>CM034354.1:88697053-89297053 GCA_019925275.1 Mytilus edulis | reverse complement strand
AAACTGCAATTTACCCCTATGTTCTATTTTTAGCCATGGCGGCCATCTTGGTTGGTTGGGCGGGTCACCGGACACAATTTTTAAGAAGATACCCTAATAATGATTTTGGCTATGTTTGGTAAAATTTGGCTCAGCACTTTCAGAGGAGAAGATTTTTGTAAAAGTTAACGACGACGGACGCCGGACGCCAAGTGATGAGAAAAGCTCACTTGGCCCTTCGGGCCAGGTGAGCTAAAAAAGCACTTACCTTATAGTGAGAATTTCAAGATTTATAACTGATTTTAGTATGTATTTTAATGATTTGAGGGTAAAATAAGAAAGATATAAGCATATACTCAAATATAAAGAATTTTTGTAAAACTATGAAAATTAAGAACTTCTGATCATGAGGTATTTTGGAGTAAGAACTTGTGTGTAAATTTGACCAAATACATTATATTAAGGCCTTTTCAATTTATGAAACATGTTTTTATTATCTTATATACACTTGCAGTCTTTTTGGTTAATATTTACACATATGTATGTTTATGGTTTCAATGTATATAGTTCATGATTGCCCATTGTTTATATTTTTTTAATGAGAAAGTTAATTTATTATAATTCACATTTTATAGTTTATGATTTTTGATTAATAACTTAATAGAGATTGACAGGAGATCAGTTTCTTTTTCTTTTTTTACTTTTGGATTAGCTACATGATAAACCAGATGAGATAAGAATTTTGTTCTATTATTTGACAGATTGAAACAGACTTATTTTCTTTTTATCATGAAAAGAATTATCTTTTTAGTGCAGATAATTGCAAAATTTTCTATAGACGACTACGACAATTTGTCACCTTCTAAATCTTAAATCAAAAGAAATTTCTACACTTTTTTAGGATAAGATGTATTTAAGTGGGATAAAATAAGATTAAGTGAAGAAAATGATGACAAAGATTATATGAAGACGAATATAATTGATTTCTTTAAGCTGTTTTTTTTTTATATTTTAATCCTCAAGGATTACTTAACTTTAAAATGTTCAATAATGGCGATTTTGACTTTTACCGTTCAGGAGTTATGGTTCTTTAAAGATTGAAAAATGGGGTTTCCAGTCGTGTCCGTGCATTTACGCATGAACTGTTCTACCAAAGCTTTTGAAATTTGTACTTGATACTTTACAATATATTCATTTAAAATTCTTGTCTGAGTCAAACACAAAAGTGAGTTATTCAACATTCTGTAGATTGCGGCCATTTTGGGTGGTATTTCCAAATGAAAGTGACAGAAGCACTTGTCTTTGCAAGCTATGTGAGAATATTAAGTATATTGCTCAAACCTTAAAAAGATTAAATATAATTGAACCGGATGAATTAGAAAAAAATATTGATGGACTGACTTGTGATCAAGATACATATTTGCTGAAAAGAAGATGCATGTTTGGAACATGTGAAGTCTGTAAAAACAACAGGATATCTTATGATACATCTAAAGGAAATGACGAAGTTGAATTTAGTCAGTGGACATCAAAGATCGAAAAAAGACTGGTAAAACAAGAAGAAAAGAACATCACCCTTACTGCCAAAGAGACAATGGAAATGTCTGCTTCAGATCTGGTTAATAAATTTGAAGATGAGCTCGTCAGGTTTAAAAAAAACATGTATTTACAATAAAAGCACAGTATGGATACTTCAAGAACAGAAAACAATCTCTAAAAAAGGATGAGTGCTTGTTCCACATTGACTTTTCAGAAAATTATGTTTGTAAAATGAGTGAAGAATTTCAAAGCATGAATTTTGGCGCCTCAAAGAAACAGCTATCCCTACTTACTGGAGTTTATTACGTTTCCAACTATCAAAAACCTTTTGCGCAGTTTTTGAGAATTTACAACATGGTCCTGCAGGGATTTGGGCACATTTAAAGCCAATTCTAAAAAGAATAAAACAGGAGAGCCCTGATGTTACCTCCCTTGAAATATTCAGTGACGGACCAACAACCCAGTATCGCCAGAAGGGAAACTTTTATCTAGCTTGTACAAACCTTCCAAAATACGGCTTTCAAAACTTTTGCTGGAACTTTTTTGAAGCTGGTCATGGTAAAGGGATACCAGATGCTGTAGGTGGTGCTTTAAAGAGACATGCTGACACAGAAGTTAAATTTAGTAAGGACATTACAAATGCAGATATATTTTTAGATTGTATGTCTAACAGTGAGAGTGTTGGTTATTTAGTAACTGACAGAGATATACAAAAGGTACAATGAAGTTACACCAACTGATCTTTCAGAAAGAGTATGAGATTGCTTACAGAAATATAAGTTGTACTTGCCAGGAACCAAGCGACTGCTCATCGTGTACAGGACAAGAAATCAAATTTTCAAGGATAGTGGCAGATAAAATACAGCAAGAAGTCAAAACAAAATTGAAACCACAATTGTTAGAATCTCCTTATGCTGTTGACTTGACTGAAGAAAATCGACCCAGTAAACCAAAAAAAGCAAAAAACAGAGGAACAGACAAATACTGAATTGCCATTTGACATGAATGAAACAATATATTGCCTTAAGAATGTGAAATCACACAGACAGTTAAAGAGTAGATGTAGCCAACTTATAAAAGACCTTGGGACCTTGGAATGTAACCCATTGATGGTTAATATCATGGACCAAAGAATGGAAGTTGATGCAAAAGCAATGGATAACTACCAGATGATGTTCCAGATATAAGGGCATTATTTCCCTGTAAAGTAAGCAGTTATGGCAATTGTCTCCCATCATGCGGAAGTGTCTTTGCACATAAATCAGAATTTAAAGCATCAGAAATTAGACTAAGAATTGTGATAGAACTTGTCCAAAATCAACAACTGTATTTGGATAATAACTTTCTACTAATAGGAACAACAAACACAAAATCATCACAGAACCTATCCACAACATATGCACAATATTCAGACATGTATTTGCCTGGAATTCATCTGACCGAAAATATTATTAGAAGCATTTACCGAAAAGAAATAATGAAGATCAGATTGGATAAAACCTTTATGGGAATTTGGCAAATACATGCCCTTTTAAGTGTGTTATGCACTCCAATATATTCAGTTTCAAAGCTGAAAAGTGCTTTAGTTGGAGATACTGTGTGTGTGTTGCCGACTGGATATGGTAAATCTTTGATTTTACGAAGCTTCGTCTTTCTTCCGTAACAGAGTTGTAGAAGTGTCGCCCCTGAATTCGATTTTGTATGAACAGTTAAACCGGTATGGAGAACTTGCCATACATTTTAATGAACTTTTACATACGAACAGTGGAGCTTAGATAGCTTTAAAAGTCAAGTTTGTGATCGGAAATCCAGAACAATTTATCAGCTTCTTAAAAATAAATTGAGTAATGAAATCGCTCATATAGTGGTTGATGAAGCACATTGTGTGGTACAATGGGAAATATCAGGTAAGTTAATGTAGGATTTCAATTATGTTTTTTTACCCCCCCCCCCCTTTTGTATCATATTCAGTTTGAACGCAAATAAAAATAATTTGTGACCTTCTTGGATCGGGCTATTAGAGTATCAGGGGTTAGATTGTACGATTTTAAACCTGGTGTCCTAAGTTGTCACGTGATTTTATGATATGTCCTGTTCCCTGGGTAATCTAGCCCGTAGAACAAGTTTCCGCACTGAAAACTATGCCATAAATTTAACCGAGTAATAAATGACACTTTAAACTACACATTTATTGCTGATCGCTTCCTGAAAAATCATTTCCTGTTTTGTTTTTAAATGGTATCAAAAATACTCGTCCGTTGTTGTTGCCAGTGCAATAAATTGTGCTTCGTTGATCTATTGCACGTACAATTTTCATCTGCAATCAGCAATTTTCTAATTGTTTAAATGTTTTCCTACAATTCCTGTGAACTAACTTTATATAAATGTTAACGTTTATAACTTGTTCTACTCGTGTGTTTACTTAAAGTTTATTTAAAGTTGTGTGTTTAATTTTAAACACGAAACTCTCTGGTGTGTCTATTATCATAAGTATTTTTTTCTTCAGAAAAACTCATCAGTGCAGTGGTGGGAGTGGTGCTCACTATCATATCAGTATTGATAGTGAGGGGGTGAGGAGAAGGAAGAACAGGCAAAGACTGGGAAGAATAAGGACTTTTCTACGCACCCCCAAGGCTTGAGACCAGATTGACCTCCCGGGTACGAATGGGGATCCATGTCCAATGTGGGGCATCTTTAAACTGTATTGTAAATGTAACAAAACATTCGTTTGCCTAGTAATTTAAATAAAATATGATGTGCAGTTACACAAGAGAACCACAACGGATATTTTAAAAACATGCTATTATCCACGTGAAAATTTGGAAAAAATATGGGGAGAAAAAGGGGGGTGTTAGGGGTCGGCATAAAAGCTAAATTCCAATAAATATCGTCTATTTATTTTATTTTATTATTTTTTGCAGGTGAAAGAAGAGATTAAGCTGTTTAAAAAGAAAAGAAAAGCGGCAACATGTTCTACATCATCAGTCAGTTCAGAGACTTTGACCTTACAGGATCAGGAATGCAAAACTAGTACACATAGAGAAAATAAGGGGACACGAGCGGGATGGGTTGGTCGGTGAAATACAACATGTCCAATAAATATCGTGTATTTATTTCATTTCATTTTTTTTTTCAGGTCGAGAAAGAGACCATACTGTCTATTGAAAAACCAAAAGCGGCAACATGTTCTACACCTCCAGTCATATCAGAGACTTAACTTTACAGGATCCGGTATGCAAAAGTACATTTTTTTGTACAAGGATTTGATTTCCTCGACCTTCATCCCGGACGGCCTCAATTACAGGATCTACCTATTGCATTTACTGTGTTGATTTATTATCGTCCTGAACATGCATGAAATATTTGCCAGTGGGTGTTGAGCAAACAACAAATCAATTTTCTAAATATTTTTTAGGCAATTCTTATTAATTTGAATATCTGAATATGTAATCTTTTTTCCCAGCTTGGGGAAACTTTAATAAATATGTTTCAGTTTTGAAACAATTCTAATTAAATATTATTAGTCATGAAAACAGAAAACGAAAAGGTTCTATTGTGTATTATAAATACTATTTCAAACTTTTTTTTGTTATAGAGCATTTTTTCTGAGCACCATGGGGAATGCAGTGGACAAATTGAAGTTCTTGAAACAGTTGAATTGCGTAGTCAGGAACCACCAAATTTTTCCCTATTTATCAGTCACATATTCAGGAAACGCATGTGGTCATCCATGTATGATGTGTTTGCAAGCCAATACTATCGAGTCATCAATTCTAACAGCAGATCACAGCTACACCAAGCGAATTGGACCATCAACTTGGACAAAAGGAGTAAACACTGATATAACCATGGAAACAACAGACAATAATTTAACTATTTGGCCGTTAACTCCAATACCTAAAATACCTCCGTCGTCAATCTTAACTCTAATAAAAGAGAATGATATTTTCAACAGCTCAATTGCAAGTCATTCTTTCAGTGATGACATCGACCGTGATATCCAAAGTTCTGATGAAAATGAAGGAAATGAGAGCACAGATTCAGATGATAGTACTGCAGCCTCTGATACTGAAGCTTGCATTACTAATCAGAGAAAATGTATTGTTTTTGAATAACAACTTGATCAACTCTTTGCTAGGCTAAAATGTGATGAGTGTAACTGTCCAGTAGATTTGTCAGACACTAAAAAAGATTGTTCATCTGGTACCATCATGAGAGTTTCTGTGTTCTGTACCAGTGGGCATCTTGTCTATAAGTGGTTATCGCAACCTCTCACAGGCAACATGCCAGCTGTCAACTTACTAGTCACTGCTGCTACAATGTTATGTGGTCAAACCTTCACACACATAGCCCAATTTGCTGAGTTGATGAGGAATGGTTAGAGGAAAGTTGGGTTTCCATCGTTCATCATGTGATAAACCAGCACACATTCGAGGGCAAGGCAGTCACATCCAGTGCACATGACGAAATAACACCAGCTATAGCTGAGCAAAAAATGTGGCTTGTGAAAGATTCGAAAGCACACAATGCTTTGAAAGAAGTTATCCTTAATAAACGGTTAAGGAAAGACATTAAACATTTAAGCGAGTTCTACCACACTGGAAATTTAGAGGTGTACCATAGCTTACTTTTAACGACAAGAATTTGACTTTGACCAGATGAACGCTTGCAGTAATTGACCACAATATGTCACAAAACCGTGGAAAAAAATGAAGTGTACAAAACTGTGTACTCAAAGATAACGGCAAAATGGATAGCTAAACCAGTGTATAACAATAAGACATATAAGTGGGTAAACACTATGATCAAAATGTGCGTTTTGCAAAAGGAAGAGATGATCTTTCCCCAAATTGACACAAAAGATCAGGGCAATATTGCACCTGTACCTGCACCGGAAAAGGCTGAACTAGTTTAAAATCTTATTTCAAGATTTAACAAAGTTTGTGATTGAATGTGAATCACAAATAAATAAATGAGTCAAATTAGAGCAAATATTTTTTAAATGAAATTAAAAAACCAATCCAGTAGTACTGTACATAATAAACATATATATATATTATATTAATTAGAACAAATGTGAACTATTGTCAAATACTGTTCTAAAAACCTTTTAATTTTGATTTTAAATTTATATATTCAAGATTAATTTATGTTACTTTTGCTGTTTTAATAAATTAAATGTTTGGAATGATTTGATTAGTATGATTTTTGGTAAATGCAATTTTCAAAATAGAAGAATAATTTGATGTCAAACTGAAAGTAATGTATTCAAATATATAGCTTTTTTTTTAAATTATATTTCAAATCTGAATAACAAGGGTATTATATATTTTTACAAAATAAAAAAAACGGTCTTTTGAAATATATAAATTTAAAATCAAAATTAAAAGAGACATATACAAAAAAACTGGCTTAAAGAGGACGAAGAATATGATAAATTGATTGATTGTTGGTTGCTTAACGTCCAGTGGCAAATATTTCATGCATATTCAGGACGAGAACAAGTTCACAATAAATTCAATAGGTAGGTTGTTGTAAAAGAGGCCATCTAGGATGGTCGGGGAAATTTGGACTACCACTGGAAAATGAGGGTATATTGGATAGGGACAGAAATTTTTCCTTGCAACAGGCCACCTACGGACCCCTCAAAGAGTTGTTGCAAGGGTTCTTAACGTGCAAAGAGCGTGGCACTCTCTTTACACGAGGCATCGGATTTAACGTCCCCCTTCTGACCGGACGTGACTGCGAACTTGATACATCCCGCACAGCCAAACGGACGCCCCACTTCGGCAAGCGTTTTACTGCCGGTTGGGAGAAGACCAAATGACCATCTTTCTATACCCCAGTCACCCTTGGGGTATTTGAATAAATAAGATGTACAAGAAACATATCCACTAAAAAGAAAAAGAAAAGGAGGGTTGATGTACATGTCCTGGACGTACAGAACTTAAAAAATACATATTAAATGTTCTTGTGGTCAGTGGTCGGATTACCATAGTTACACATAAAAGTTTCATGTCCAGTCATTAGACTTTCTTATCGAATGTTTATACTGATTTTTATATAGTTATTTTCTTTCATAGACAAATGAATCTTCTGTGGCATTAAAAGGCTTAGATGCGGTCTCGAAGTAGCATGCAAACCTTTTGGATGAACATGCATGTTAAAATCTCACTCCACTGTGTCAGTATAGTCTAAAGCATGTGAAATATTCATTTCTCCCAAAGAAACATATAACTTCCCGCTGGACCTTAAACATTGATCAATCCATTCATATGTATACGATTGCTTTCATTTACATATTTGTCAATATTCATATTTATTAAGTTCTAGTCCTGAAATCTGAATATTCCCTTCCTTCGTTAGATATTTAAAAACCAAACATCCATCCAAAAGGATAGTAGTGATTGCAATCAAATATTCAAAATATCAAAACACAGAATAAATCAAAAGCGTAAATTAATGGCTGCATAAACTTATTCACTCATGTTGTTAAAAATGCATACATTTGTATCTCATAATTCAGATATAAGTTATCGATAACAAACTTTATTTTTTTCATAGAAATACCTTCCCAATGTGAAAGTGAAATGAAGCAGAGACACAAAAAGAGAGACATAGGGGAATCACCTCAACATGTGAAAAAGAAGAAAATAAAGACAATTATGATTAAAAGAACAATATTCGTCACTTTTTACAGCATAGCATTTGACTACAGCAAGCAATTTCTTTATACAATCTATCTTCATTTTCTTGAAATATTGTTGATATTATTTGGTGTTCATTTTCACATTCACTATAGACAGGTTTTTTTTCGATTATCCCCCTTAGTTAGAGACGCGACTCCTATGTGCCGTCGTAAACAGCGCCGCCATTACAACCGTGAAAAAATTGTAAACAAGCCTTTATTGTCAATCGATCTTAACGAAGAAAATCAACATAATGTCAACAGTAGCAAAAGAATGGAAACCTCCGGGTGTTGATAAAGTCAAAACATGGATTGACGACATGCGTGTATGGCCAAATATGATGTACGGAGATATTTACAACTTTCTTGTGGAGTCGAAAGCAGTTGACGGTCAACAAATGAAAAACTTTAAAAGCCTTCAAAGCTTTAACTATTTTCAAAGTGGAAACGTTGGTGTTACAACGCATTATATTAACAATAATAAGACAATTATGTTTAAAGGAGAAGTAAGATCGTCTCAAACAGTCTCAAGAACAAATGAGGTATTTGTACTTTGTAATGAAGATGGCTCAATAGTAAACGGGTGGTGTTCGTGTATGGCTGGTCAAGGCAATACATGTAGTCATGTTGGGGCTGTTTTGTGGAAAATTGAACATGCAGTTCGAAACAATTTGACAGGTGTAGCATGCACGGATGAAAATGCAAAATGGAATCGTGGAACAACAAGAAATGTGGAACCAAAGCCCCTATTGAACATTATTTTTAAAAAACCGAAAGCAGGGGAAGATATAATGGGCAGTGACGAAGATAATAACATACCAGGTAGTCGGGATACACTAATGTATACATTGGATAGAGAGTTTAAGGAAGCAGTTAACAGTTCTAAACTACTTCCTTTATTCAACATCAAAGGAACGACGGCAAGTAAAAGTTTTACATGTAAGCCTTTCACTAAGGATATAATTCAAGATCATGGCGATCATACAGCCTTAGACTCATGCGGAAAGTGTGCTAATTTCGTAAATAAGTACATTTCTCTCACTCCTGCTAAGGTCCAAGAGTTACATATGAACACCAAAGGACAGAGTGGAAGTGTGTTGTGGAAGGATGCCAGAAAAATACGCCTTACAGCTAGCAGTACTAGCAAAGTTCCAATAAAGGAAACCACAGATTGCTCTGCATTTATCAGAGAACATTTGTACCCTAAGTTTACAGGGAATAAGTTTACACGATATGGTAATGAGCAAGAACCTATTGCGAAAAAATATTTACAGAATGAGGGCCATAACGTTATTGATCACGGGATGTATGTGTCGTTGACAGAAAATTGGCTCTCAGCTAGTCCGGATGGCATAATGAATGGGGACACTATACTGGAAGTGAAATGCCCATTTCCTATTACCAACAAATGGAATTGTTTAGACGAACTAATTGCCAATACAAAATATGATGTAGAAAAAAATAGTGAGGGGATTTATGTATTGAAGAAAAAAGGGAGCAGAGCCTACTTTATGCAAATACAATTAACAATGTTTTGTACCGGGTTACATAAAGCTAAAATTTTTATTTGGAGAAGTCCAGATGATAACATTCTTATAGATATAGCTTTTGATGAAGATTATATTCAGCAACTAGTTCGCAGATTAAGGACGTTCTATTCTAATAAAATGCTGAACAGAATAGTCGATGAGATTGACAATGATCGTCTTGTACTAAGTAGAATATTTAGAAACTTTATGAAGTAATTAAAATTGCACAAGCTGATTAAATTATTTCTATTCTTTCGTTTAATTTAACTTAGGTTAAACCTTTCACACGTTCATTTTAAGTAGTGACACTTCCTTTTTTAAAATATGGCAAATAAAAACATAAAACGGAATAATATTGGATACATTTTGGTGTCAATAAGAACAGATTTATGTATGTACATTTGAATCATTAAACAGTGACAAACAAATGTAAAGAAGAATAAAATTATGTTTTATTTTTAATTTATTTTTTTACTGTAATCAGTTGTAGTGCATGTATATGTACAGGTGTGGTTGCCAATAAGACAACTTCAATAAGTATCAACAAAATAAGCAAAACAACAATGTTAACTAATATACATGTACAAATGTATGTCACCAGTCTTCAACAATGAGCCCCCCCTTATGTACAGGTGTGGTGTGATTTCCAATAAGACAACTTCAATTATAAGTATCAACAAAAAAAGCAAAACAACAATGTTAACAAATATACATGTACAAATGTATGTAACCTAGATAAACAGTCTTCAACAATGACCCCCCCCCCCCCCCCCCCTTTATGTACAGGTGCGGTGTGATTGCCAATAAGACAACTTCAATTATAAGTATCAACAAAAAAAAGCAAAACAACAATTTTAACAAATATACATGTACAAATGTATGTGTCCTAGATAAACAGTCTTCAATAATGAGCCCCCCCCCCCCCCCAGAAAAGCATATTTGAAAAATAATTTTACTTAAAGCTACATGTTGTATAAACTGATGAATTGTCCTGCATTATACAACTAACATACATGTAGGTATATTTATTGAAAGAGAAACTCGTTCATGCACTATTTAGTTTAGTAAATATTATGCCTACATTTGTATATATAAATGTATACATGTACAAATGTATCCGACTGGTATGACACATAATGATGATTGATTGTTTTTTAATGTCCAGTGGCAAATATCAATTGAACTATAAGGTGTTAGGTTAATAACAGAATTGTACACACGAGACCAAGTCAAAATAAACTATCTGAATAAAGAACTTAAATTTCAGCAAATTCATCAGGTTCTCTTATTAAGTCTGATCTTAAGTTCACAAGGGATGAACATACAAGAAGAATGTCATCAAAGTTTTTCAAGGGGACACTGGAACAGTACTACTTAGAATTTTGAAAACTTTAAGTCTACGAATCGCACGCTCCACATGAATTCTTACTCTTGCTATACGCCTGGTTGTTGTTAAATCCTCATTACTAAGTTGTGGTTTACATTTTGTAAAGGCTGGAATATTCAGTTTGACTCTGAGTGGGAAAAGTAAATTATCAATTGTGAAACCCCTATCTGCCATCACCTCGTCTCCTGGCAAAAGATACTGACAAAAGCCACTTTTTTCTACTATGAATTTATCACTTGCCCAACCTCCAAAAGCCCGAGATATAAACATTACATGTCCATGAGGTGCAATGCCAACAAGATATTTTGCAGTAGTATGTGACTTGTAGTTACTATAAGTCTCTGACCTACTCTTAAGATTTGTTGGTCTCTGTATAAATGTCTCAGCACAATCAATTATCACAGTTGTACGAGGATAATTTTCCCGAAAAGATTCGGGAATACAAGCTCGAATTTTTTCTCATGGAAGGCAAACAACCAAGCCTTTAAGTTGTTCAGCAAGAACTGGCATCCAAGAATTAAATAATTTACATGCCAAACTTTTTGAAATACCAAAGCGACGTCCTAAATCATCAAATATCAAATGAAGTTTTAACCTCATCAGTACAAGCAAAAGCTGATCTGCAATATCTAGTTGAAAATTGAATTGATTGTCTGCACGTAGTAATTCCACTAAAGTAAAACAAAACTTCCTTGGTTACACCAGTATATAATAAGGTGTCCCTGTCAGTCACAATGTTCGTATTTGCTGACATGGTCCCCCCTTCCATTTTACTCTGAACACCTTTCTCCTCTGTCAATAAAAGTTTTGTCTGAGTTGATGTTGTCTGCATGTCTGACCATTTTTCAGCATAGGAATGGTCGTCATGAATAAGAAAGTCCGTCTCATCATACTGGGTAGATTTAGTTACAGTTTCAGGATAAGCTACATTAAAACTACATGTAGCCTCGGGATACGTTTCATTGTCATTATTTACAGAAATGTCTAGAGCTTCAAAACCAGTAGAGTCCGACACATTATTGTCATCAGAATCATTCTCATAACTTAATTTTAGCTTTTTCACAGCCGTTTCACGACGTGCTAACTTGCGTCTGCCGGGTGTAACTTTACTGTCATAACCAAGTTTTAATTTTGGAAACGGATTTCTTTTTGACGGCGCACCATCAAGAAAATGTTCGGAACATACATAAACATGTTTTGGCAAAGTTTTTCTGTTAATTGCTTTTATCCACTCGAGTTTTGTTAATTCGTCAGAAGGCATCAAATGACATTTGTATGGGATCAAACAAGGACAGTCATTGTGCAACTCGTTGTGTAATTCACACATTGATTTTTTCCACATCTGGAGTTTTCTACGATTATTTGTACAACTATTAACTGCACAAGAATTGCCTCCACCTTTTTTATAACTTTCGGCGCTATCCATAGTAAAATAAATTAATAAATAAAAGAAACACAAATGTAAACAGAAAATCGATAATGTTTTGATCAATGCACGTGCTTTATTTTTCACGGTTGTAATGGCTGACCGGTCACGTGAGAGGTTAATGGATGCGCCCATGTTTTCTAGGTCAGTTGTAGATAAACCCGTCTATATGTTAACTGTTTTTTTATATACTTCTGAGTATTTTATGGGAATATATTTTAAGAAACCACCTGATATGGTTAGCACGTCCACAAGCTGAATGTTATAACATAGTTTAAAAACACTGTAAAGAATATGTTTTTTTTATATCTTATGTTGATATTAAAAAAAAATGTAATTTTTGTTGTTGTGCTTCAAACATACCACGAATGTGGCAGAAAGAGGTTATTTTATATCTTTCTTGAATAATTATTTCTCAATAATAATCAATTATCACTAATCTATCAACTATCAATCACTTATCCATCAGTAATCGGTCTTAAATAGATCAGTTATCTAATCCATCACTAATCGACCACCCTCCTGAGAGAGTTTGATCGATTACTGATCGATGACTTCAAGTCATCAATCGAGTACTGATCAAATATGATCGATTAATGTTCGATTACCGATCTGATCGATTAGTTAAGTCTGGATACCTGCAGTGATACCAATATATTTCAAATAACAACAAAAAATAATAATTTCCGCTTGGTATTAAAACCAGCATTTAAAAAAGACTAGTTTTTTTTAATTTCGTACAAGCAATTTTGGGGTTTTTGGACCCTTTGAAACCCACTGGAAGCAATTTCTCTAGCTAATTTTCATATTGAATTTGCTGGAACTTGTTACACACAACAAAAAACTAAATTGTGTATCTAAAAATTGAATAAAATATTTACACTTTTTTAGAATTATCGATTGTACAAGAAAATCCACATTTAAAAAAAAGGCCCATACAGAAGGTATACACAGAATTGCCACTATCAATCTATCTGTACCATATCTTCTGCCAATTAAGGCACACCTCCTTGAACCCGGAGTACGGTATATAAGAAATGTTAGATATATACACTGAATATCCTCCACCAATATTTGCAGTAAATGAAATGGGTCTTATTCATTTTGTTAAATATGCCAAGGTGATACAATTTCACAAGTGTTTAAAAAATGAAGATGGGTCAGTACTTTTCATTAATCGCTTATCCATCCCAAATTCATGTATAAATGAAATGGGTCTTATTCATTTCGTTAAATATGCCAAGGTGATGCAATTTCACAAGTGTTTAAAACATGAAGATGGGCCAGTACTTTTCATTAATCGCTTATC
Organism: Mytilus edulis; assembly: GCA_019925275.1. NCBI lineage: Eukaryota > Metazoa > Mollusca > Bivalvia > Mytilida > Mytilidae > Mytilus > Mytilus edulis. The sequence goes on along the minus strand of CM034354.1, from coordinate 89,283,196 downwards.
TATCCCAAATTCATGTATTTGGTTTTGATGTTATATTTGTTATTCTCATAGGATTTTGTCTAATGCGTAGTCCGTTTCTGTGTGTGTTACATTTTAATGTTGTGTCGTTGTTCTCCTCTTATATTCAATGCGTTTCCCTCAGTTTTAGTTGATTACCCCGATTTGGTTTTTAGTCTATTGATTTATGATTTTTGAACAGCGGTATACTACTGTTGCCTTTAAGTAGACAGATATATATATATATAGATTTATTTGGAGAGTTCATATCCAGCACAGAGCAGGTGCATTGTTATCAAATGATAATTGGTTAATTTCTTGACAAATTTCCTACCGCTGGTCCGGTATTCCCTCCTCACTATTTAATTTACATAATTTTAAAATACCGTAAACGTCAAAAATTTTATTTACCTGTTAATTGTATATGACCAAAAAAATTGCACGTATGCGGTACAAGATAAACGCATGTCTACCTTTACGACTTGGTGCCGTTATTTCACATACAAATAATGGTTAAGGTTTATATTTGTAAAGCGTTTAGTTGTATTAAAAATATGTATTTGTGTAAATTTAGATTATTAAAGTGTGTTTTGTTTTGCATAGTCATCTTTTTATTATATCCTAATCCGACTTAAAATGACAAAATTATTTCAAATAATAACTGCGTGATCAGCAGATCAGGCGATCAGGAAATTAGAAATTAGCGAGCATAGTTCACGTCGAATGAAAAGTTCTTAAATGATAGCAGAATGTCGACGTTTATGATTTAATTCACTATTATGTGCATCATGTTAGGCAGTGGGTATCTCAAGATCCTGGAGGTCAAATATTTCAAGTAGTAGCTTTTTTTAAAAGCTTGTCGTGTTTAACAGAAAAGACGGAGATCCGTGGTTTTGGGGTAGTTTTTTTATTGGAATCTTCCACTCTAATAAGTAATATGAATGTATTTTTTTGTTTTCTTTAGGTTTCTGTGTTTTGGTTGTATTTCAGGAGCAGTGTTATGATGGAAGGAGGCTATATAGTCCAACATGTTATTCAAAATTTAGATCAACATTTTAACTACAAATTTCTTTTCTGTTAGAGCCGTGAGGCTTTGTGTAAGAAAGGGCTGTTTCATGGCATTGGTAATCCCAATAAGCCCCATAGCTAACGTCTCATTGAACAACTCCCAATTTGCACCATCCCATGGTAAGTGCAAAGGTTCTACTTCCCTCCACTGCCTATATGCCTGATCATAAGAAAAAAAGCTTCATGCCTCTGTGCCATTGACTCAATTTTTGTCATTACTACTATTTTTAACGAATGTTAAACACTCATCCTTCTCTACTGGCACATACTTAACAACCTGGATTTGGATTTCAATAAATCCTCCAGATTAGTGTATTTGTTAGACCAAATATCAGCTTTTATTTTGGGTTCACACCCAAAGCCAGTGGGAGTGATAAACCCAGGCCTCTTAACTCGTTTGAAAATGTACCTGTGTTTGGAGTGCCCTGTAGAAGATGGTTCACCACCTATTGACTCGGAGATCCTTCAGTTGGCATGAAACACTGTTGACCGCTTCTGCTAATAACATTTGAGCAGGACGGATGACTGCTCTCAGATGATTGGTTCTCAATAATATTTGTTGAGTGGGACTGGGATGGTGTCGTCATCTCTGTTGTATTATATGTACTGATATCTTGCCTTGGTGGACAAATGGAATTAACACCTTGGTGTGTTGGTATCAAATTGGATCTGGTGAGATTACATCCCTGCCTTGAATAACACCAGTGCTTTTGAGGATTGTAACTACTGTTTGGGCGATAATTGGAGTTGCGACCGTCAATATTCTCAGAATTTGGTCATCATTATACGTATTTGGATCAATTGGATTGGACTGTACATGTGGATAATCAGCTGACAACTGGCCGGAATTAATATTTGGATTTGAAGAGCTTGGTACATGATTGTCACTCCCAAATCTCAACTGCATATGTTTGCCATTACTTCTCCAAGTCTCTGTGTGTTTTTCCGTTTACGATTACTTCTTTTAGGTACTATGGATGGCATTTCTGATAAAACGGTTGCTGGAAAAAGAACACAAAATAAATTGAATGCATGATATAGAACTTCCATATCAAAATAAGTGCAATAAGAACATTTTGAACATATGTATACCATCTGCAATTCTCTCTTATACCATATATACTCTATACCCTTAAATTCATTTAAGTGCCGTGTGCTCTGATTCTAAATATTATATTTTATCAACCATATATACTTTATACCCTTAAATTCATAGGAGGTTGCACTGTGCCTGAGGTAATAGATGTGGTCGTTTTTGTAGACATTGAAGTCGTTGCAAATGGGACTGACGTTGTCAAGGCAGGTATCAACGTAAATTAACTTGATGAAGAAACTGGCGCAGACGTTGAAATGGGATTACCAGTTGTTCCGACGCGAATTAAATTTGTTGCTGGTACCGCTGGTTGTAAAGTTGCTTGTGGGAATGTTGTTGGTGGCAATGTTGGGTATAAAGCTGAAAAATGAGCTGTTGTCTTCAATGTTGGCTTCGGCGCTCTAGTTAACAAAGAAGCTGGAAATTTTGGTCTTTCAATATGGGATGACCGAATTGGTTTGATTGGAGACGGAAGTGTGGATTTTTCTCAGGCTGGAATATAAGGATGGTTAAACTCTGACGAAACTGGCGATGAATTGTATTTTGGTGGCTCTTCTACAAATGGTATTGTGGTATCGTTGCTATTTTTGTAGTGAAAATCTTTATTTTGATTGAAGATGACGATTTCTTCTTGATCCTCGCAAAATTTTAGTTGGTCAAAGGCTGTGTCACGTTGTTGATAGTTCAACGGTGTTTTTCCTTTTGTTGACTTCCCTGTTTAGAACATGGTCCTTATTGGGTCCTCACCATTCTATTGTGTTGATGTTTTTGTATGTTGAAAACATTTTCAATTGAATTGCCTTACAACACAATTGAGGGGTAAATAAACTCATCATAGATACCAGGACTAAATTTTGTATATACGCCAGACGCGCGTTTCGTCTACAAAAGACTCATCAGTGACGCTCGAATCGAAAAATAATGAGATCGGATTATTCAAATAAGAATGCAAAAAAATAAAATATTAACAAAATATTCAAGTTTTGAATATCAATTACAAAATTATATTTGATTAACAACAAAATTTTCAAATATGTTATTTTCTCTAGATGTTCATATATATTTACAACAAAATTTTTCACATATGTTTTTTCTTTAAATGTCTATATAATTCTCATTCGAAATCCGATTCTGAGTCCGTTATATCAATAACCTTCGGTCTTATTGTGGTATGGTATGTTCCCTTAATGTTTATATATATTTACAACAAAATTGTTCACATAAGTTTTTTCTTTAAATGTCTATACATGTATATAATTCTCATTCGAAATCCGATTCTGAGTCCGTTATTTCAATAAAAGAGGGACGAAAGATACCAAAGGGACAGTCAAACTCATAAATCTAAAACAAACTGACAACGCCATGGCTAAAAATGAAAAAAAAACAAACAGAAAAACAATAGTACACATGACACAACATAGAAAACTAAAGAATAAACAACACGAACTCCACCAAAAACTAGGGGTGATCTCAGGTGCCCCGGAAGGGTTAGCAGATCTTGCTCCACATGTTGCACCCGTCGTGTTGCTTATGTGATTACAAATCCGGTAAATAGTCTAATTCGGTAGGTCACATTCATGAAAGGGAAGGGGATTGTAGTTACGACGAAAGGAACATATCCGATATCATTTGTGAAACGGTTATTCCATAACGGTCAACCAACTCGTGATGGGCGTCCGTAAAATTTACGAAGGGATGCTTTCAACTTCACCATTTGGAACTCTTGGTTTAATAGCTTCCTTATGAGCAGTAATAACCTTCGGTCTTTTTGTGGTGAAGGTTTGCTCCTGAAATAAAAAAAAAGAAGAAATATTTAAGAAATTATAAAACTAAGAAGTAGCTAGCAATATATCATCAGATATATTTCTATTTGTAGACAATTTTAACAATCTAGACAAATAATCGAGTACAGATTCAGTCCTTCCTTGGTGAGTTTGTAATATTGTCAGATCCAACAGATGTTGTTTGTCTTTAAATCTCTCTTTAAAAACAGAGATCAATTCATCAAAATTAGATTTTTTTGTGGCCGAAACTGTGTCATACCAAATTCTGGCATGGTCTTGTAAATGGAAGGGGAATGACTCTGCACTCTTTTGCTTAGTTAAATCATAAAAAGAACAGTATTGTTTAAAAGTGTTCAGCCAAGTTTCAGGGTTTTGAGAATTATCACCCTTGAATTTTTCAATCTTTAAAAAAGAAGACGTGTTAAAAATTTTCATAGGTGGTATTGATGTCCTACCTGCTGAAATAGCTGCTGAAGCGGTGGATGTTGTTGTTGCTGGTGGTGGTGCAGAGTCGTTGAAATTGGTATTGAAGATGCAGATGAAGATGGCACTGTAGTGGCTGCTGTCACAATTGCTATGGCTGCTGGTGCCGTGTTTGAAGAAAAATGGGACGGCGTCTGTAATAAAATTAACGGTACCAATTTTCTTGCACCAGATGCGCATTTCGACAATACATGTCTCTTCAGTGATGCTCGTGGCCAAAATATTTGAAATCCAAAGCTTATATAAAAGACGAAGAGCTATAATCCAAAAGGTCCGAAAAGTATAGCCAAATCTATAAAGCAGGCAATGAAAGTTTATTTACCAGTAATGGCGTTCCGGGATACGGTTGTTGAACTGGTCCAGGTGTTGATGTCCCTTTAGAATGCGTCAGGAAGGCTTGTAGAATTTTGGGTCGAACCAACCGTGTAAGTTGTATTGGCCTGATTAGAGTTGAGACACTTGAAGGTATGAACGGGTTATGATCAGGAACAGGTCCAGTTGGTTGGTCACTGTATTGAGGAGGAAGTGTCCACGGATCTTGGACGAATGGTATTGTGGTCTCCTCACGTTCAGGAATATTTGTCCTCACGTTCAGGAATTTTATTTTTGAAACGGGTGTTTAAGTACGAATTGCTCCTCTTCTGGCAAAATGTTCAATTGATGAAACGCTGTATCTAGCTTATGGTGTTCTGCCTCTTTACTGTAATTTAGAGGTGTTTTTCCTGGTTTTGTAGGTTTTCCTGTCGCTTTAAACATCCTGCACCATTTTATTGTGACAATTGTTATTGTGTTTTATAATCCTTGCTAAAGTATTGACGTATGTAACAATAAGGGGGAAACAAACTCACAATCAATTGGTAGATAGGCCGGAATCAGCAACAGGAAAAGCTAAAATACAATAAGTGTTCGAATTTTTTAATGAAGAATAAAGTTAAAACATTACAATATTAGATAATTTTGTTTTTGTTTAAGTATTTGTAAATTGAAAACATTAATAAAAAAGAAACATACATTTTTCGTTTGTTTTTAATATAATAAAGCAGTTATAACAAATACAGTACTTATGATCTTAAAACTTTCTTTAATGAAAAATAAATAAATTTAACTTTAAGAAATTATCTTAAGAATAAATAGTTTATTTCAAATTAAAAAATATTTACAATAAGCTTATGTTTGCAAATAAATACCTTATTAAACCACAAAGTATGAAAATTATACATGTATATTACAATATAAAATAAATATTCTTTAATGTCAGTTGAACAATTCATGTATATTACAATAAAAAATAACTATTCCATAATGTCATCAATTCTTTTAGAAATAAACATTTTAATAAATTTATTCTCCTCTCTTAATTGACATTTTCTCCTTTTCTGAATATTGTCTTGATATTTTATCACTGTCTCCATATTGTCCACTTTATCATCCACAATTTGTTTCACCTGATGGACTATTTTTATTTCCCTTTCCATCTAATCCTCTTATTTTGTTTCCTGCCTGTGATGTCATTACAGTGTTTGTCCTGTAATTATATTTTTCTATAATGCTTGTTTGAATTTGACATGAAGACATTTTTACTCAAAATAATTGTAATCCTCAATAAAAAGAAAGAACACGAAGGAAAGAAGTTATCTCAGAAAATATGTTTTTCTATTTATACATAGGCATAACCATTAATTAAATTTTTCCAAAACAGTTTATCATCAAGTATACATAGTCCTGTTTTACGAACTTTGTTGATGTATAGAATATGATTGCTACTTCGAATAAAGTTCATACCGTTTAAAGTCATTTTATTTTCAAATAAACACTGTTTATAGTGGTTACGTCTTATCTGTTGACCAACGGCACATTTGGCAATCCATTTGGCAGTTCGTTTATCCTTTTGAATATCATATTCATGATCGCTTACATCATAGATAAAACTAAACATTTTAGGTCAAAGTCCAACAAATTCCTGTATGGTGGTACCTGGAAAGATATGCTGTAAACATTAAAATTGTTATTTGAGACATGTATAATTGTTTTGTTGTAACTTAGACGTTTAGTGTTCTTAGTTTTCCTTCTACAATTTACTATTTCAAAGTTCAGTTCTAGCGAATTCTTATAGTTTAATGTTATTCGTCGGATTTTACAGCATGTTAAGTTTCCATCTTTATCGGGATTTTTCAGTTTATAACCGTCGGTGATTCTTATAGTTTAATGTTATTCCTCGGACTTTAATTCAAATAGAAATTGTCCACATAGACATAAATGAATTTATAAAATAAATTAGATTTTATGTCTAATGTGACCAGTGTTATAAATGTATATCAAAACTGAGAATACCAAATACAGACAGCCACTTATGTCAGGACACACCTTGCTCGGTTTTTTGGAGGCAATAGTAACAAGGAAAAAGATTCCAATCAAAATGTCATTTATTAAAAACGACGATCAAAATTATTTACAACAACAGGGGAGTTAATCTTACAAATGGTAACATTTAAATGCCCCTTATTTAACTCCCCTGATAAAAAGCCAGCCTACAAAAAAAGGTGGCGTACAAAAAAGGCCAAAAGGCGAATTCAGCTTTACCTTAAAGATGAATGAGCCCACGCCATCCAAGGTGTGTCTTGAGTTCTAAAATATCATTTTAACTTTGAAATCAGACCACGACCAATTGACACATATAATCACATATAACTTTAACAATATACTTCACAAATAACTATAACAAATACTACACATATATATGTTTTTGTACTATAAAACAACAATAAAGGAAATGTTACATCAACTAACATGACTTTGACCATTGATAGTCTTTATGAGCAGGCAAATCCTGGCCTCAACCGTCTGTATGACATATATCTTATATCTGTATATATAATACTATTATTGCACGTTAGGCTTAATAAACCTTGAATGTACATGATGTATGTTCACATGAGGAATTGAACATTAATAGTATCACTGTCGAGCCGCCAGCACACACTCAATGAGTTTGATTCGAAATACATACATGTATGAATGAAATATAGTATAACAATACATGAACATGATTAAAATATTGATAACTCACAGGTCTATTAATACATTAAAATGTATACACATACTTGTAGAATTTCGAGCAGGCAAATCCTGACCTCAAAGTCAATACCATTTCTTAACAATATACTACCTTTAATGGTTTATATAGACAATGACTGATCATGAAAAATAATCAAAATGGCGACTAGGCATATCCTAACATCACTTTCTGACTTAATATTTGACTAGTGAACATCAGCACATTACATGCAAATAGATTCAATTCTAATATATCTTTGCAAAGCATTTGAATTCCAGCGACCCAACTTTTGAATTAATTGCTCAGAATAGCCTAGGCTGGCAGCATTAGTTGCTGCACATATACGAAAGCTATGTCCCTTGTATTGACCCCAAGGGTGACTGGGGTATAGAAATATGGTCACTTGGTCTTCCCCCGACCGGCAGTAAAACGCTTACTGAAGTGGGGCGTCCGTTTGGCTGTGCGGGATGTATTAAGTTCGCATTCACGTCCGTCAGAAGGGACGTTAAATCCGATGCCTCGTGTAAAGAGAGTGTCACGCTCTTTGAACGTTAAGAACCCTTGCAACAACTCTTTGAGGGGTCCGTAGGTGGCCTGATGCAAGGCAAAATTTCTGTCCCTATCCAATATACCCTCATTTTCCAGTGGCAGTCCAAATTTCCCCGACCATCATCCTAGATGGCCTCTATTACAACAACCTACCTATTGTATTTATTGTGAACTTGTTCTCGTCCTGAATATGCATGAAATATTTGCCACTGGACGTTAAGCAACCAACAATCAATCAATCAATCCCTTGTATTGAGTAGGATTTAAACCTATAATAGTAATTAACTTTTTCATCTGTTCTGTCACAAAGTGTGCAGATACATATTGCCAATTGGTAAGTTGAAATAATGGGCCCGTATTATGCTTGAAAGTGTTCACAAAAGCATATCGTCGCTGTTATGCAAAAACCTCGTATCTCAATATTTTGCGGAAATCTTTTTATCGATTATTTAGAATTAAATATGTATGTTCCACTATATGCGAAAATATCTGACCTTCTAACCAATCATTAACCCGAGTTCTGTCATGTGACGAAAAAGTGAAGTTGGATTAGTGAGAAATATTGTTGTGCGAAAATATCGTATCTCAAAATAAAAACACTCGGCACGGCAGCTGACATAATTTCAGGTATAGTTTTATCAATTTAAGGTTTTCAAAGCTGATATAACTTAGAAATAATGAAACGCTTTAAAATTACAATATAATTTAACCTTTTTATGCATGTTTTGAAAGATAAACAAACAAAACAAAAAGTAGTAATACCAAACACAATTCTGTACGGTACAAACAGGTTCTTAAATGTTGCTGACAGACATGTTAACGTTATTTTCAATAAAAAATACAATTGTAGTGGTTATTTCATTCGGTAGATGTGTTTATATGAGTTGTAATTCGTTCATTTGAAGATTTTTTATTGTCCGACATTTTAGCTCCAATGTTGACTTGAGTTACGATGCTTTAGACCGAATCATAGATAATGATTGTTGCTTTGATAGGTGCAATAATACAGATAAATAAATAAAACTAACATAAGAAAAGCACCCCTTTTGAAAATATAAAAAAATGATTAGAAGACAAAGAATCTAAAATAAACTTTACAGATAAAAAATACGAAATTTATAGTCTTTTAAATGGAAACGAAAAAAAAAAATGCATTTAATTCAAGATTTATTTAGTAAAAACAATATGTAAATAAATTAGTCGTGAGCTGAAAATAAAATGCTTGAAAAATACAAATAAATTTTCTTTCTCAGGTTTATCGAATAATGTCTAAACAAGATGTCACAGTCGGCAAATTCAGACTCTACTGAACACGAAGAAGAATGGACTTGTTTTATATGCAATCTTGAAGCAAATGATAGATTTTCTTTGGATACTGAACTACTAAGTGCTTCATGTGTTATATTGATTGAGTCAAATGGAACCAGATGGTTAAAATGTGCTGGATGTGATAGACGATACCACATGAATTGTGTCACAAATATACCTAAAAACATAACTGACGACGATTTTCCTGAAGGTGTTTATTTATGTGACGAATGTGGATGGTTTGCTAGTGGAGCTTATGATTCTGACAACAATTCAAATTGATCATGTCCAAATATGAATGGCAGAGAAACACTCCTTTAGACACTGATTATCGTGTGAATAAAGATACAAATATATTGCAAACATTTTTAAAGAGAGAACGTGGACATTATTCTTCAAAGGGACGGCATTTTGACTTCATTCCGACAATATATTACACTTGGTTTAAAGTAAATTCACCTCGATATCAGGTCATCGATAGAAACCCAAATAATTTTGACCAGTACCAAAGCATAGAGTGGAAATTTCACCCAAATTGCAAAAATGGATGCTATTATAGATTATCACGAGGACAACAGTTAGTTGAACTTGCATTGAAAAACAAAGAAATCGAAGACAGACCTTTGGAATCTTCTCAGTCTATTTCTATGTTAAATGCATCAACGTTTCTTCGCATTCAAGGAGAAACACTTCAAAATTATCGTCAGATCAAAGAAAAAGACTTGGAATGTAATGAATCTGACAATTTTGATTCAGACAAAGAATTTTCTCAGCATGATTTAGATGATTCCACAAAAGACCCAGACTGGGGACCAGAAAAAGATTCAAATAATAATGATGCAATTGATTCAGAAAATGATGATTCAGACTTGGAACAGAACAATGTACAATCAGAGAAATCAGTTCTGGAGCCAGATAATAACATTATCCAAACAGATGATGCAGGTCTTGAAAACACAGGACACACTAGGACTAAAAGAAAGAAAAAAGCACCAGCCGAGTGGTTGAAGAATACAAATAAAAGACTAAGAATGGAAGGCAAACAATACAAAGGAGTCCTAAAAAATGAGAAAGGAATAAGAACCTACTGTATTGACCGAGAACAGAGAATAATGGCTCCTAGTGGATGTACCAACAAATGTAAGAAATCAGAGAAAAGAAAGTGTCAAATATTTGAAGAAAAAGAAAGAGAAGAAATATTTAACGGTTTCTGGCAACTCATATGGGAGGAAAAGAAAGTATGTGTTTGTAATCTAGTTGAGAAACATGATGTGAAACAAAGAACAACTGTTGGCGCAAGCAGAAGGAAATGTTCGTACTCATATTTCTTGACCAAAAACGGTTCAAAATTTCCTGTGTGCAAAAGCATGTTCCTAAGTACACTAGGTATCGGAGAAAAGATGATGTATGAATGGATTTTGAACTCAAAGAATGGAATTCCTCATAAGTCAAATGTCAAAAGACCTGCAAAACAGTATGACATTGACAGAAAACAATATGCAAAATCATTTTTAGAACGCCTGCCTAAACTTCCAAGTCACTATTGTCGTGCCTCTAGCTCTAAAGTATACCTGGAACCTGTCTTCCAATCAATCTCAGAATTGCATAGGGAATATAGAAAAGAGGCCCAGAAAGATGAGAGTCCTGTGATTAGTAGAAGTCTTTTCCACAACATACTTGACGAATTAAACATTTCATTGTTTCAGCCTAGAAAGGACCAATGTGACACTTGCTGTGGGTATGAAGCCGGAAACATCAATAAAGTGATGTATGACCAACACATAGTTAAGAAGGAAGCAGCCAGGGCTGAAAAGAATAAGGACAAAGAAGCAGCATTGACAAAAGATGACATGAAAGTCATTAGTTTAGATCTACAGGCTCTTTTAATGTGCCCTTTATTAAAAGCGAGCGCAATGTATTACAAGACAAAACTGTCCTGTCATAATTTTACAATATTTGACATGAAAACTAAAGATGTTATTTGTTATTTTTGGACAGAAGTCGAAGGTGACTTAACATCAAATTCATTTTCATCATGTGTTGTCGATTACATCATGAGTTTGGACAATAGCATTAAGACTTTAATAATTTACAGTGACGGTTGCACGTACCAAAATAGGAACGTTACTTTGTCCAATGCACTATTGAAAGTAGCCTATGATAAAAAAATTACTATTTTTCAAAAGTACCTAGAAAGGGGTCATACACAAATGGAGGTTGATAGCGTTCACAGTGTCATAGAACGTAAACTGAAAAACAAGCCAATTTATGTGCCGCAGAATTATGTAGATTTCTTTAAAGTATCCCGCCTTGAACGTCCATATGACGTAAAATATCTCTCACATCAGTTTTTCAAGAAGTATTCTGATCTAAATTATTACAACTCTATTCGGCCGGGTTCTAAGGTTGGTGATAATGTTGTCACTGATATTCGTGCTCTTATGTACTTACCTGAAGGAGAAATTAAGTATAAACTGGCAATGTCTGGGGATTACTTAGAATTACCAAGACGGGCAAAAATTTCAGCACCTGGAGATACGGATCAAGTAGGTAATCTTCATGATTCTGCTTTGTGTATCAAAGCCTCGAAGTATAAGCACCTCCAAGAACTAAAAAGTGTTGTTCCTAGAGATTTCCATGCATTCTATGATAACTTACCACATGCATAACAATGTCTGATGTTTTATGTACATGTATAAAGAAGGATATTTTGTAGTCTGATGTTCTTTGACTTTCTCATGTGTTAATTTCATAACAAAAACTACTAAATGACTTAGGAAAAGTCATGTTTTGTTTAAAAAATGCATTGACATTTTCAATAGTATTTTTATTATCATAATTTAGATACAATAGCCTCGAAGTATAAGCACCTTCAAGAACTAAAACGTGTTGTTCCTAGAGATTTCCATGCATTCTATGATTACTTACGACATGCATAACACTGTCTGATATGTTTTATGTACATGTATAAAGAAGGATATTTTGTAGTCTGATGTTCTTTGACTTTCTCGCGTGTTAATTTCATAATAACAAAGAATACTAATTGACTTAGGAAAAGTCATTTTTTGTTTAAAAAATACATGGACATTTCCAATGTAATTTTTTATTATCATAATTTAGATACAATATCAAAGGATCGGCGTTGAAAAACTGTTTTGACATCAGATTTACTTTCTAATTCTTGTTTTTTATTGACAGTTTTATATTGTCTATTTTTTTTCTACCACAATTCTATATTCAGCATTAAGAATTGTGCATGTACGTTTGATTATGTTTGTATGTTTTTATTTACAGTTTAAAGAATAAACAGTAAGATTATGTGTTATTTATGTGTTTATTCAAACAATGCAAATTATAATTTGCATCACCCAAAGCAAAGGTCACCGCTGTTTTTTGTGGGGTTTGTGTTGCTCAGCTGTTAGTTTACTGTGGTGTGTTTTGTGGACTGCTGTTTGTTTTTCCATATTTTTTGCCAGGGTTTGTCAGTTTGGTTTACATATTTGAGCTTGGTTGTCTCTTTGGTAGCGTTCGTATCCCTTTTATTGTTGTCAGTAAAAAGCCATCCTTTTATATGAATAAAACATGACGCCTTTGAATCACTGATTTTCTTTTGAAATATAGTCCAGTTAATATTTCAAACATTATTAGGATTGATATTTTTCCCATATAAACGTCAAAATACCTTTTGTGTGTCAATGAATTATAAACTATCTTTAAATCTAAAGATTGTGTCCTCTATGTTGCTCTTTTTTATATTCAATATGAGTCTAAAATATCGTAGATTTTTTTGGTCCGAGGATGTATAAAGAAAAAAATATCGTATCTCAGCTGACAACCAATGAGATTGCAGCAGGGAAAAAAATTACATACATTATCAATACTTGATTTAATTTAAAATCACATTTCAAATTTAAGGTTTATATAATTAAAAAGATCGATCTGAGTCAGTTTTTACTGCCTGGTGTAAAATTATCAAAACCTTATATACGAGGTTTTTGCATAACAGCGACGATATAATGTATTAACAGGACAAATTCTAGGGGAGCTAGGCAATGCTGACAAGAAAATTGTTACTGGTTTGTTAGTTTTGTTATTTTAAAAAAACCTTAGTGTTAATTCAACACCCTTTAATATGCCCTTTTCCCAAGTAAACAAATATCTTGACGCTGAATTACTCTCCCTATAGACTGTTTTGATCTTACAACAAGCTCTCCAAAGCCATTAAATGCTACCAAAAATATAGTTTTTAGTAAAAGTTGATGAACATGGAGTCTGACTACTGATGGTAAGTTGATGATCATCTTGTCAAGGATTGCTTTTGTAATTGGTAGTCTTGCATCTGCAGATGGGGTTAGATTTTCACAACCTTTCAAAGCTTTGCGAATAATGAATAAAGCTGTAGGGTCCTGAATGTTTAACATTTTATGTACATAACTTAAAGCAGAAATATGTGATGCTATTGTAGCAGGTTTTAAACCTTTAGTGAACAAATTGCCTATAAAGTTAGCAACTTGAGCTAGCTGAAGCGGCAGAGAGATCTGTTGGTGACCCAGGAATTCAATTAACTTTTGCCATTTTTTTTGGTATGAAGCTTTGGTAGAGGGTGTCAAGGCTGAGTTTATTAAATGTTTGGCTTCATCAGTCAAATCTCCAACAAATGTTGGGGAACAAGTATTGGACTTTGTTCCAACCATGGTACTGCCTTCAGTGCTTTCTGAAATTGTAATCGTGAAAGGCTATCAGCTATAATATTTGTTTTACCCGGAATGTGTTTAGCTTTGAATAGAATGTTGTATTTTAAGGCATCAGCAACCAGACGCCGAACTAGTTTCATTAAAATTTTGTCTTTACATGTTTGTTTGTTGATGATTTGAACAACTGTCATGTTGTCAGACAAAAACAATACTTTGGTGTTTTGAATGTGTTCGCCCCATAACTCAAGTGCAAGCACAATAGGTAACATTTCCTTTGTTGCTATTTGATGGTGTTCCAGATGTTTTGGCCAAGCCATTGCAAACCATTTATAACCCATAACACCTGCAAAACCTAGAGAACCAGCTGCATCAGTATACAATGATAAACTGTCAGAAGAAAGCCATTTATCAGCATAGAAAAACTAATTTTCCATTAAAATGATCAATAAAGGATTTCCAAATACCAATATCAGCTTTAGACTCTCTAGTTAGTCTAATATAATGACATGGATGAGAGACTCCTATTGTGAGGTCAATAAGTCTTCTCAGGAATGCACGGACTGGACAAACCACGGTACAAGCAAAATTGAGGAGACCAATTAAGGAGTGTAACTGCCTTAGAGTAACTTTCTTCCTCCTAGAAAATTCATGCAATTTTGCTTGAATTTTTTCAATTTTCTCTTGTGGAAGCCTACATTCCATTATAAAAGAATCTACCTCTATACCGTAAATGGTTATGACAGTTGTAGGTAAAACTGTTTTTTCCTTTTTAATGGGAATACCTAGTCGATTACACAACTGAATAAAAGTTTGCAAATCTTGGTTGCATTTTTGTGATTGAGGGGGACCAACAAATAAAAAATCATCTAAAATATGTGACATGCCACCTGACCGATATTTTGACTGCATTATCCACTGTAATGCTACACTTAAAGTCTCAAAAGGTTTTGGGGCACTACTTGCACCCATTGGAAGACATTTATCATAGTAGAAAAACCCATTCCAGCTAAAACCTAAAAGATTGTAGTCAGATTTCTGTATCGGGATAATGCGAAATGCATTTTCAACATCGGTCTTAGCCATTTGACAGGATTGACCATATGATTTGACCAATTGAACCACATTATCAATAGAATCATATGAAACAACAGAATATTCCATAGGAATACCTAAGTTAATTGAATCATCTTTTGGAAATGACAAATCATGAATTAAACGAAATTTCCCATCTGACTTTGGAACCAACACTAGAGGTGAACAAACAAACAATGAAAATGGAGGTTCTTTAAAAGGCCCAGCAATGCGACCACTTAGACTTTCTTTTGCCAATTTAAGGTACACAGCATCTGGATTTTCTGTAGCTGATTTATGGTTTTTACATGTTTTGTTACTTGGTGTACCTTTAAAATTAAGTGAAAACCCAAAAGTGAAACCATGTATTAACATGTTACGTAAATTCATATCATAACCCTGCAATTCCTGTCCCAGTAACTCAGCGTTTACCGGCGTTGGTATGTTGTTTCTGATTTGGCACCTGTTTGTTCTGTTGGGCATTTTGCTGTGGTTTATATTCAGTGCATTGAAATCTTGCGTGTGAGCCTTTACAGTTGTGGAGGACATGCTTGTATGAGCAAGGTTTGTTGCAAGTTTGTCCTCTGTTAAACAAGATGCATGTTTTGATATTGTTTGTATGCATGTTTTTATTGTAGTATTGTGTATTGCCTTGGTTTTGAAAACGTTTGTTTTGTCTTGCTGGTTGGGCACGAAAATTCTTGTTTTGGATATTACTTGTATTTGCTGATTTAGTGTATAATTCATCAATTAGTTTCCCCCAAAGTAGCTTAATAGTTTCTCTTAACCTTCTAAATTTCTCATCATAAATTCCCCAAGGTTCATCTCCATATAAATCATACATCTCCCTAATATTATGACCATACTTAAGTAAATGCCTTGCTTCCTCAAGGCATTTCTCAATGTAAATATCTGAAAAAACTAAATATGCAGATGTCCACTGTTCAATGGAAAGTAGAGGTTTGTTTGACCTTGAGTTTTTGTACAAAGAAAATTTTCTATTACTTAAAAATAAACTGAATGGGTCCTCTACATAAGAAGACGTTAAACTATTCATATCAATGAATTCATCTGACCATATTTTCTCTTTTATTTTTTGTGAAACAGTGGCCCCCAATTAGATGCCATCTGATACTTGAATTTTAAGTGAATTTTCACTTGAATTATGTGTGTTAACTGGCGGCTCACCTGAAAAAAGTGTTTCAACCACAGTTTGAATATCAAATTCTTTAGAAGTGCTGCATGTCCGGTTCAAGACTGATGTAGTTGTATCATCAGGTGCCACTGTGCATGTAGGATTTACATGTATTTGTGTTGTGCTCTTCTCAGATGCTGCTGATGTAGGATTAGGAGCTGATACTGTGCATGAAACTGGATCAATGTTAACGTTCTGTGTAGATGTTGGTATCTGAATCGTTCCATGTAGCTGATTTTGTGAAACATCTGTATCTACATGTATATCAGCCTCAATATTAACACCGTTAGATGTAGTTGGCGGATTGCTTGCATTTGTTTTGTCTGGCTGTCAACGCAGGATCTCAGCTGCCAATTTTGTGTAAAAAATATTTGTTTTTTGTGAGTTGGTTGATCACTTTGACGGGATTTTCCTCTTTTGGGAGGCATCTCCTGGCAGTTGTTGAGCTGATTGCAATTTTATGACTTCAACTGATGATACTGAAACAAAATTAGATTGTTAATATATTGGTTTGTGTATAATATACACAACACAAAATTGTAATGCCAATGGCTTAAATACTAAATGTAGTTTATTGTACACAGTGTGTATATGTATGTATTTATAGGTACAATGTACCAAATGTGGCTCACTTTGTAAGCTGAATAAATGAAACCGTCTGTGCAGTTTTGCTTAACCTACAATGTTGTAGAATATAAGAAGTACACAATGTGCAAATATAAGGTACAATGTACCAATCCTGTACTATAAGCCCACAACTGTGTAAGCACCTAGCTACAAATTACAATGTACTTACAATGTAAGTAAAGCAACTTATATATATAAATATGAACAATGTTCATAAAACATTAGAAATTGATAAAACTACAATGTACTTTTAACTCCAAATTAAGTATTATAACAGATTAATTTACCTACATAAACAATATAATACAGTATCACTGGTTGGATGCATGAAGTACAGCAGAACGAATATTTTTAAAGTATTTGCGCATTCCAAAATGGTTAAGGTGCACCCCGTCAAAACATAAATAATTTAAATTCCCCAAAACCACGGTGGTGCCAAAAAGAAATAGCCTTTTCATCGTGCTCTTTGATTTTCTCTTGTAAAAGTGTGTTTATTTGTACAACTTTATCATTGTATCCTGCATATGTTACCAATTCACTCCTACATAACAATTGTCCAATTATGACATGATTTACATTCAAACCATAGTGTAAATACATCGCAAACGCAAACATGTCTTGAGCAACTTGGGATGCATTAGTTCTCCTATTAGCAGCATCATTTCCCCCTATTTGTATAAAAATTATGTGAGGGTGACAACTAAAAGTACATAATTGTTTTTGCTGAGCTAGTCTTGCTACTGTAAGTCCACCCTGTGCACGACAATTAATTAAAAAGTAACACTTCAACAAACGCAGATTTTCAAATCTGTCACAACTATTCATAAAGCGATTTATCCTCCTTATAAAACTGTGACCCAATAAAGTCACGTGTAAAATATTCCCAGAAGAGGACTTCTCCATAATGAATACACTAGTTTATTACCGCAGTTGTTTACGTTTGAAAGTCGGTCAAACTGTCACATGATTCTTCCACAACATAAAGTCACGTGGTTCTTTCATAACAGAATGTCACGTGGTTCTTTCATAACAGAATGACTATTACATAATATGAACACGAATAGCTTTCTAATACTATGCTAACGGTATTGTAGTTCGTAACGAATATAATACCTTATCTCGAGTTAATTACTATAGTTATCTTCTTATATACCGGCAGATCGTTAATGAATATTGTCAGCATCAAATGTATAGTTCATCGATCACGGAGTATTTGCGTGGGTAAATGTAGGTCAACAGTCTTGATGACTTTAAATGTATATAAACTACTAACTATTGTACTGACCTCTCGCTAAATAAATATTAATCCATAAACAAATGATACAAAATGTTGTTATGTGAATGAAGTGTCACCAGAGTGTATATAAACAAACTAATAAATCAAAAATTGTCCAGAGAAATTTTTGCGAACTTTCTTGTCGCAGATAAATTTTTACGTCATAACATATCTGTTATTTGATTGGTTGGCTAAATATAAAAATTAGATAATTCTATAATATACACTTAGTTCAAATTGACTGTTTAATTCAAATAGAAATTGTCCACATAGACATAAATGAATTTATAAAATAAATTAGATTGATCTACATTGTATTTTAAATGTAAATACCATTTACCAAATACATGGAATAAATTTATCTATGCATGGTTCATATGTTCTTTTGTGTACATGTACATACAAACATGTACATGTATGAACAAGTATGATAAGTGCCAAATACATGGTCAGACTCTAAATACATGTCTTTGATAAATATGAATTAAACTTGTGTAACTTGTTCTCGTCCTGAATATGCATGAAATATTTGCCACTGGACGTTAAGCAACCAACAATCAATCAATTAAACTTGTGATGAAATGTGCAAATGTAGACCAAATACAATAATTTACATGTACATTTTGTACATGGTCTTATGCTTAAAATCTATTCATGTAAAAGAGTATATTTTTGTCTTTCTCTATTTTTGCTGACACATATTACATTTGTTGTGGCATATGTATATATTACTTGCACTTGTGTCTATTGCCCGGGGCAAATGTTTATCTATTTTTATTATAAGTGCATGATGATATACAAAAATGTACCTGCAAAGGACAAATTTGCCTACGGCATTAATTTTGTAAGGTTGGTCATTCTGTCATGCACCAGTTAGCAAACTGACCTCAACTTGAATATTTTTTTAAATAAAATAATTACACTTCATCATAAAATCTAGATTGATTGTTGGTTGCTTAACGTCCAGTGGCAAATATTTCATGCATATTCAGGACGAGAACAAGTTCACAATAAATACAATAGGTAGGTCTTGTCATAACAGAGGCCATAAGGGATGATAGTCGGGGAAACTTCGACTGCCACTGGAAAATGAGGGTATATGTGTTAGGGACAGAAATTTTGCCTTACAACAGGCCACCTACGGGCCCTTAAAGAGTTGTTGTAAGGGTTTTTAACGTGCAAAGAGCGTGGCACCCTCTTTACACGAGACATCGGATTTACCGTCCCCATTCTGACCGGACGTGACTGCGAACTTAATACATCCCGCACAGCCAAACGGACGCCCCACTTCGGCAAGCGTTTTACTGCCGGTCGGGAGAAGACCAAGTGACCATATTTCTATTCCCCAGTCACCATTGGGGGTTAAAATCTAGAACATACACTAGTACTTAATTAAGGCAAAGACTTCAAAAATATTTAAAAATTAATGTTAATGCTGATAAATGTATCCCATCTGCAGCAGACTGATCTTTGGTCTTAAATGTGCCCAAGATAAATGTAATCATTGCTATATTGATAAAATAAGGTAATACATTGTAATCAATTATTCTTTTCTCTCTGACTTCTCAATCTGTACTGAACCAGGGGTTGTTCATGAAAATAGTTTTCACACAAACAAAATTATAATTTATTTTATAAATCTCACATCAAATCGACATGCTTATGCATGTATGTGGTTTAAAGATTGCATCGCACAGGCCATTCATTTCTTTCATAATCAACTTTATCACTGAGGGTTTAAACTGTATAATGTAGGCTGCATTATTTTGCAACTTGTCCACTTTGCCTCCACCAATACCATTACATTCCTACTAAGTTGCACTGACTTAAAGCCAGGTTTAACATTCAGTTATAGGTTAAAGCTTGATGATGAGAACGAACAAACAAAACGTCCTCTGGATAAAGTTTGTACATGTTTAAAATCTACCAATGTCATTACACACTCATCTATGTGACGCATAATTCCGGTCAGGTTGTAACGTCAAGTCATTTTTAAAGCTTGGGTGAGACAGGTAATAAAGCTGTTATTTAGTATCAATACATTCGATATAACGTCAATTTATAGGACGATGAGAACGAACAGAAAACACTCTTTCAAAATAAAGTTGGAATAAATCCACCAATGCCATTTCACAACTATATATCTACCACTACGTTGTGCTGAATTAAAGCAAATGTTGTAGCTTTGGGTAATTTTTTAAAGCTTAAGTGAGACATAAAATCATATTTTTGTTTCTTGTATTATCATTACTTACAAAAAATGTCGGTTAATAGAACGACTAGAACGAACCAGCGACACATCTTCTGAATACAGTTTTTATAAAATCCACCAATGCCATTACATATTATAGCTACGTGACGTGTAATTAAACACAGGTTGTAACTTTGGTTCATTTGAAAAAGCTTGAGTGATACGTGAAATAAAACTGTGTATTATTATCAAAACATTAGGTACGATGTCAATATGTAGGACGACGCGAACGAACATACAAATCAACTTCCGTATAAAGCTTGAATAAATTCCAACTTACAACAATAGTGGTAAAAGTTCAATAACTCAAGTGCTTAAAAGATTTACCGTATATATCATCATGATCATTGTTGTGGAATACACTATTACATAATGTTCCTATAAAGTGTACGATATGTTTATGTTTACATATTCATAATCTAAGTTCGTGCACATAAAATATAAAGATGGCGATCGAGAGAGCTACATCATCACTACATTCATCAGTTCAAAAGGAATGATATGCACGAACGAATGCTTAAATAAAATTTACCTAGTTCCTTTTTTACACATATTCAATCATTGTATCGGTATAAAAGTCCGAATAGCTAAAAAAAAATTATAAAATCCCAAAATAAAAATCTTGTTTACAAAACTATCGATCTGTAGATAAGCAAGAAAGTGTAATAAGATACATAGTGAAAAAACTAACCAATGGGCATCCAGTCAAAAGAGCGTAATGCAGGGGTTCCCCAAAGGATTATGAAAATAATCATAAAGAATGAATTAATGGTTTTCTTCGTTTGCATAAAATAAGTTATTAAAATAACTTGCCTATGTTTGGGAATTTATAACTGATTTTAAGTATTATTTTAATGATTTAAGGGTAAAATAAGAAAGATATAAGCATATACTCAAATATGAAGAATTTTTGTAAAACTGTAAAAATTAAGAACTTCTGATCATGAAGGTACATGTATTTTGGAGTAAGAACTTGCGTGTAAATCTGACCGAATACATTATATTAAGGCCTTTTAAATTGATGAAACATGTTTTATTATCTTATATACACTTGCAGTCTATTTTGGTTAATATTTACACCTATACATGTTTATGGTTTCAATGTATATAAGCTTATGATTGCCCATTGTTTATATTTTTTTAATGAGAAAGTTAATTTATTGTAATTCACATTTTATATGATTTTTTTTATTAATAACTTAATAGAGATTGACAGGGGATCATTTTTTTTTTTTTTACTTTTGGATTAGCTACATAATAAACCAGATGAGATAAGAATTTGGTTCTATTATTTGACAGATTGAAACAGACTTGTTTTCTTTTTATCATGAAAAGAATTATCTTTTTAGTGCAGATAATTGCAAAATTTTCTATAGATGACTGCGACAATTTGTCGCCTTCTAAATCTTAAATCAAAAGAAATTTCTGCACTTTTTTTAGGATTAGATGCATTTAAGTGGGATGAGATAAGATTAAGAGAAGATAATGATGATAAAGATTGTGTGAAGATGTGTATAATTGATTTCTTTAAGCTGTTTTTTTTTAATTTTAATCCTCAAGGATTACTTAACTTTAAAATGTTAAAAGTTTTAACCTTGGATCTAAAATTTACAATTAAATTTTGATTCACTTTCAAGTGAACAGAAATCTGTTTTAAAATAAATTAAAAAGTGAAAAATTGTATGATTTCATCAAACTTTCTTTCTCCTGTATTAAAAAAGAAAAATGTAGACTTTATTTAGCTTTTTGATAAGTGTTGTTCTTGAATGGAAAAATACATACTCATGAATGCCTGAACTATTTTCTACTACCATTTTTGATGTATATTTATATATGTTTGATATTACTTAGTGTTTTACATGTATGATTTTATGTTTTTTTATTTTATCAGTTCCATTGATTTTGATATAATACATTTTACAGCGCCATTAGATTTTGAAAAAAAAAAATTAAGGTTTCATTGAACTTTGCTCATATATCCTATATTTTGATACTCAGGGTAAATTTGTGGTGTTTTCTTATGTTTATGATGCAATATTTAATATTTTAGTATTCCTTTTTTAATACTCAGGTTTATTGTTTTCGTGCTTTATGACATTTTTTTGTCATATTCATGTATAGTGCCTGTTATCTTTTGATGACATATAATGGTTATAATTAGTATGCATTTGTATTGTCTTTCAAGTTTATGTCTCAGTTAAGTTGTTTAAATACTTGTATGGAGAAACAGTTTATTTTTTCAATACATGTGTGAGCATAGTGATGAATTTACTATGTATAAGACAAAAAGGTTGTTTCTATTTGTTTTAGTATTTAGATTGTTGTAGATACGTTTTAAAAGTTTCCTTCAGAGAGCCAGAAAAACCTTTATATCTTAAATAAATGTTCTACATTTACTTTTTAACCTGATTTTTGTGACAAAAATGTCGGTTATTGATTTGGGGATGTACGGCGGGCGGGCTGTCGGCAATCAAATGTTGTCCGTGCATTAACTCATGAACCGTTCAACCTAAGCTTTTAAAATTTTAATATGTTGTTACTGACAACTAAATGAAGGTCAAGTTCAATAATGGCGATTTTGACTTTTACCGTTCAGGAGTTATGGATCTTGAAAGATTGAAAAATGGGGTTTCCAGTCGTGTCCGTGCATTTACGCATGAACTGTTCTACCAAAGCTTCCCAAATTTTAATATATATTGTTACTGATGACAAAATGGAGGTCAAGTTCAATAATGACGATTTTGACTTTTACCGTTCAGGAGTCATGGTTCTTGAAAGATTGAAAAATGGTGTTTCCAGTCGTGTCCGTGCATTTTCTCATAAACCATTCAACCAAAGCTTTTGAAATTTGTACTTGATACTTTACAATATATTCATTTAAAATTCTTGCTGAGTCAAACACAAAAGTGAGTTATTCAACATTCTGTAGATTGCGGCCATTTTGGGTGGTATTTCCAAATGAAAGTGACAGAAGCACTTGTCTTTGCAAGCTATGTGAGAATATTAAGTATATTGCTCATACCTTAAAAAGATTAAATATAATTGAACCAGATGAATTAGAAAAAAATATTGATGGACTGACTTGTGATCAAGATACATATTTGCTGAAAAGAAGATGCATGTTTGGAACATGTGAAGTCTGTAAAAACAACAGGATATCTTATGATACATCTAAAGGAAATGACGAAGTTGAATTTAGTCAGTGGATATCAAAGATCGAAAAAAGACTAGTAAAAGAAGATGAAAAGAACATCACCCTTACTGCCAAAGAGACAATGGAAATGTCTGCTTCAGATCTGGTTAATGAATTTGAAGAAGAGCTGGTCAGGTTTAAAAAACATGTATTTACAATAAGAGCACAGTATGGATACTTCAAGAACAGAAAACAATCTCTAAAAAAGGATGAGTGCTTGTTGCACGTTGACTTTTCAGAAAATTATGTTTGTAAAATGAGTGAAGAAATTCAAAGCATGCATTTTGGCGCCTCAAAGAAACAGCTATCCCTACATACTGGAGTTTATTACGTTTCCAACTATCAAAAACCTTTTGCGCAGTTTTTGAGAATTTACAACATGGTCCTGCAGGGATTTGGGCACATTTAAAGCCAATTCTAAAAAGAATAAAACAGGTGAGCCCTGATGTTACCTCCCTTAAAATATTCAGTGACGGACCAACAACCCAGTATCGCCAGAAACTTTTATCTAGCTTGTACAAACCTTCCAAAATACGGCTTTCAAAACTTTTGCTGGAACTTTTTTGAAGCTGGTCATGGTAAAGGGATACCAGATGCTGTAGGTGGTGCTTTAAAGAGACATGCTGATACAGAAGTTAAATTTGGTAAGGACATTACAAATGCAGATATATTTTTAGATTGTATGTCTAACAGTGAGAGTGTTGGTTATTTAGTAACTGACAGAGATATACAAAAGGAAAAAAAATTACTACAAGCAGCACAGTTAAAGCCAATTCCAGGTACAATGAAGTTACACCAGCTGATCTTTCAGAAGGAGTATGAGATTGCTTACAGAAATATAAGTTGTACTTGCCAGGAACCAAGTGACTGCTCATCGTGTACAGGACAAGAAATCAAATTTTCAAGGATAGTGGCAGATAAAATACAGCAAGAAGTCAAAACAAAATTGAAACCACAATCGTTAGAATCTCCTTATGCTGTTGACTTGACTGAAGAAAATCGACTCAGTAAACCAAAAAAAGCAAAAACAGAGGAACAGACAAATACTGAATTGCCATTTGACATGAATGAAACAATATATTGCCTTAAGAATGTGAAATCACACCTACAGTTAAAGAGTAGATGTAGCCAACTTATAAAAGACCTTGGGACCTTGGAAAGTAACCCATTGATGGTTAATATCATGGACCAAAGAATGGAAGTTGATGCAAAAGCAATGGATAACTACCAGATGATGTTCCAGATATAAGGGCATTATTTCCCTGTAAAGTAAGCAGTTATGGCAATTGTCTCCCATCATGCGGAAGTGTCTTTGACCTGCAAAAAATAATAAAATAAAATAAATAGACGATATTTGAAGTCCTGATTTTAACACAGCAGGAACATAGATAATAAAGGTTACACATAACCGGATAACCATGTTACATAACAAATCCCTCATTTTTCACACCAACTTTGTGTGTAAATATATATCACAAGTGTTTAACTTAAGTGTTATACAAAAATATTGAAATGGAAAGTAACAACATTCATTATGGCTTTGTTCTGTCAAAAATTGACATGAATGACATTCCCTGTGTAAATTGTGTTAGAGCACCAGTTTTACTAGAAGAAATTAGAGAGGTGCAAAAATATTTGAAGAACAAATATATATTTGACACTGATACCTTTACAGATCTTGTATGTGAATATCACACCCTGCTACATAGTAGCATAAATTAGGGACTAAAAAAGCTGCAATATAAATCATATACAACTGTGAAGAGGATTCTAAATGCAGCAAAGCACTGTTGAACGCGTTTTAATATATTTTCACATAGAATTGGTAAAATGTGCTTGAAAACTCTAATTACAAGCTAAGTTTTTACACATCATTATACATCAAGTCTCCTTGACTGATTCCTAATTCTAGTTGATCTTCTCAATGGGTATTGTACTTGATGCTGAGCTGGATCTTGTAATACAGGTATATCGTTGGGTTAATGCCACAACCAAATAACTGAAAATATAGCATTTTTCAGACGGCATGTTTTTAAGTTTTATGGGTACTTTAAAAGTTATTACATGTAAATAAATGATTTTGTATTTCAGTTTCAATGTTTGCTAACAAATTATCAAATACATAAGAACAAAATAAGTAAGACAATTGATTGATTGCTTCAAATTGATTGAGACATAATAAAACATAGTATAACATTGAAAACACAATTGCCAAAACCAAGTTACGGGTGATACAGTATTGATGCAATCAAATATCCATGTTTAAAAATATGGTATGATAGTACCATAACACGGTAAGTACCATTATGACCTTTTGGCTGTTACGTTAAATATGAAAAAAATGCTGGTAGTAGTGCCTTAATCATTTAACAGAAGATAATTGTTTTTGACATATCAAAATTTATCTTATCAAACAATAATTTGTATGACAGAATACAATAACAGGCATTATGTTTTTTTGGCATTACAAATAAATTTGTTTATTTTTTACAAAATATGCCATAACCTGTTATAAAGAAATAACTTATGTTGGCAATTAAAATTTATCATTATTTTATCTTAAAAATAAAGACCACAACGCAATATCCAATATAAGATAATCAATTAATGAATTGAAACAAACATCATTATTGATATATTGATAGAAATATCGTTAAACAATATGTAAATTTGTAAGATATTTTTGTAAGAATTACTGAATTGACTATATTGATCAGAATTTTTAAAATGTTAAAGCTTGAAGCATATATGCAATCTATCACTCTTGTTCTGAGTCCTGTTCTTCTTCCTCTACATCCGGGTCCGCTAGATTATCAGGAACCTCTCCATTGGCAGGAAGATCTTTGTAAAATTTGTGATACTCAGCGGGAATAACCTTGGTTTTGCAAAGGTTAAGAAGATCCTTCTTCTTTGCCAATGTAATTGGTTGCTTTCCTTTGTATTTTCTTGGCAATTCGTGTCCTTTAATACTTGTTACAGGAACTCCATTTTTGTCAAGATCGATGATCCTCAATCTTCTGAAGTCTTCGTCAAATGTATGCTTAAATAATATATGTTGAGGTTCCTGTTTGGAATATCGTAGCCATTTGATTTTCAGCCAGTTGACCTTTTCACCGTTGGCATCCACCTTGCTGTAGGTAAGTGTTGTCTTTTGGAGCTTTTTGAAATCGTAGATATCCTCATGTTGTATAGGTACAACCGAGTACGGATTAGTCCTCCTCGCCATCCTGACAACTGTTGCCCACTGGCTTGGGATGTAAATCTCAGTTTTTTCTTCGCAAACTCGATTGCTGAATGCATGCTGTCGCATTCCATCTGGGTGTGTCCGCTTTCTAGGAACTTGTGGTCAATTATATCTATGTTTGGAAGATTGATGACAGCATGCATTAAGCCAGTTGCAGTAAACTGATTTCTATTTTGCCCTGCACATGCATCTGAGTAGAGAATTACATTCTTGATATTGGCTGTGAGAGACAACAGTTGCAGATATAAACAGGTTGTGATTTCACAGGCTCCACGTTTACCCTCTACCTCTGACCATAAGTAGCAAGTTGCATTTTTGGTACCTAAGTTATAAACTGACAGATTATAACAATTCAGTTTCCTCATGTAGTAGATTTGGCTGACTAAGGAACAAGGTGTTTGTAATACAGCCTGTAAGTCAAAAGTTGCTACAAAGGTATCATTAGTTGTTTTAGATTTATCTTTGTCTTTCTTCTTTTCCTCTCTCGCTCTCATCTTCATCTGTTGGTGCTCATAATACTTCTTCTTTTCGTTTTCTGAAATAGATGCATCTGCAATACCTCTGTCATAAGTAACACAAATATTACATTGGTCCTTTTTGGGAACATGAAATGAGAAATTGTACTCTTCGTTGAATGTTTTTCTGTATATTGTTAAACTAACTAATTGGTTTTGTGGAGTTGACTCTTTGTAGTAATCAAGATAAAGCTGATACATCCTGGGTACGTTCAACTCTGCTCCTAGATATCTTCTGTTGGAAGACTTCCTAGTGTAGTGCCCTTCGACAGCAGGAAAAGACTCAATATGACTTCTCACCTTCTGTAAATATTCTGATTTGGTTTTATTGTGGGGTGTGTGTTTACCTCGTTTGTCAGCGCCAAAAAATACTCCACCTGACTCATTTTGCATGGCATTGTCAATGTAAGCATCGCCAACATCTAATGTTTTCTTAAAGTACATTTTGCAAACTACTGTCTTCGTACCTCCAATATCAAAGAAATATGATCGATGAATATTTCTTTTTCTCTTTTGTGTGATATCATTGTTTGGGTCGATGTACTTTCTTGTTTGTTTTTCTTCTACTCTTGATATGATGAAATCCTTTTTCCTTTCGTACGATCCCAGGGACCAAAATAAATCAAATATTTTCTGTCTGTTTTCTTCAGTAATTTTCTGGCTACATTTGAATTTACACTTGCTGCAATCTACAGATTTAACCACCTTTTGATGTACAGGCTTCCCTCTTTGTGACACATATTCTTTCCCAGACATTCGCAACTTCTTTCGTATGTTCTTTTTCCATTCATCGGGAGTAGCTTTTCTTTTTCTATAGAGTTTCTTTTTAGGAGGTGTCATAAACGTATGCGATTTTCGTAGAGGAGTTCCTCTTGGCCGCCCAACCTTTTTCCTAGTCTTTGAAGGAGTAATTGGTTGTTGGTCTGTTATATTTTCAATTGCATCATTCTGTACGTCATTTTGGTCTTTCTCTGCATGTTTGTTGCATGGCTGCTCCTGGCTTGCCTGTGAACTATTCTTGACACATCCATCATAATGAGATGGAATTGAGTGATCTTCTGATGTTATGTAGGAAAGAAAAATGAAACTTGATTGGTCAGACTCACATAAAGTTGGTGTTATATCTATCACTGGTTTCTGGGAAAGACTTGTGAAGATTTTGATTGGCTTCCTACTCCAATTAGAAAGAGCAAGTGGCAAAAGGTCAGCTGCTCGATTTGTCCATTTCCCACTACATTTGAGCTCGTCAACTTCTGTGTGAAAATCGATCCAAATCATATCTTCTTCAAATGATTCATTTGTTTCGTTATTTGAGAAAAAAACAACATATTCATTAGCGTTGTCTATAATATGTCCACATAACATTCCTCTTAATTCATTCTCATCTTTAACATACGGCACGTGCAGCAGCGATGCCCTAAAAAAGCAATTTCCATCTGGAGATACTTCCTTCCTGACAAGACCATTAGCAGCAAGTAATGTATCCAGTTTTTGTTCACACTGATTTCGTTCTTTTTCAAAATATTCTGACTCCTGTGCACTAACTTCTTTAATTGACTGTATTATGCTATACTCTTCCATCTGTTTGGTTGACTGACCTTTTGAAATATTAGTTTGGTGCTGGAGACTTGTGTAAGTTTCTTTACAGGAAAGTGGTGTGTTCTGAACATTACCATTTGTACTTCTGTCTGCATTGATTGTTTTTGCAGTTTTATTTTTTGAAATAAATTGTACAACTTTGGATTTTTTTTCTGTCTTTCTATTAATCTTGTTTTCTTTAGTGTTTCTTTTTTTCGAAAGTTTTCTCCGTCTTTTATGAAGAGTCAAGGTTTCATATTCAGAGTCTGTGTTTGAAATTCCTTCTGAAGACGGTGCTGATAAGTTAGAATCAGATGAGTTGATATCTGCCTTAGTTACTTAGTATGAATCTTCACTATCTATTATAGACTCAATATCCTCATCTTCTACGAAGGTTGTCCTATGTTTCAGTCGAGATAGAGGAATATTATCGTCACTACTTTCTTCATCAATGGATACTATTACCCCTTGTTGTATATTTTCAGGTGTTGTGTCATTTAATTCTTGTTGTATATCTTCATGTGGTGTATCACCGCTCTCTTGTTCATTCTGTACGGGCCTTGTGTCATTTAATTCTTGTTGTATATTTTCATGTGGTGTATCACCGCTCTCGTGTTCATTCTGTACGGGCCTTGTGTCATTTAATTCTGGTTGTATATCTTCATGTGGTGTATCACCGCTCTCTTGTTCATTCTGTACGGGTCTTGTGTCATTTAATTCTTGTTGTATATCTTCATGTGGTGTATCACCGCTCTCTTGTTCATTCTGTACGGGCCTTGTGTCATTTAATTCTTGTTGTATATCTTCATGTGGTGTATCATCGCCCTCTTGTTCATTCTGTACGGGCCTTGTGTCATTTAATTCTTGTTGTATATCTTCATGTGGTGTATCACCGCTCTCTTGCTCATTCTGTACGGGCCTTGTGTCATTTAATTCTTGTTGTATATCTTCATGTGGTGTATCACCGCTCTCTTGTTCATTCTGTACGGGCCTTGTGTCATTTAATTCTTGTTGTATATCTTCATGTGGTGTATCACCGCTCTCTTGTTCATTCTATACGGGCCTTGTGTCATTTAATTCTTGTTGTATATCTTCATGTGGTGTATCACCGCTCTCTTGTTCATTCTGTACGGGCCTTGTGTCATTTAATTCTTGTTCTATATCTTCATGTGGTGTATCATCGCCCTCTTGTTCATTCTGTACGGGCCTTGTGTCATTTAATTCTGGTTGTATACCTTCATGTGGCGTATCACTGCTCTCTTGTTCATTCTGTACGGGCCTTGTGTCATTTAATTCTTGTTGTATATCTTCATGTGGTGTATCATTGCCCTCTTGTTCATTCTGTACGGGCCTTGTGTCATTTAATTCTTGTTGTA
The DNA here is from genome assembly GCA_019925275.1 of Mytilus edulis. Classification (NCBI taxonomy): domain Eukaryota; kingdom Metazoa; phylum Mollusca; class Bivalvia; order Mytilida; family Mytilidae; genus Mytilus; species Mytilus edulis. The sequence continues at coordinate 89,252,839 of CM034354.1, read as the reverse complement.
TATCTTCATGTGGTGTATCATTGCCCTCTTGTTCATTCTGTACGGGCCTTGTGTCATTTAATTCTTGTTGTATATCTTCATGTGGTGTATCATCGCCCTCTTGTTCATTCTGTACGGGCCTTGTGTCATTTAATTCTTGTTGTATATCTTCATGTGGTGTATCATCGCCCTCTTGTTCATTCTGTACGGGCCTAGTGTCATTTAATTCTTGTTGTATACCTTCATGTGGTGTATCACCGCTCTCTTGTTCATTCTGTACGGGCCTTGTGTCATTTAATTCTTGTTGTATATCTTCATGTGGTGTATCATCGCCTTCTTGTTCATTCTGTACGGGCCTTGTGTCATTTAATTCTTGTTGTATATCTTCATGTGGTGTATCACCGCTCTCTTGTTCATTCTGTACGGGCCTTGTGTCATTTAATTCTTGTTGTATATCTTCATGTGGTGTGTCAACAACCTCTTGTCCAATATTTTCAGGCGTTGTGTTGACTGGCTGTCGTTGACTATCTCCTGTCACTGACAGGTTGTTCTCGGTAGTTGTGTTTTCAATTGAATGACTATTTTCTTCTACTGCAATTGCATTTATCCATTCATCATCGGATGACCATTCTGTGCATTCCATCCTGTAAAACATGTATTTAAATTATTGTCTATGTTTAGCCTTCGGAAATATTTTCTGTTAATGACATTTGGACGTTATAGTCTTTAAATTTTGATATTTCCTATGCGACAGTTGTTTTTCATTCGTGTAATGAGTTTAAGCTTTTTATTGTGCTGTTTGATAAGGGACATAACGATGTTAATTCTACTTTGAATTTGATAGTTTTGTTGTTTTACTATATGATTTGCCCATTTTTAAAGGGTCCTCTGTTTCTCTCATTGTTAAAGTTGTTCCCTGTTAGTTATCTCTTGTTTTTCTTGTCCATGATCGAGATGTCTTTTATAAGCTTGATATTGATACTTCTTGATTGACCATTTATCTTTATGAATCGATAGATAATTTGAAAATTAGAGCTATTGTAAATACTAATGTAACATAACAAATAGATATATAATACTTAAAAATCTTACCTTGGTGCTATTTTTTTATGATCTCTGTTTTTTTTCTTTATTATTTCTGTGACTAAAATCTGAAGAAAAAATAGATAAATAAAACAGTGTGAACTATGAGACACATAAAACATTTAATTATACATAAAAAAAAATAGTTCAAGCAACATGCAGTTAGACCATGTTTTGTGTATTTATTTGATTCATTTTAACAGAATTAATTATTATCCATATTAAATCTGAATTATAATATCTTTCTCAGAGTAAAATTAATTATTATTCATCAACGCTAATACTTATTTTGTTATCATAGTATAAAATCAAAAATATTTAGATAAATGTTTTTCATAATATAATTTACAATGTCATACATACCTATAACTGCTTTTGGATTGTTTAAAGATGATCATTTTTAACAATAGCAATGTGCATTCCTTCCCTGAGAAAATTAGTATTTACAAGATGTGTAATAGTGTAAATGAAACAAAAACACGAAATAAGATACTTGGTTTTAACCTCGAATCAACATTATATTTACACAAGTCTTAATGACCCAAAAGATTATCAGGATTTATTAGTTTGTTGACCTTTCATCTGCTGATTATATTTAAAAGCTGCAACAGGTTATCTTTAGACACAGTGGATGATGCATGCTAAAAATAGATTTAAGTATTGTAAACATGACAGCAACAAACAGTTAACCTTATTCACAATGTTGAGGCATAAAGAAATTGTGAAAATAATTTGAAATTTGGTTTTGCCAAACAATTTATCTCCAGATATTTGATTTAGGTATATTGTTTTAATATATAAAATATTTTACTATAATGACCAAGTAACTTATCTATAAATAGATGATTGATGCATCCAACAATTCAATTATTAATAGATAATTGATTGATGTTTTATCAATTAAAAATACTTCTAGTATACCTTTTGCTCTATAATTTGGTGCGATTAAAGCATTGACTTTAAAACACATTAATAACCCAAAATCCAAATTTAACAAATTTTATGTTACTTGGTTGTGGCAATAACCCATCGATATGTTGTACAGGAGACATAGGTTGTATAGGAGGCATAGGTTGTACAGGAGACATAGGTTGTACAGGAGACATAGGTTGTACAGGAGACATAGGTTGTATAGGAGGCATAGGTTGTAAGGCGACATAGGTTGTATAGGTTCCATAGGTTGTGTAGGAGCCATTGGTTGAACATCAAGTTGGTTTAGGTTTTCCGGTTGAAGGAAAGGGGTGAATCTTTGTAGTTCTGGGTATCTTCGCATTATTGCAAATGTTAGTGTCAGTAAGGAAACAGTGATATAAAGAAAGGAATCTGCAGAAAAGAAAAAAATGTCGGAATTAAAATTATGTACTTGAAGATGAATTAGTTGTTAACTCTAGTGTTCTGAGTATGGCATCAAATATGGTTTGTTCATCATAACAAGGACATCTGTTTTTACAGTAAAGGGCCATTCGATTTCTTCTAGATTCCTTTGATATCATATCACAAGCAATGCCAAAAGAAGTCCAAACACTGGAATTTTTTTTTAATCCCCCCCTTATTTTCCCAATATTAAATCAAGAATTTTTCCCTGCAAGACTTGTCATTGCAAACTGAAATTCTTCCTCCCTTTCCCTCCTATTAAACCTACATCTTCTTTTCCCTATGCATCGAATTATGAAGTCTATCACAACAGCAGCAGCTGAAAATATATATACTTATTTATTTAAAGAATACATAATTTTATGTAAAAATTAAAAGTATTGATAATACTATTAATATAGCTCACCCAGTTAAAATATACATGCAGTTTTTAATTTTACTTTTATTGTCCATAGCTTTACTTATAATAGCAGTCACTGTTGGGTAGATCCGTACAATAGATTAGGGTATGTCGTCTTGTGAAGAGAGCTCTGTATCTACACCCCGTCCTGTAGTAAGCTAAAGAAAAAAAATTATATTAAAACTACTAAAATAAATGTTGAACCATATCAAATAAATCAAGGTTTTTATATATTTAATTATATTTAATTGTTACATGTATGCAGTAATAACTCTAAAACTTAACTTGTGCTTGTTTTTCTATTCCAGAAGAATAACTCAGAACGCAGTGATATCCACACAGACTCAAGTGTCAATGTCTGGGGATGATGTACACATAGAAGCGAGATATACCCCACAAAGTCCAAGCTACCCTCCACCACTAACTCCCTCAGCATCAGATATAATTAATGAGAATTTAAGTAAGTTTTTAATTTCAATCATTATTATGCAACATATTTTCTCTGTTTAGGTGAAAGTGTTTACCTCAGATTTCTGAAATGGTCTAAAACTTGAACTGTCATCCTGCTTTGTTGTTTTTAAGAAAATTAGAGGTTCACCAGTCTTTTCAGTCATAGTAGCTGCAGTGTTTATGGTTGTCTCTTCCAAAATTTGAGGTTTATGAGTCTCTTTAATGTTTGTAGTCATAGTATCTGTACAATGTAGTCTCTTTAAGTTTAATGCTTGTAGTCATGGGAGTTGTAGTCATGGGAGTTGTAGTCTACAAATTAACATTAGACATCTCTAATTTATGTTTCATTGGTAGATCTTACACAATTTAAAAGAAACCATTGCACAATATTTCAAGTGCTATACAAACTGAAAATTTTATACCAGTTTATATACTTTCAATACATGAATGCAATTGTCTATATGTTACTTAGTGAAGACCATTTTCTCTCCTTGGTAAACTAGACTACCTAAATACCATACTCCTAAGTAATACCAAAATAGCTACATAATGAAAACATACTTTTATTATCATAGCTCAGTATCGAACCGGGAAAAAAAGGGAGGGTATGTACAGGAACACAGACACGATCCGTCACATAGACTTCAATTGCTTTGGGTGCTATCACACTGTTGCAGTTTCCTATTGCTACTCTGATTGTTTTCAAAACCCCAGGCTTCTCTATCTGGACCAGACTGTGTTCATTTACTCTGTTAATTAATATGGTATCACTATACTGCAGTTGGGGGCATTCTCCGTTGAACGTGTACAATCCATTTAGTGTGAGTTCACAGTGTAATTCTGTAAACCTGTCCACGAATGCAAATTCAGTTGAAATCCCCTAGCCAGAACAAAAGCAATCGCTAGAATTCCAAGAACTCACATCTTTTTTGCAGTGATAAAAGGCTGATAAAATGCGGGAAATATTTAATGAGGTTGTAATTCGTCTCAATACCAATTTCTACTAGGTACAACGTTCACTATATATATACTGTTTCTTTCTTTTTTGTATGTTTTGAATGAATCTGAACTTCTTAATGTAAGCGTGAATTAATTAATTCCAGTTTGTCTAACTTGTAACAAAAGAAATCATATGTCTATTAGTATTTACCGTATGTTTGTAGCGCTGGTATTTTTTATAATTTTTTTTTATTATTTAGAAATACGTCTTGTCTTTTCATGTCTTGCCAGGTAGCTCCCTCCGTTGATCGGAGCACTCAAAAATTGTATGATTTGAAATGTTTAAGATATTAGTTTATACACAAAATGCGAGCACATACTAAAAAATAAGGCAGTTAAAACTAATTGTTCATCGATTTTTTAAATTTTCATAATAGTCATATATATAAGCATCACACTAAAAGGGTGGTAAAAACGTCTGGTTTACGAACTTCATATACATATTCTTTGATAATTATAGTTTGTGCAGAAAAAGCAACGATGTTTCTTTAAAATACACAGCCACGATATAAATTGCTGTTTCATTTCTATTTCTACGACATGGTCTAAAGACCAAAAGATAAAATATAAGATACTAACGGTCCAAGCTACAGCAAATAAAGTGTACTATAAAACTGAATGTTAATAAGAGAAGAAATTTACATATAAAAATCAGTGAGTTGTGAGAACTGTGTTGAATATTTGTCGTCTTTGTTATGTTATAAAATCTGGAACCAATAAAACATATCAGACCATGCCTAGAAGTTTCCCTTTTTTTTTAATCATATAATATATAAAGTATGAAATGGGTTTTTTAAGGAAAATAGAAAGTGGTCACCGGTTAGCAAAATATGTATACTTTGTAATAGAACTATTTGTTACAAAATTGTTTAAGATCCCGCAGCAATCTTTAAAATGATATATTTGATATTAAATTCGGTAGAAAAAATAAATAGCTGTAAGGAAGTCACTCGTTTTGATAATATTCGTCCCAGATAATATTATCCTTGAATTTTTTTTCAGACTAGTCAGCCAATTGTATCAAAGTTTGGAATTGGAAAGGACATGTGCTACTGATTGAACTAAGACAGAAATTTTATCAACTTTGGGATTTTAAAGGACAACATATAACTGATTGAACTATGACTGAAATTTTATCTGTTTTTTGGATATTCGTTACAACAGCAGGTTAAATATTGTTAATTTAGGGTCTTGCATGTCTATTTTATTGAAATATATTGAAAATAAAAACAATATTTCTGATTATCCATTCATATAATATGCGTTCGGGGTTGGGAACTTTTAGTGGGTGGTAACTTTTTCACGCTTTCTGATGAAAAAAATTGATACTACAATAAAAAAAAAAGACAACACACAAAGTTCTACACATGCGTAAAACGTGTAAATATCTGAAGCTATACACTAAAGAAAAAATGAAAATAGGTGGGTAAAATCACTCCCTTAAGAATTTACACATGCGTAAAACGTGTAAATGTTGTATACCTATGCGCCAAAAAAAGTTTTGAATTAAAACTAGGTGGATTAAATATCTTTTTTTTTAAATAAATTAACTGAAAGTATTTAACATTTCCGCTCAAAATGGCACAAGCACAGTTAAGTACCGATAATGTTGTCTTCCAACAATATACAAACAAACAGGGAGAAACGGAATTTAGAACGCGTTTCGGGCGACAAAAAGCTATGGTGTTTAGGAAATATTCAGAAACTGGATATTTCTATGTGGACTTTTATGATAACAAGCCGGGGGAAATGAAGTACAATGGGATGACGTTAGGAATGGATGAGTTAGATTGGATCATTGTACGGAGAGGAAATTTAGATTCCTTGATGTCTTGTTTTCCTCAAGTAAGTTGATTTAAGTTTTAAAATTTCGTTTGTTTTTTTTCGTATTTGCTATAGATAATCAAATGCAGCTTGAATTACCACTCTACATTTTAAACTTTGTAAGCTAAATGTGTTTTACTTTTCAACCTAAATTAATTCAATATTGACATATATTTCATTTCATTTTCAATTTAAAAAACTTTTTTCCCATTAATGTTAATTAAAAGATCTGTTAACATTTCAAAAATATTATCCCGGATTTTGAAGTTCAGATAATTTCTTACTTTTTGTTTTTGTTTTGTTAGCAACCTTCTAACACACCACAATTTATGGGGGCTCAGATGAATCAACAACTACCAATAACTCCACCAGCTGGGTCAAAATCTAACTTCATGGAGTTCAAAACAAGGTATCAACAACCAACTCAATCATCAACGTACCCACCGTATATTTCCCAGCCAATGTCACAACCTTCCACTCCATATTCAATTGCAGAGAGGGGTCAATCTATGGGTATGAAGAGACCTCCAAGCAGGGACATTTACCCCGACGAACCCAAAAAATCTAAAGTTTTAACATATCCCCGTGAGAATACCGATGAACAGTGTGAGAATATTCCACCAGAAATGATGGATGAGTTTTTCTATAACCCTCTTAATTAAATTAGAGGAATAAAGTAACATATTTCATTTGAAAAAAATACCATACCATGCTACTTAAACAGCAGGAGACCATAGACAAGTTATTTGCTTTTGTGACTAGGCATCTTCAATCCCAAGAGTCGGAAAATCATACACAAAGAATTTCTACAGCTCGTCGGTCACTGATGCTGTTGAAAATGAAAGTGATGTACCGTCTCCGTTACCATCACATTCATCCCGTTTGCCGGATATACTTTGACTCCGATAACGTTTTATATTACAACACTTGAGCAAAGAAATACCTTTTCGCCAACATTTATATTTAACATGTCAACCCCGCCGATGAGACAAAGCTTTACTGTGCCGTACAGTTTATTTTCGGACATTCCAGAAGAATTTTTAATCTCAGAGAACGATCTGTCAAGAGCTATTCACTCATCTAAAGTACCAGGAAATTTTGCATGCCACATTATGCCAATTCTGTTCCCAGAACTATTTACGTCTGACAACTTACGAACGATGTATACGTTTTACGGTGGACGTAAACTAAATAAGAATCCCCTAAACAGACAGAAAAGGGAGTTTCTGAGAAGATACGTAGTACCAGTATTTCCAAAGTTATTTGTGAAAAAGCCTTCAATGAAAGAGTGCTATCTAAAGTGAATCAGTTGTTAAGAAGACCGGTTCATCGAAAGTAATCAGGATTGGTAGAAGATTATGGACAAATTAAACTGCTTGATAAATTTATTTTATGTACAATGTACAATTAAATATCACATATTTCTGTAATTAAATTTGTCCGGTTTTTATTTATATTTATTTTCGAGTGAAAAAAACGGATCTTGAAAGTTTGTTAACAAAAAAAAAAAAAACACTTATGTTTATCAAGTTGATCCTCTTTTGAATGGGGTTAAATGAGAACACGAAAATGGTATATATATTTTTTTTTTTGGGGGGGGGGGGGATTTACTGTAAATTTTTGTTAAAAAATTAACTTCGTTATCAATAATTATCTGTTTTCAAGATATCAGCAATTTAATATCCATGTCCGTATAATGACTTTTCAATATACGGGCGTGAATAGTTGTAAAGGGGGTCATAGTTAATTGCATTTTTCTTCTTCTAGAAATGATTAAAATATCGATTCCAGTGATACCTTTTATTTTACGAATGAACAAGAAAGATAAAAATAGTTAAATCAACTGCCCACCAGAGTACCTGTGGTTTATTACATAATAAACCAAACAGACACACGATCTCGTCTTTCGGGTTATAAATTTATGTTATTTGCTACTTGAACTATAAAAAAGAAGATGTGGTATGATTGCCAATGAGACAACTACCCACAAAAGACCAAAATGACATAGACATTAACAACTATAGGTCACCGTACGGCTTACAACAATTAGCAATGCCCATACCGCATAGTCAGCTATAAAAGGCCACGATAAGACAATGTAAAACAATTCAAACGAGAAAACTAACGGCCTTATTTATGTAAAAAAATGAACGAAAAACAAATATGTAACACATAAACAGTTTTTTTTTGTGGCAAATAAATACGCAAGAATTAACTTCCTATTTTAAAATCACACGACACGTGGTCGTACACAAGTCTACACAAATCGTCTGCTGCCTTTTCGTACATGCGTATTAGTTAACAGTAAATCAAACAAAAGGACATACACCAAACATTGCTTTATGATAATAAACAAAACAACAAACACCAATGAAAAACATCGGTCAGCTATATTTTAGAACATCGTAATCTTCATTCATTCAAAAGAAAAAAAGGTACTCGGGGAAAAGTTTAAAATCGAAAAGAAATATTTACATATACAATATTATTCCCATTAAATCACACGACACGTGGTTTTACACGAGAGTAATTTGTCAGTTTTGAATAGCGTAATCGAAGGCTTTTCATAATTATGACGAAATTTTAAAGATAATCAACAAAAAAAGAAACTGATTGTAAAATTTGTCATCTAACCTGAAAAATAAATTAATACAAATCAAAAATACACCATGAATACATTTCTATAAATATCTTATCGAGATACAGCTACAGGTAAAATAACTGATAAGAACTGTCCATACGTAAAATCAGGTGTCGTTTATGACTTTGAATAGTTGTGTGAAGAGGTCAAACACCGCAGGTGCTAGGTAGATTAATTAACCTGACACGTCGGCCACTGTGTCGGTCATGTATCTCAGTATGTCCTTATATAAAAAATAATATAATATTCTTTAATGTGATCAATTCTTTTGGAAATAAACATTTTAATAAAGTTTTTCTCCTCTCAATAAAAAGAAAAAAAAAAACAAAGGAAAGAAGTAATCTCAGAAAATATTTTTTTTTTCTATTTATACATAGGCATAATCATTAATTGTGAATTTTTCCAAAACCGTTTATCATCAAATATTCAAAGTCCTGTTTTTCGGACTATGTTGATGTATAAAATATGATTGCTACTTCGAATTAAGTTCATATCAAAATTATCGATAAAAGACAGATTGAGAAAAAAAGTTAGGCATTGATTTTTATATATATCTATATGGGTCAATCAATTTTTCCCAAATTAAGTTAAGAGGGGGTGAGGGTCAATGAAAAAACTATGTGAATTAAGTTTTTTTATCCTTCATTGAACTTTTGATGTTGTCCCTAAGGAAAAACACAGAAATATATGTTTGTATAAAGATTTGCAACATTTACAGTTACCAGAAAGTTACTAACAAACTTTATTCCGATAAAGCAGATATATAAGATCATAAGTTTAATTTATTCGTGTAGTTTGTTGAGAGATGGTCTGTACGACTGGATAAGATTGATTGATTATTGGTTGCTTAACGTCCAGTGGCAAATATTTCATGCATATTCAGGACGAGAACAAGTTCACAATAAATACAATAAGTAGGTTGTTGTAATAGAGGCCATCAAGGATGATGGTCGGGGAAATTTGGACTGCCACTGGAAAATGAGGGTATATTGGATAGGGACAGAAATTTTGCCTTGCAACAGGCCACCTACGGACCCCTCAAAGAGTTGTTGCAAGGGTTCTTAACGTGCAAAGAGCGTGGCACTCTCTTTACACGAGGCATTGGATTTAACGTCCCCTTCTGACGGACGTGACTGCGAACTTGATACATCCCGCACAGCCAAACGGACGCCCCACTTCAGCAAGCGTTTTACTGCCGGTCGGGAGAAGACCAAGTGACCATATTTCTATACCCCAGTCACCCTTGGGGTACGACTGGATAAGAGAAGACGCATCTAAAGAAAATGTGGAGGTTAGACATTCTGAAATATACTTATCACAATAAAACGTAATACCTTCTTCTGTCATTCCGGTTACAAGCTCAGCTGTTAGCACTTCTACCACCAAAGCTAGCACACCAGTTGCGTCACAATAGGGGTGGTGTGAACATTCACGGTGGGTCAGGAAAAATGTACCAGGTGATTTGGCAATGGAATTATTAAACATGCGGGCAAAAGATTGATTGAATTCTTCAAGTGGAAATTTGACGACACATTCGATACAAAGATGTGGTAGAAGTTTGCAGGGCTGCAATGACCTAATTGACAGTTACACGGAAGGTTTACAGCAATTGTTTGTCGACCTTCAAACTCTAAGCCATCAATACAAAAGGACATTAACTCTTTAGTTGAAGAGGTATCAAAAGAAAATTTATTTGATAACATTTCAGGGCGATGTCACCATTCCTTTCAAAACATTGTAAATGACGATACAAGAAGAGTAAATGGACAAAAACTTAGCCAATGGATAACTTTAAAAAAAAAAAGAAACATTTGCGAAATACCAGAGCAGCTGTTCGTATCAAATGTTTTGAACTAGAAATTTGCTTAGAATATGTGTACACCTGAAGTTACAAATTGTGATCATGAAAGTGAAAGTACAGTGCAATAATATATTGAAGTCATAGTTCAATTTTGTTTATCCTTTTCACATGTTTTTAATGAGTTACATTTTGTATTGAAATTGTGTTACCTTGTCAAATTGTTTTTAATGTGATAATAGTCATTTTGTATGCAATACAAATTTGTTATATGAATCTTCCTAGATGTATTGTTCCATTTTACAATTAAATAGATCAGTGCTGACCAAGCTAAAAAGTATATAGTCAATAATCATATTGATTGATTGTTGGTTGCTTAACGTCCAGTGGCAAATATTTCATTCATATTCAGGACGAGAACAAATTCACAATAAATACTATAGGTAGGTCTTGAAATAATAGAGGCCATCTGGGATGATGGTCGGGGAAATTTGGACTGCCACTGGAAAATGAGGGTATATTGGATAGGGACAGAAATTTTGCCTTGCAACAGGCCACCTACGGACCCCTCAAAGAGTTGTTGCAAGGGTTGTTAACGTGCAAAGAGCGTGGCACTTTCCTTACACGAGGCATCGAATTTAACGTCCCAGATCTGACCGGACGTGACTGCGAACTTGATACATCCCGCACAGCCAAACGGACGCCCAACTTCGCCAAGCGTTTTACTGCCGGTCGGAAGAAGACCAAGTGACCATATTTATATTCCCAAGTGACCATATTTATATTCCCCAGTCACCATTGGGGGTTCAATAATCATAAGTCATGATACTGTACATGTCGAATATTTGATAAAGGAAAGATTTTAAGTCAAATCTCCAGACCTATTTGATCAAGATGTTGATGACCGGGTTGAGTTTGACAGTGATGCAGATGATTATAATGCAACTGTAATGGTCTCTTAATTGAGAGTAAAGGAGACTCAGAATGAGACGAAAACAGTAAAGATTATGTCATGCCATCTTCACTTTCTCAACCAAGTTCACCATGGTACCAGGGACACCATCTACAAATAGTAGACCACAGTCTCGAGTTAGTAGACCACACACTTCAGTTAATAGACCACACGCTCCAGTTAATAGACCACACGCTCCATCTAGTAGAACAGAGACCAAGTGGGCTTGATGCAAGTAAATCGCCTGGTGGAGTGGATCAAACTTAACCTTCTTTAAGCAGACAAGATGCTTTAATTACTAGTTACGCATCCAAGTACTCTAGGTAGGAACATTGCCCAGTTAGTTGAGCACAAAACGCAAAGTGCCTACTCAATGGCAACAGCAAAAGCTCAAACACATCAAACGAATGTATTAACAAGAATGTGTCCATAGTATTCGGATGCCCCATCCGCACTATAATTATCTATGATCAGTGGACCGTCAAATGGGGTAAAATCTCTTATTTGCCATTAAAATTAGAAAGATCATGTCATAGGGTTGATTGATTGTTGGTTGCTTAACATCCAGTGGCAAATATAGCATGCATGTTCAGGACGAGAACAAGTTACCAACAAAAACAATAGGTAGGTCTTGTCATCAAATAAGCCATTCGGGATGACGGTCGGAGAAATGTGGAATACCACTGAAAAATGAGGATATATTGGACAGGGACAAAAATGTTGCCTTGCAACAGGCCACCTACGGACCCCTCAAAGAGTTGTTGCAAGGGTTCTTAACGCGCAAAGAGCATGACACTATGTTTAAACGAGGCATCGGATTTAACGTCCCCATTGTGACCGGACGTGACTGCGAACTTGATACATCCCGCACAGCCAAACGGACTTTTACTGCCGGTCGGGGGAAGACCAAGTGACCATATTTCGTTTTCCCAGTCACCCTTGGTCATAGGGAGCATGTGCACTAAGTGTCAAGTTGATTGGACGAACAAACGGACGCACAGACTTCAAAAACATTATGCCTATTAATGGGGCATAAAAATGTATGTTCCACACTGTAGGTAAAGATTATAACTCTACATATAAATTCCCTTACCTTGTTAAATAGATAATTTCCATCATTTGTATATTATCATAGATTAAGCTCGGAATGACTGAATAAAGAATATATATGACATGCATCTCCAAAACGTTTAATACAAGGACAAACTGCTTTATATAAAAATATAATGTATCCTACTTATTTGAAATGACGGTTTAAGATAAATCTAAACATGTTGTCGGTTTAACGAAAATATTTCTTCATTTGACTTATTTTTTTCAGCAAAACTAGATACAGACAGTACAAAATTAGGCCTGTTCTGCAAAAACTTGAAGCTAAGGAGGAGTTAACGACATCTGGGAGACGCCATCTCCTTGATGCAATGTATAATGATGTGACAAAATATGCTAGAGAAATGTCATTTGCAGTATCAACTGTTGTACGGAGTGTTGGCATGGATTGGTTTAATATTTTTTCCAGACAAGTCCACCATGAATCTCGAACCGAACAAGAACAGCCTGAAATCAAACAACATCAAAGAAAGATAGCAAAGAAAAAACTTTATCAGGAAACAATTTATCAGAGGTAAAAACTCGTTGAGAATTAAAACAAGACCAGGTGTTTTTTTGTACAGTTGTTGTACAGTATGCCAAGTTTACATATAATTGTTAAAATTGGTTTTTTTTTTATACATGTAGTTTTGCAGTTTTGTAATCTGCAAGTTGTGATATTACCTGCTGATCATTTATGATTACATTTCTGTTGCAAATTATTTTGTCAACCTATTATTAGCTATTTGAAATCTTCTTTGCATACGGAATGCACAAAAAGAAATGGTTCGACCAAAATTAGGGGAATCATCAAGCAGTGTAAACAAACACGTTGAGCAAAGACCGGCTATTGCCAAGACAGTTGGGGAACTAAGAAGACTATGTAACGTAACTACAATTTCAATACAATTCAAGAAGGACGTAATTTAGCCAAAGGGCCCGTAAAATACCAGCATACATAAGGACTGATCTTTCGTTAACCCTTATGATGTTCAAACATCCAACGAAGGAAGATGTGAAAGACGGTATAAAGACTGGAGATTTGTTACGTATGTTAAGCAACGCCCAGTGGCAAATGTTTCATGCATGTTCAGGACGAAAACAAGTTAACAATTAATATAATAGGTAGGTCTTGTAATAATAGAGGCCATCTGGGATGATGGTCGGAGAACTGCGATTGCCACTGGAAAATGATGGTATATTGGTTAGGGACAGAACTTTTGCCTTGCAATAGGCCACCTACGTACCCCTCAAAGATGTGTTGCAAGGGTTCTTAACGTGTGAGAGCGTGACATTCTCTTTACACGTGGCATCGTATTTAATGTCCCCATTCTAACAGGACGTGGCTGCACTTTGGCAAGCCGGTTGGAAGAAGACCAAGTGACCAATTGTCTATTCCCTAGTCACCCGTCTTTTTCTTTTTTAGCCATGGCGTTGTCAGTTTATTTTCGATTTATAAACGCAATATGTTGCAAGGAGAGTGCATAACTCTTTGCACGTTTACAATCCTTGCAACATATTGAGTTTATAAATCGACATTTCTGAAAAGTGCTTTAGTTGGAGATACTGTGTTTGTGTGTTGCCGACTGGATATGGTAAATCTTTGATTTTACGAAGCTTTGTTTTTCTTCCGTAACAAGAGTTGTAGAAGTGTCACCCCTGTATTCGATTTTGTATGAACAGTTAGACCGGTATGGAGAACTTGTCATACATTTTAATGAACGTTTACATAAGAAGAGTGGAGCTAAGATAGATTTAAAAGTCAAATGTGTGATCGGAAATCCAGAACAATTTGTCAACGAAGAAGCTTTTCAGCTTCTTAAAAATAAATTCAGTAATAGAATCGCTTATATAGTGGTTGATGAAGCACATTGTGTGGTACAATGGTTAATATGCAGGTAGGTTAATGTAGGGTTTCAATTATGTTTTTACCCCCCCCCCCCCCCCCCTTTTTAGCTCACCTGGCCCGAAGGGCCAAGTGAGCTTTTCTCATCACTTGGCGTCCGTCGTCGTCCGTCGTCGTCGTCGTCGTCGTTAACTTTTACAAAAATCTTCTCCTCTGAAACTACTGGGCCAAATCAAACCAAACTTGGCCACAATCATCATTGGGGTATCTAGTTTAAAAAATGTGTGGCGTGACCCGGTCAACCAACCAAGATGGCCGCCACGGCTAAAAATAGAACATAGGGGTAAAATGCAGTTTTTGGCTTATAACTCAAAAACCAAAGCATTTAGAGCAAATCTGACATGGGTAAAAATGTTTATCAGGTCAAGATCTATCTGCCCTGAAATTTTCAGATGAATCGGTCAATCGGTTGTTGGGTTGCTGCCCCTGAATTGGTAATTTTGAAGAAATTTTGCTGTTTTTGGTTATTATCTTGAATATTATTATAGTTAGAGATAAACTGTAAACAGCAATAATGTTCAGCAAAGTAAGATCTACAAATAAGTCAACATGACCAAAATGGTCAGTTGACCCGTTTAGGAGTTATTGCCCTTTATAGTCAATTTTTAACCATTTTTCGTTAATTAAAGTAATCTTTTACAAAAATCTTCTCCTCTGAAACTACTTGGCCAAATTAATCCAAACTTGGCCACAATCATCTTTGGGGTATCTAGTTTAAAAAATGTGTGGCGTGACCTGGTCAACCAACCAAGATGGCCGCCACGGCTAAAAATAGAACAAAGGGGTAAAATGCAGTTTTTGGCTTATAACTCAAAAACCAAAGCATTTTGAGGAAATCTGACATGGGATAAAAATGTTTATCAGGTCAAGATCTATCTGCCCTAAAATTTTCAGATGAATCGGTCAATCGGTTGTTGGGTTGCTGCCCCTGAATTGGTAATTTTGAGGAAATTTTGCTGTTTTTGGTTATTATCTTGAATATTATTATAGATAGAGATAAACTGTAAACAGCAATAATGTTCAGCAAAGTAAGATCTACAAATAAGTAACATGACCAAAATGGTCAGTTGACCCGTTTAGGAGTTATTGCCCTTTATAGTCAATTTTTAACCATTTTTCATAAATTAAAGTAATCTTTTACAAAAATCTTCTCCTCTGAAACTACTTGTCCAAATTAATCCAAACTTGGCCACAATCATCTTTGGGGTATCTAGTTTAAAAAATGTGTGGCGTGACCTGGTCAACCAACCAAGATGGCCGCCACCGCTAAAAATAGAACATAGGGGTAAAATGCAGTTTTTGGCTTATAACTAAAAAACCAAAGCATTTTGAGGAAATCTGACAGGGGATAAAAATGTTTATCAGGTCAAGAACTATCTGCCCTGAAATTTTCAGATGAATCGGTCAATTGGTTGTTGGGTTGCTGCCCCTGAATTGGTAATTTTGAAGAAATTTTGCTGTTTTTGGTTATTATCTTGAATAT
Source organism: Mytilus edulis (assembly GCA_019925275.1). NCBI lineage: Eukaryota > Metazoa > Mollusca > Bivalvia > Mytilida > Mytilidae > Mytilus > Mytilus edulis. Next base: position 89,236,861 of record CM034354.1, on the reverse strand, counting down.
TATTATAGTTAGAGATAAACTGTAAACAGCAATAATGTTCAGCAAAGTAAGATCTACAAATAAGTCAACATGACCTAAATGGTCAATTGACCCCTTAAGGAGTTATTGCCCTTTATAGTCAATTTTTAACAATTTTCATTAATTTGGTAAATTTATGTAAATTTTTACCAAATATAGTTCTCTGTTACTAATGGGCAAAGTTCATGATAGATATAATTGTAAGAAGCAAAATCGTTCAGTAAAGTAAGAACTTCAAACACATCACCATCACCAAAATACAATTTTGTCATGAATCCATTTGTGTCCTTTGTTTAATATGCACATAGACCAAGGTGAGCGACACAGGCTCTTTAGAGCCTCTAGTTATGTATCATATTCAGTTTGAACGCAAATAAAGATAGTTTGTGACCTACTTGGATCGGGCTATTAGAGTATCAGGTTAGATTGTACGATTTCTCACCTGGTGTCCGAAGTTGTCACGTGATTTTATGATATGTCCTATTCCCTGGGTAATCTAGCCAGTAGAACAAGTTTCCGCACTGAAAACTATGCCATAAAATTTAACCGAGTAATAAATGACACTTTATACTACACATTTATTGCTGATCGCTTCCTGAAAAATCATTTCCTGTTGTTTTTTTTTTAAATGGTATCAAAACGACTCGTCCGTTGTTATTATCATTGCCATACATTATGCTTCGTTGATCTATTGCACGTAGAATTTTCATCTGCAATCAGCAATTTTCTAACTGTGTAAATGTTTTCCTACAATTTTTGTGAACTAACTTTATATAAATGTTAACGTTTATAACTTGTTCTACTCGTTTGTTTACTTCTCCATACATTGTTTTGAAGGTCGGCCTTTACTTACAAACGTTTTTGGTGACTTGGAAAGGGAGGCAATCGTGTGTCAACATTTCAAAGTTGCGAATGCGGGAATTTCAACATTAAAATAATAATCTTCATCTACGGCTTGATTTTCAATAAAAACGCAATATTTTTGTGTGAATTAACTCTAATAAAAGTGTTTTAATTAATTTGAAAATTACTACATGATAGTACTGCCACAAATGACTAGGTTTCAATACAAAAGGGAAGGGTTGGTTAAATTTTTTTATGATGTAACCTACCTTTTCGGCATGTTTCATTCATGTTGATAATTCTTAATTCATATTGGTTAATCAAATTAGAAATAAGTTCTATAATTAAAGTTTCATTGGTATGTAAGCCCTACTCATGCTTTAAATCATTTTTTATGAAAGTACCACCGTCTGTAACAGACTCACTCACAAGGTAGGTTCCTATACATTAAGACTATTTACCTCCTAGCCAGCTTTAGTCTTCCGACTATATGCAATTTGGCTAATGCGTTACGAATTATAATTTTGGCTTAATAAGTAATGAATGCCTTTTATTTGGAACAATTACGACACGGAGCCTTGTAATATGCAAATAGTATGTACTAACGTAATTTTGCAGAATAAACATTGTTCTGCTGATATAAATGGTATAAACATACATTCATTCTTATGTTAGGTATTTAACATGTTCTTTAATCTTTATATGTCGCCTATTCTAAGCATGACAACGTGCATCGGTTTGTTCGTCAACTGATGGCTCTTCCCTACCTACCAAAAAGAGCACATTCCAGCAGCCTTCCAAAAGCTGAAAAGTCGTGTACAGCCTAACAACCGGATGTATCGCCTGCTAACCTACATTGAACGCAGATGGATAGACATCACCATCCATCCTATCAGGGATTGGACTGGGTTTGGACAACCTATCAGCCCAAACAACGACGTCTATAAAGCTGACACAACAGAATCAACCGCAATGCCAAGGGTACAAGCCTTGGGCGTCTGGCGTATATACTAAATTTAGTCCTGGTATCTATGATGAGTTTATTTACTTGTATGTCCTGCTAAAAGTTCTCAGTAATGAAGCCATGTACCTGCCCCTACAGATCCAGTTGATGTCGGAGCACAAACCCGTCCACTACCAAAAAAGAACCCCAAAAGAGAGCACAGTCAAAGTTTATGGGGCTTAAGGACAGCTATAGAAGCCAGAAACTAACAGTTACCCAGATGGTGACATTTGTTGCCCGAATGCAGGACAGAAAGTCACAGGACAAAAAGTCACAATTCATTTTATCTGATTATTTTCTTTGAATAAAAAACATTTTTTTCTACAAAACATTTTTGTTTTTTTCTTGAACAATTGTTTGTAAACAAAATTTATCAAAAAAATATCAAAGATGATCAAATAATTGTTAAAAACACAAAATGTCAAAGTGGCTTGGCACTTGAATGGCTTCATGGTGCCACAAAAGCTTTCTTTTGCATGAATAAGATAAAATAAATCTTAATTTTCAAGTATAATGACACATTTCCTAAACTTTAATATTAATATATGTATTAAGAAGTAAATATTTCAAGATATTTCTCTTCTATATTCAAACAATTGTTAACATATTATTTGTGACTTTTTGTCCTACCAAATTTGTGTCCTGTGACTTTCTGTCCGTTTACCTTGTTGCCCTAATATCGTTGTGCCATCCGGTGACCAATAAATGAAATTTGTGAAATACTGAAAGACTATTGAACAATTATCTATGAACTGTTATTGTATGTTGTTATTGTATTTTGTTATTATTATATGTGGCAATGCCATGCATATCAAATCAACTTGTAAACCTATGGCATATTAAAGACATTAAGATTATCCCGAAATATGATACAGGAAAAGGAGAGAAAAAAACAAGACAAGCTATTTTATTTTACTAAATGATTGAAAATTGAACACATGAATCTGCGTTTTTCAACACAATTGTTTGTCGGTGACTAGAAAATTTAACCGCACGTATATGTATAGATATTTGTTTAAATGACATTTACGCAATATAGTTCCGATATGAAATACTGTAAATGTCAAAGTTTTTTTACCTATTAATTGTTGATTACAAAAAACTTGCATGTTCACGGTACAAGATAAACCATGAAAATGTTTACCATTATTGCTTGGTGCTGTTAATTCAAAATACTATTATTGGATAAGAATTGTATATGTCAATTGTATGCTTGTATGTTAAGTATGTATGTGTCTAAATTAAAAGAATCTGTTAATCTTAGTCATCTGTTTTTGCTATACTAAACCGACATTAAATGACAAAATTATTTCAAAGAATACCTGTGTGACGTCAACAACAAAGAATATTTTTGATAGATTAAAATGCGTGAGTAGCAGAGCCGACCGTGTTAGGGCTGAAAAGCCAGTCAAGGTCGTTAAACACTTCCATATATATATATGAGTAGCAGACCTAGTTACTGGCACAGCTTATGAGGAATTTAGCAGTCAAAGTTTAGGTTGAAAGACAAGTTATAATTATAATTTTCGGCTTGCTTTTAATTTGAATATTATGTAATAAATCACTATAATAGGAAATTATCATGTCAACTGAATGGGTTTGTGCAATATTATTAAGGATTTTGTACCCTTGTGTTGCTTCAATGCTAAACATCCAGAAATTTATAGAAAATCCACAGCCTTTATCCTTGTTCTCTCATATTTGGCAATTTGATGACTGATAGATATAGGATTATTGCATTCAGTGCTAGTATTGATTTCCTAAAAAACAAGTTTAATGATGTAGTTATTGGTTAAAACAAATAAAAATATGGACCAAATCAAGTACACCTTTAAGGGTGCGCTCGAATTAGGGACTCGGCACGAGGTATTTTTGGAATTTACAGGTTGGTTACAGCATTTTGTAGAAAATGAACACTAGCACATCATAGAAAAACAAGTGAGTTATCTATGTTTCAAATTTTATAACGAAAATCTCTGTATTAAAGGCTGTGGATTTTCTATAAAAATCTTGGTTTAATTGCCACAAAGTACTCTTTTTCTATTAAACGCAATGAAACAGTAAATAACTATGCGCTCCATCAAGTTTCCCCTTGGTATATAAACTAAATGGCCTATCTCTATTATTCGTTATATCTGTAGTTTTGATACAATTGAAGTTTGAAAAATTCTTACAAAAATGGCTACAGAAGGATTCATAAACCTGAAATCCTACATGAACAATGATAAAATCTTTATTTTTGAGATTTATTCTATTGGACGATACATAATTACTCAACCTTGCAATTGTGGCACCAGGAAATGCCTGTGTTGTGCACCCATTTATATATTTAACATATGTTGGGATTGATGAACAAATAATGGTGCCTATCTTCAACTTGAATAATATTTGAGTCTTGCTTCCAAACTCCACTCCTGCACCTCCTGTTTCTTTTGCTTTTGGCACTGGTGCCGCAGCTCCCCGGTCTTCTGGGTGGTCCAGGTTGTCACTTTTATCTGAATGTTTTTCCTCCGTTGCTTCTTCTGGTATACTTTTCAGGTCCTTCGCTATCGTCCCTTCTCCAACTTTGGTTCCGGGTGCTGGTGATAGTGGGTGAAATTCTTGGAGGTTATTCATTTTTAGACTCCTTGTTCTTCTGGTTGTTTTGCCACTTCTTAGCTTCATCCACCGGAAATCGTTTTCTTTTCCTCCACCACTTTTTATACTTCGTTTTGGGGTTGGACTTGACTTGTTTGATTAGTTATAATAATTACCTTACATCTTTTTCAATTACTTCAATTACATCCTCTGTTTTATTATCTTGAAATTGAATTAAATAAATTAAACACTTATTTCGAGTTTCTATTAACCTGATTCAGTCAATGCTCAATGAAATATGAAATATTAATGCATCCAGCTAATGAGTAATTCGTTATCTATTTTTCCTTGTCATGCTTGTTATGAACCATGAATGATTGAGTCTAGAATGACTGTGATGAATGCAAGTTTTCATGTTTTCTGAATCGTGATGGTTAAAAGAATTTCCTACTAAATTGACATTTACCTCATTCATCTGGATCTCCTCTACACTAAAATGTTCCGATGTTGTGTTTGAGATTTCTACTTCTACTGACTCAATGTTCCTGTTGTTCCTGTATTCCACTTGGAAGTTTCGTCTGTGCAACTTACTCCAGTCATGCTATTTCTCACAGCATACTCGATCTTCCAAAATAATGCTCCGACATGACTGCATGAAAATCCTAAACCATCCATGCACGTACACCAGACTTGTTTCACTGCACCTTCCCCTGTGTTTTTCATTGTTTCCCCATCAACTGCCTTTGATCTTATCAAGTAGTTATAAATGTCCTATGATTTTATGTGACACGATTCGTTCATTTCTAAAACACATTAAAATCATAATAAATTGGTTTTTTTTCTGAGTTATAATGATTGCGTGCCTGCAAAAGAAATCTCCTACACACCAACACAATTTATAGCAAAATGTTCTACTATAAAATAGGTTTATCACCCATCGAAGCATTTACACAAAAAAGTGCTTGCACATCTCATATTGCACCAACCCATCCATCTGATAAATATTGAACATTCCCAGTAATAATAATACTATTGAATTCAACAGATACAGTAATTTGCAACTTTTGTTTTATCTTTTTTTTTATAGTTTAATCTGAAATAATTATTTATAACAATCATACCATGTGGGCAAATCCAAGGAAGGAGGGATGGATGACGGCGTTCTTTGTACACAATTTTTCATCCATTTTCTTGTCCATAACATATAATCCCCTGCATCTGATCTTTAGTAAACTTGGAAAATATGCCAGAGCATCCTGTGTGACTTCAGATGATGTTTCATGTTCATCAATGATAAAAGTTTTAGTAGTAATATCACTACTGCACTAAGTACGTTCCTCATAAATTGTGGAAGGTCAGGTACTGCACATATTAATTCAACAAAACTGGTTTAGTGCTTTGGATACTTTTCATTAATATGAAGATTTTGCCTGGAATTTTTTATGTCAATCATATATTTTATATTGTCTAATTGATCATAAGGGAAGGCAGCACACTCTGATAAAATCTCGATATTCCTCTGGACAAATCTGAGAGCAACCTTCAACAAAAAAAAAACTTTAAAATACAATGCTTCATTTAACTAAAGTGCTTCATTTACTAGTCTTATAATCAGAAAAAAACAGTCAAATAATTTAACTGAAAATGTTAGTGATCTCAAATAAGAAGTTCATTAATGTGTATAAATAACTGTCATCAAATGTGTATACGAACATATGATATGTAGATCCAGGAACATATATGTTAGATAATCATATACTGTTATCCCAGGTAGATCATACCCCAAATCAATATACAGTTTTCAAACGAAAATGCATTTTAATATAGGATATCATTAAAAAGGAGGGTCATTCTTATATAAAATCTCGCAAAATTATGACCCATATGTTTGGCACATCCCCGTATACCCATTTATTTCCAAACCCCTTCTGGTGCTGGTTTCATTTCTGAGACAGCCGTCTTTGTTTTCTTATTGTTTCTTTGACACTCCTCACAGTACTTTAGACAGTTTCCGATATCCTTAACTATTAAATTCCAGAAAAACCTACACAAATTACACCATTTTTGTAGTAAATAATAACTCCATTGTTAAGAACTAGAATTAAGTGAGGTGTTGGTTGCATAATATTCATACAATGATAAATATTTCATGCATATCAATAATAAGAACAAATTAATAACAAATAAACTATAAATCTCTTGTAACATAGACCAACCAGGATTGGTTGACTGTTGGTTGCTTTATGTATTGGCAAATAGTTCATGCATGTTCTGAACGAAAGACCAGCTAGGATGAAGGTCATATAAATTCATGCGAGTATTAATATCAACAGAACGAGGACAGGATTATGAGGAGGATATTGATTTTTTTAAAGGGCTTTTTATCAAAAAATAGATTCTGTTGTTGTATTCAAGATAAACATGTGATTTTTTATTTTAAACACTGTTGTTGGATAGCTGCTTCAATAACGTATATATATATATATATATGAGTCTGAAAGATTGTGTAACAATACCGATAAATAGATGGAAAACAAAACACTAAAAAGTGTTGAATATCATTGCACAAAGATGGAAAAACTGAACAGATGATATAAATTATACAATAATTGCAAATATTTCGGCTCAACAAATGGCCTTCTTCGGTGACAAAAGTTTTAACAATAATGAGATATAATGTATAAGGTGTAAACATAGATCACTAATAACACAGGTAAGTTTTGGTCGATGGATTTTAATCCAAAATCCTGAATATAATAATATAAACACTAGACTGTAAATTTAATTATTTCTTTCTATTGATTCCATCTGGATGGAGGACACCCAGTGTTTTTATCCAAAACCTCTCCCGATTTTCTCTTTGCCTATTTTGCCATGTACAATCCTGTTCGATCACAAGGATCTTCATGTGATCAAAATCTTTCAAATTGTGATCTGGTAACCTGAAATGTTGGCTGACAGGAATGTACGGTTTTTTTGTGAGGTCACTCCTGTGGCCATTGAGGCGTTTGTGAAATGGCTGCATAGATTCACCAACATATTGGAGACCACATCTAGGACACTCAAGAACGTAAATCACGTTTGAGCTTTTGCAGTTGACATTGCAGAAAATCTTGTATGTCTTTTCTGTGGTCTTACTGTGAAATGTTGATGAATGCTGCAATTGGTTGCAACATTTGCAGCGCTTATCCCCACAAGGCTGACAATTACCTACAGTATGGTTAGGTTTGGAAAGGTCAGCACGGACAAGTATATTTCTCAGGCTGTTAGGTTGTTTGAAGGCAATCATGGGAGGCTCAGGAAAGATTTTGGATAACTTCGAATGTTTCTCGATTGCTGTCCAATGATCACGAATGGTCTTGAAACTATTTCTCAGGCAAGGATGGTAGGTGAGCACACATGGGATATATATATATATATCAAATTAGAATATTTTTGCAAACATTACATTTCTTTTCTGAAAAGATGTACAATAAATATTTTTTCTCTTCAATTAATTCACAAATAAAAAGATACATATTTCTTATTCTTATCTTTCTATTACTTTGTGGTATGTCGTGTCACGTCCCAAGTGTGATCCATATTAAACATGGCGTAACCTCAACACAGATCTCAGTTCTTTGCGTTTCTTCTTAAAATCCTTTTGTCATTGTCATTCATCCCATCACCGTACTTGGTCTCTTTCAGGTACGTAAATATGACAACGGTTTCCATTTTGTTGAAACGATTCCTTTAAAAACTTGTGTATTATTATTATAGAACTTGATTAAACAGTTCACATAATTTGTGAAATTGTCTAGTATGAATTCATCATCATGCAATGTCAAGGGTACTTAGTGAGCTTCTATAGAAAACAATAGATTCTGACTGGTGATTTAAATAGGAAATATCTCTCCTAGAAACAATTCTATATTGAAAATAAAGAAAACAGTTAGGAATGGAAAGTTTCATAACTTTTTTTCCAATTAAGATAAAGAACGTGGACATTATTCCTTAGTCTGGGGAAATGTTTTATATTAAATATCAATACATAACTCTTTAACAATAATAAAAACTCTTAAACAATAATAAATCAACACTTGATAATTTCCTTTTGAAAATTCCCTCGGTGGATCGCTAACCTTGCCGTGGTCGGGGTCTTGCGTGTCTCAGTGACCCCAAGAGCTATGCCAGCTAGAGCTTTGTCTCCTGGTAGGATTACCCATGCTGAACAGGTCGAAGGGTAGAGACCAGACTAAAGTGATCCGAACATCGTGAGATGCCCGATGTTTTGAATAAAATAGGCTCTCCAACGCGTTTGCCGTGGGTTGCTACCCGTGTCGGTGGTTGACGAGATCCTTGTGGATGCGGGCTATAGCAAGACTCCTTACGGTCAGAAAATACCCGGACGGACGAGACTATAGTTCAATAAGCTACTTTGGCTCCGAAAAACGGGAGGTCGGATGGACCCGGTTCGATCAATCGGCTGGTCATGTCGAGCCCTTCAGTTAATCCTCAACAATAAGCTTTCTTGTTACAATTTTCATTATATACTCATGTGTTTTAAATTAAGCTATTTATATTTCGGATAACTGAAGAAGGCGATGGCTTCAAGGTTGACATTTACATCCCTAACCAAATTAGATGTTTTAGAAGGACACGAGGGAATAACGAGGGACTCAATTGCTTACCTTTGTAATTTTCTACAAGACAGACTCAGAAGGCCAACTAATAAAGCAACAGGACTGACCGTTGAACAGCAAGTATGTATTGTACTGCGTTTCTATGCATCCGGCTCATTCTTGCAAGTTATCGGAGATATATTGGGGTATGACAAAGGAACAGTTTCTCGTGTTGTAAATGATGTGACAGATGCCTTGATTGACATTAAGGACGATTTTGTGAGTTGGCCAACAGATGTGGATTCGATCAACAGGATAAAATGTGGGTTTTACAGGCAAAGTAACTTAACGAATGTTTTGGGGTGCATTGACTGCACACATGTGAGAATACAGGCACCATCAGATGATGAACCAGCCTATGTAAACAGAAAGGGATACCACAGCATAAATGTGCAAGCTGTCTGTGATTTTGAAGGTATTTTAATCTGTATTTTGCAATTCCCGATTTGTCGTTGTTGATCTTTTAAAATTGTTCTCTCCCTTTAAAATTACCTTGACATTATCAAGAGACAACTGGGTACTTCTGTTTCGACCCAAATTTTGAAAGTTCGATAAATTTGAGTCCGGTCTTTATAACACTTGAAAAAGATTTAAGGTTTCCATTTTATTCATCTTGTCAACACAGAAAGGTAAAAACATAAACTACTCTTCAATATGTGGGACGTTTTCGCTGTGCAACATTGTTTTTTTGCTTTATACGACAAAGAACTTCAAATCACGGTACAAAGCGGCATAACTCTAGTTAAATTAATACGACTTGTCTATGATACCGTGTGGTTTGCATTTATTTCCTTTACTCTTTGTGATTTAAAAATTCTCTTTTTAGCAGGTGCGTTAATGTTCTTGCATAAATAAAGAATCTGCTATTTATTTTAAATTGTCTTTTTTTTTAAAACACTGAATTTATATTTACAGGCAGGTTTACCAACATATTTCCAAACTGGCCAGGCTCCACTCACGACTCCCACATATTCAACACATCAACTTTGTCTAACTACCTCCAGACAAATCACAGGGGATTGATAGATGGTGTTATTCTTGGGGACAGTGGATATGCTTGTCGCCCTTACCTGCTTACTCCATATGCCAATCCAACAAAGAGACACCAGCAAAGGTTCAACGGATGCCATGCCAGTACTAGATCCGTTATAGAGAGGACTTTTGGTATTTTGAAAAGACGGTTTCATGTCCTCCATTCTGAGGTATATTTAAATTAAATACAGATTTGACATTGCAATTCATACATAAATAAAGAACAAAATCCATGAAATGGTCACACCAAAATGGCTGAGAGATGTTTGTTAAACGTCCGTGAGACAGCAACCCAAATATATAAATTTGGGAAAAAAGCGCCTTGATCAACAAAAGGCTGTCTTAAGGATCTTTGTCAAGTGTTGTAAATTTGTCTTCAATTTAGAATTTTGAATATGCATTTGGTATCACCGCCATCAATTTTCTAGAACAGTTATCTAAGTGCAAAAAATGAACTATAATGTCAAAACACTGATTGAAGGTATTTTAAATTAATATTGCATATTATCTATATATCAAGACATATAAAATAGGATATATATTTCTGCATGCATGACACATTTTCATTTACTATTAATTGCTCTACATAACTTGAAACTTAAATGAGCATATACTTTTTCATATTTTAGGTAAGAATGAAACCAGAAAAAGTCTGCAGAATTTTTGGTGCCTGTGCAGTGTTGCATAACATTGCCTTATCCAGAAATGAACCGTTGGTGAATGACGACGGTGCTGGTGTTAGACTTGATCAGCCCATGCAAGTTCCAGCCTTTCTGGGAGTGCCAGATGGAAGAAACACGAGAGAACACGTTGCCAGAGTATTTTTAAACCACTGAAATACAAATTATTAACACTTTAATATGTTTTCTTACTTTTTCATAGCCACATGATCCTAACTAATTGAAGACCAGTTTTAATACACTATGGTCTTAATGGAAACAATGTTTTATTTTGATGATGTTCAAAATAAGGAGACATGGGGTGCCTGCCAGTAAAACAACTATACAAAATACTTTGATTTAAGCAACTTCTGGTTACCATTATATGGCCCTCAACAACGACGGTTTATTATCTCCCGTGATTCTATATTGAAATGATTTAATAAGATTGAAACTTTATTCAAAAAGTGTTTAAGTTTTAAAGTAAAAGATTCAATTATTATACCACGGCTTTAAAAAAAAGGGGGGTATACTGTTTTACCTCTGTCTGTCAGTCAGTCCGTCCGTCAGTACGTCCGTCCGTCAGTCAGTCCGTCCCATGAAACTTTCGTCACATTTTTCTCAGGAACTGCACATCCACCCTTTCTGTAATTTGGTATCAACATTTATATAAGTCAGCTATACCGTGTGATGCGTTTTCAGATTCATCACTCGACAACTTCCTGTTTACCGAACACTTGTATGATTTTACACATGATAGCCAAGTTGAAAATTTTCGTCACATTTTTCTCAGGAACTACAATATAAGGATTTCTGAAATTTGGTTTCAGGATTTATATAAGTCAGCTATACCGTGTGATGCGTTTTCAGATTCATCACTCGACTACTTCCTGTTTACCGAACACTTGTATGATTTTACACATGATAGCCAAGTTAAAAATTTTCGTCACATTTTTCTCAGGAACTACAATACAAGGATTTCTGAAATTTGGTTTCAGGATTTTTATAAGTCAGCTATACCGTGTGATGCGTTTTCAGATTCATCACTCGACAACTTCCTGTTTACCGAACACTTGCATATTTTTACACTATTAATATTATTCACTTGCGGCGGGGGTATCATCAGTGAGCAGTAGCTAGCAGTTTCACTTGTTGCTCATGAAGTCAAACTCTTCACACCAGTGACACAGGCAGACTTTCAATGCTTTTCATGTCTCAGATCAATTACAGTTTCTATTTTTTTTGTCAGAACTATTTGGTTCCCATTTTACACATTTACAAATGTATTCGACATTAACATGGTGGACATTGACACAATCCACATCCACAACCATAACAAACTGAATTGTTTTACAGTGTCTTATCAGGGCCTTTCATAGCTGACTCTGCAGTATGGACTTTGCCCATTGTTGAAGGCCGTACGGTGACCTCTAATGTCTGTGTCATTTTGGTCTTTTGTGGATAGTTGTCTCATTGGCAATCATACCACACCTTCCTTTTTATATCCTCTAAGAAAAGAAATTGGCAACCGTTTTCCCTACCAAGTTCAACATGATATAAAAACAGGTGCTTGATTCTGTTCTGTGTTGTTCAATAATTTCGGGAAGTTTTATTGATAACTGTTTCATGTAGATCATTGAGGTTAATAGTTAAGACCTCCTTTAATTCATTCAAATATATAATTATGTGAAATATATAATCATTTTTTTTTCTTTTGAAAATAACATTAAATTAATATAATATGAGAAGATAACAAATTAAGTTTTTTATTAGTTGGTAGAACCAAGTGCCTCAAGACACTGAGATAAAGACATTGGCTGGTACTCCTTTGACTTGATTCTTTCTAGAAGTTCTATCTGCAAGTCAAGCTTTCTCATTTCCTTCTGCTTTTCAATCTCCCCTCTAAACTACACAACCTGTTGAACAAAACAGAAATGTTAATGATATGAATTTATCAACAATTGTACATGACTAGTTTGTAAAACGATTACAAGCTCCTGTACAGCTGAATGAATACAATGCATTTCAAGAAAAATGATCAGCATAGAAAAATGATATAAATAAATGTGAGATAGAGCAACCTAATCATAGGCAATGACACAAAATTTCGAAACTTCTGTAACCGGAGCTAGTTATCCTGTCTTGTTTTTCATGTAACTTGTGAATTATTTATTTGTAAATGTTGATGTCTTGTTTTAGTACGGTATGATTGTTCAATGAGATCAACCGAAATGATAAATTGGAATATTCAAACCACCAAAAACCAAAAAGGAACAACCAGAATTATTGACAATTACTAAAACAACCAAAATAATATGAACGGTGTCATGTTAATGACTAAACCTTTAAAACAGGGTATATCTAAGCTCTAGGTTCTGTTGTAGTTCGATCCTGAGTCTTTGACTCCTCTTGGTAGCTTATTTAAATAAAGACAATCAAGTTCACATAGTTTAATGATGTTATAATTACAAATCTACATGTCAGGATTTAATATAAATATACATCAAATCAACACTTCTCCTATAATTTTCAGTATAGTGAAAATTGGGCAAAGTTATCTCCCCTTTTCTAAAATAGTATTGAAAAACCTTAATTTCCTACTTACTTAACACTTCTTATCTAAACTTGTTTTATAAAATAAACGGACTACTTAATTAAATGTGGGAAGGGAAAAACCAGACGTGGAAACTTAACAGTTTTTAAAGTTTTGCCAAAGTTTTGTAATACAACAAGCCAAAAATTGTAAGTCGTAACTAACGCATCAGCCAATTTGCTAATAGTCGAAGACTAACGCTGGCTAGTAGAAAACAGTCCTAAATTAATGGGCACCTACCTTAAGAGTCTGTTACAGACAAGTGGCTCTTGCATAAAAAGCAATGATATTAAGAATATGTGGGCCTTATATACTAATTAAGTTCTAATTATAGAAACTATATCTAAATTTACAAACCCAATAAGAAATATCAACACATAAGTTAAACCAATGAAATTTACTATTAAAAACTTGTTATGCCTCGATTTAGAAAAACGTACAGAGAAAGATCTCCGAACGCACCCAATTGAAAAATCTAGAGAAATAATAATATTCGGAACTCCTCTAAATAAAAGCATGGCTAAATTCAAGGAAAATATAACAGTTTGGGATTTAAAAGTTACTTAATGACAAAATTATAAGGTAACATCAATATTTAAAGTTCAAAGAACGTTTCCCAAGTGTAAATACTATATTTTTCAATTAACCAGGTCGAAAGTCCCATGACATTGCACAATTTACGTTTTGAAACAAGGCTCCACGGCCACACTCCCCCATCTAGACCATTGCAGATACCAATAAATGGTCTATACAAGTCAATATAAATTTAAGAATGAAATACACAATTCATGAATATAAATTTTACAAAAACGAATTAATTTAAATGTTCAAAATAAAAAGTCTTTCTTCGGAACCAGTTTCATGACCATCCCCCCACTTTCCTCCACCAACTCGTATTCCATGTCCCTCGGGACGCCCTCACCGTATTCTACATATTTTTGAGGTTGAACATAATCCTGTGCGTCCTCATACACCTCCTCCTCTTCTTGAATCATAGCTACCTCTATGTTAGTACTGTCTTCCCACAGCGGAGGTAAACACTTCCCGGGTTTTACATACTTCAAATTAACTGTGATGGTCGACTGTAATGATGGCATGATGAGAATGGCATGACGTGGTGTGAAGTGATGGAAGCTGATTAAGTGCTCCTTAACATGGTGCCTGCGAGGAAACGAGTCATTACATCCTATACAACTAAATTCTTTGACCTCGCGAACATGTTTCCTATGCCAGTGTCTCTGGTATTGTCGGAATACACTAAATGGGCCCTGTCCACATGTAGCAACTGGGCAAATATACCCTTTTTTAAATACAGGTCTTTCTTCTGCCATACTGTAATAGAATACATATTATGAATAATTTAATAAAATAAATGAACAGTTAATATATAAGGTATTCATGTACACACATCAGAGTAATAATAGTACATTGTCAACAAACATACATTGTGTAAATAGTAAATGAATAAAACAAATGTATGACAGCCTTTTTCTTAGGTATAATATGTGAAACTTTAAAAATCCATACGCACAATTTCCTATCAACGTTTGATAAACTCTTTTATTGAGTAACTGGAAAAATGTGACTATTATATGAGAACAATATGAACTCTTCTGTTATTTAAATAAAAAAAAAACAGCCTTTTAATAGGTCTACGAAGCGAACATATAAAAATACATTACATATATTTTATAATATAACTAGTCTCAACATATATATGCCAATACACTGCTCTATGCTTTACTAATACTTGTGTAGCAACATAAATTAAAATCTGTTGTGCATAAATTACACCCTTATGAAAACATATCAAATATTCTTATTTTTTTTTTATTCTAATCCTCAAACTAAATTCAGATATGAAAAAAATACATACCTTATTCCATCTGCTTACCATTCTCAGTATTATTACTTTACCATGTTTACCGCACCAATATAATTTAAAAATATGCAAACTTGAATTTTTAACTTTTGTTTTTTTTTTAAACGAAGTACTGATTTCAGTACAAACATTATAAACAAATATCTAAAACTATATACACGATGAATACTTTGTTGGCTTTTTCACTGTTCTTCCACATCTGGTTCTTTGTGGGCTAGGGGTACAGGGGTGTACATCTATAATAAGGGGAATATCATTTTCAGTTTCATGAGTTTCATCAAATGACAGGTGAAAATCCAATAAAGGGGGTTCTATATCGGACTCATCAGACTGGATTTCATCCTCTATTTCAGGTGGTAGCCATGTGACAGGGACATTCCCGAAATGGGGTTTTAAATGGTCTACATGGACTACTATGTCCTTTGCAGTAGGGGTTTCTTGAATTCTGTAAGTCACATCAGAAAGTTTGGCTTTTACTTTATATGGACCTCTCCAACCTAACCCATATTTAATTCCTGCAGTAGGGGGATACCATCTAAATACGAAATCATTTTCTTCATATAGACGCGGTTTAAAGGGAAACTTCGCAAAAAAATAAAAAATTGATATGTTGTTCTTTAAGCATAAAAAATCCCATTCTCATAAATATAAAAGTTTTATTCTCCATTTAAAGAGTTCAAAATTGATTTCTGAAATTTACTATCAGTTTTTGACATGACGCCATCTTGCCGGCATCCCCGATGTGAAAAGTCATGTGATATCACGGTTTATCCAAAAACCGCAAAGTTTCAAACGAATCGGGGATTCAACGGACCGTTCGTTAAAATCTCCCGTCATCAATCGGAGATTGCCGTGCAGTTGTCCTTCAGTGTCAAAATGTCTTGTCAAGTGTACGGTTGTTCTGTCCGACAAGGTTACGGCAAAAGTCTTCATCGTTTTCCAGACCCCACAAAAAAGAAAGAGTTATATCAAGCATGGTTGTGCAACCTTAACCTTACATCAAATAGTTTCATCTTTAGCAAGCACAAGTTAGTGTGTGAAGACCATTTCGAGAAAAGTTGTTTCGAAACAGATTTGATGGTAATTATACTATTTTAATAACAGAATAACCTTGCAGTTATAGATAGCTATAATGTTATCAAATCTTTATATGATGAGATCACGTTGATTGAAAAAAAAAGATGGTAAGGAAATAAAGATTCAATTACAAGTAATGCATTTTCAGTATTTTGTAACAGCCACTGACTCGGAAAAGATTCATTAGAATGTCTGTTTTATACAAAGTGCATTGGTGTTTATAAAGAAAAGTTTCGTATTTAGTATAGATAGTGTTTTAAATTAATAAAGTTACAAGATTAATACCTTTTTTGTTATATATAGTGTATTGGTATATCAGGTTATATGTCAGTTATACGGTATATATAAAGAATAGTTATGTATGAAAAGATACAATAATTGTTAAATTTATACGATATTGTTTTATTGTCAGTGATATTGACACGGAAAAATATTTTAGCTGGAACATAAATTAATATGTTGATATAGTATAAATTAAATATTCCCAGGTTATTGATGTGTAAATTTCGGAATATTGGACATCTCATTGTTATTTCTTTTATATGATGTGTTTTATTAAAAAAAAATCAAGTAAGATTTACATAATATAAATTGATACGGGATCGATTTAAAATGGACACTTATAATGTTGCGTTTAACAGTTAAACGTGTGACCCTAGTATGTTGTAAAATTTTATTTTTTTTCTCTATTTGCTACATTTTTTTTATATATTTGTCGGCTTCCCCGCGACTTGATGTTGGCATGTCAGACTTAGTTAAAATTTTTGATGGAGGTCGTGTCAGAACGACAGATTCAGTTAGGTATTTCAGTGACATCCTGTCGACTAAAAATTTGTAATACACAGTTATGTAATACATGTCCCTGCATGGCCTCCTTATTGAGTACCAGGTGTGCACAAGTAACATTCATTGTATAAAACTTAAACTACCAGTTGTTATAAACATCCGGTGGTCAGTATATATCTGTGCCTGAAAAAATTAATAAACGTTGTTTGAAATAATAAGTCCACCTGTTTTTTTTTATAATTAGAAAAAAAAACATAATTTATAAACATGACCTTTGTAAATTTTTGGATAAGAAATAAGTCTTAATTGCGGAGTCATTTTTGACGCAAATACGGCGCTTTTTTTGGCGTTTGCAAAAAATGCAGATATAAAGTAATGCAGCACTTATCTGCTTATCGTCACGTTAATATTAATTAATTGTAGATTATATGTATATTTCCCTATCTTTATAATGCTAAATAAATTGTTGAATGGGAATATAAAATTTAAAAATCATTGAAAGGGGAAAATATTTCTATGAACCCCTAAGCTACTTCGATAGTTTGTTGTAATCGGTGCATTTATACGTGTGAGTGCATTATCATTACATTTGCGCACAGCTTTAGATTACGCAAAGCACTTTTTATAATTTTACAAGAAATTAATGTATGTAATAGTTTTATTTTGTTCAGTGGAAAATATTAAAGCCTTGATGCATAAAGACAAATTTTGCCTTGCAAGTTATAAATGCTGAAAAAGTCACGGATAAAATGTCACATATATATAGTATACCTTTTGCATTAAAAATGGTCAAATTATCATGAGACCTAACTCAAGTTGAAAAGTAAAAAAATAAAAATTTATAAATTAAGAAAAGTGGCATATCTAGGACAACTAATAATTATACGAAGATGTGGTATGAGTGTCAATGAGAAAACTTTCCCTCCAAGTAACAATTTATTGATGAAAACTATTATGAGCAAGGTATGGCTTTCAACACGGAGCTTGGCTCATACCGAACAGCAAGATATAAAGGGTCCCAAAAATTACTAGTGTAAATCCGTTATGTTTGATGTCCATTTTTGCGTACTTCTAGATTCTTTAACTGACAGAGAGCAACTATGTATTGAAAACAATTTTTAGATTTCCTTTGAATGACCATGCCCCCCCCCCCCCCCCAAAAAAAAAAAAACAACATAAATACACGTAGTTAGTAAACGACAGATTTTTTATATTTTTAGTTTTTTTTTGGGGGGGAAGGGTTCTCCGAAGAACATTCAATTAAAAAAAAGCAGGTGCGGGTGTTGCTTTTCTGCGTGATCATTCATTTTAAATTTCTCGCCTTCTTAGTTTTAACAATTATTATATTCAAAAAGTGCCTGAAATATGATTATACAATATAAATACAGGGATTCGGAAACAAAAAGAACTTATATAAATCCGTCTCCCTTTAAAAAAGAATGACAAAATTAAGAACATAGTATATAAGAAACTCGTATAATCTAAGTTTCAATTCACATCTAACATGTTTATTCTAAGGTCATCTTATTTTACACATTTCAGATTTTTGAAGTGTATGCATAACATTTTTTTTAAATGTTAGAAGTATATTTTAGCTATAAAAGTATATTCCAATTTGAGTTTGTATAAATTTTATTCGTATGAAACTCTTAAAAATGAACAGAAAGGAAATTAGGTTGATTATTTTGTTTTGTCAATTACAAAAATTGGTTTCTATTGAACAATTGTTCGCACCTTTTCAACTTACTGTGTCTCACAGAGAAATTTGCCACCTGTTTTACTCCACAAATGTTGGAGCCCTTTGTGCTAAAATAAATGCGGTATATAACAAAGTTAGGAGCCAAAAATTGGAATTTACAATAAATCATTATATTTCAGGGCAGGCTTCTTGGCTTTACCAATAGACGCCCTAGACTAAGGTCAGACGCTGTGCCAACAGTGTTTGCTTGTAATCAAGACACCAGGGAGGACAGTAACCTGCAGACAAGAAAAAGAGTATTGAACCAGGTAAAAAGTTGAACAGTTATGATTTTTTTCCACAATGTTTGATGTTATAAAAAAATAAAAACGAGTATTGACTAAATTGACACATTTGAAATAAGAACACAATTTTATCACTGAGAATGAATATATAAGAAGTGGTTAACAATAAAAGTTTGAAGTGATTAAATACAATCAAAAGAATGTTTTGGACAATCTATGTTATTTTTTCTCAGTATTGAAGGATATAGATTTGTTTAACTATACATCTAACATGAACTTAAAAAAGGCGGATAAAGGCAATTGATAATAATGTCCAGCTTACAATATTACAGGCCTGGGGTACTATTTTTTATGGTCAATGTGTCCTCCTGTCCGTCCACCTTCTCAAATCTATTTATAAAATGATCAAAATAATCTGTTGTAAATTATGAGTCATATAAGCCTGAAACTTCGAACAGATATACCTTATACATGTAGCATGGTTCTCCTAAAGACTATAATGTGCATGCCGAAATTGGGCATTGGTCCCAATCAGACGTTTACTGAAGATGGAAACTGTTGATGGTTTACTGATGACACATTTTCTAATCTTCGAGATTGGCAAGCAAAATAATTTGTTTTACCATATTTCTTCAGCGAAACATAGAAAAGCACTGCAGAGTAGAACAAATGGAGCATTTGTAGAAACTTTTTTAATTTAGTACACTCCTAATAATGTTTCAACTCTTTCAGATTCCAGTACCATTAGACAATGTGGCCAAGGAGGACAAGTGGAACTCAGCTTTGACTGAATGCAAAGGTAAGCATATATATATCCTTATTATTAAACTGGCTAATCCGACACTTTTAGCAACAACATAGATCAGAATAGTTATACATGTACCAATGATGTTATAACCAGGATACTCCATTCTTAAAGTAACTTTTAAAAATAATTGTTACTTAGACTTCACCGGTAAAATGTTTTCATAACTATTGAATTGCATACACTATTTTCTTATTGCAGACACGAGAGAAAAACCTACAGATGGGTGCAGTCCTAACCTGTACAGCAAGTTAACTTGATAACCAGTCATTTGGACTGGTCAAAGTTAACCTGTGACCAAATTTAGGACTGCTCTGACCAGTCCTAGGACCAAAATCTAGTTAACTTGAAAAGCGGACTTGGTCCTAGGACTGTTTTTATGTCTGCCAAAAAGTTAACTTCGAAACAGGTCCGCTATTGATATAAGTTAACTTCGAACCAGTCCTGCCGTAAAGTTAACATAAGTTAACTTCGAAACCAGTCCTGCCATAAAGTTAACATAAGTTAACTTCGAGACCAGACCTGCCACAAAGTTAACTTTTGCTTTGACAAATTCTATCGAAACCAGACCTGTTCCCAAGTTAACTTTTAACTGATCTGCTCAACACTTAGTTAACTTGTAACCAAGACCGCTCTACATCGATTTAAAAAAAAAATATTTTTAATATCTTTGTTTCGTAGTATAAACATCGAAAATAAAGTAAAACTAATACTTCCGTTATACATGTTATATAAACAGGATTTAATACAAATATTTGAAAATAAAGTTCGCATAAAACGTTGCTTGAAACACAAATTTATCTGTGATCTGCCAATCTATAAATTAAAAAACGATCTTGGTTACAATGATAACGGGCACTGAATATATATTCCAATACCTATCAAATTCAACCAAATTTGCACTTTATTTATATGTATATTTATGAAAGGACGTATTTTAGAGGAAAGCATCATTTTAACACATGACTACAAATTTTTGTTCGCATAAATTTAGGGTGCCAGCATGTCCTCCTATTATTCAAAATAATGATGCATAAAAAAATTTACGTTTTGATACTTCATGATGACTTGTACAACACAATTATTTGACCGCATTGACGAAAACTGACCATGTGTGCACTTTTATTTATAAATCTATATACCTGCATTGTAAATCAGCCATATTTTTTCAAATTTTTGTTCGCATAAATTTAGGGTACCAGCATGTCCTCCTTTTATTCAAAATTTTGATACGTAAAAAAATTTCAGTAGTTTTGATACCTCATACTGACTTGTACAACAAAATTATTTGACCGCATCAACTAAAACTGACCATATGTGCACTTTAATTTGTAAATCTATATACCAGCATAGTAAATCAGCCATATATGTTATGTCAGGATTCAATGTATATTACAATGAACAGCAATATTGCTATACAATAACAACAATTTTTTGTTTGCATAAATTTAGGGTGCCAGCATATGTCCTCCTTTTATTCAAAATGTTGATACGTAACAAAATTTCAGTAGTTTTGATACCTCTTGCTGACTTGTGCAACAAAATTATTTGACCGTGTTGACCAAAACTGACCATCTGTGCACTTTTTTTTATAAATCTATATACCCGCATAGTAAATCAGCCATATTTTTTCAAATTTTTGTTCGCATAAATTTAGAGTACCAGCATGTCCTCCTTTTATTCAAAATTTTGATACGTAACAAAATTTCAGTAGTTTTGATACCTCATGCTGACTTGTACAACAAAATTATTTGACTGCATCAACTAAAACTGACAATTTGTGCACTTTAATTTCTAAATCTATATACCAGCATAGTTATTCAGCCATATTTTTTATGTCAGGATTCAATGTATATTACAATGGACAGCAATATTGCTATACAATAACAACAATTTTTTGTTTGCATAAATTTAGGGTGCCAGCATATGCCCTCCTTTTATTCAAAATGTTGATACGTAACAAAATTTCAGTAGTTTTGATACCTCTTGCTGACTTGTGCAACAAAATTATTTGACCGTGTTGACCAAAACTGACCATCTGTGCACTTTTTTTTAGTAATCTATATACCCGCATAGTAAATCAGCCATATTTTTTCAAATTTGTGTTCGCATAAATTTAGGGTACCAGCATGTCCTCCTTTTATTCAAAATTTTGATATGTAACAAAATTTCAGTAGTTTTGATACCTCATACTGACTAGTACAACAAAATTATTTGACTGCATCAACTAAAACTGACCATATGTGCACTTTAATTTGTAAATCTATATACCAGCATATTAAATCAGCCATATATGTTATGTCAGGATTCAATGTATATTACAATGGACAGCAATATTGCTATACAATAACAACAATTTTTTGTTTGCATAAATTTAGGGTGCCAGCATATGTCCTCCTTTTATTCAAAATGTTGATACGTAACAAAATTTCAGTAGTTTTGATACCTCTTGCTGACTTGTGCAACAAAATTATTTGACCGTGTTGACCAAAACTGACCATGTGTGCACTTTTTTTTATAAATCTATATACCATGTATACCCGCATAGTAAATCAGCCATATTTTTTCAAATTTTTGTTCGCATAAATTTAGGGTACCAGCATGTCCTCCTTTTATTCAAAATTTTGATACGTAACCAAATTTCAGTAGTTTTGATACCTCATGCTGACTTGTACAACAAAATTATTTGACTGCATCAACTAAAACTGACAATTTGTGCACTTTAATTTCTAAATCTATATACCAGCATAGTTATTCAGCCATATATTTTATGTCAGGATTCAATGTATAATACAATGGACAGCAATATTGTAATACAATAACAACAAATTTTTGTTCGCATAAATTAAGGGTGACAGCATGTCCTCCTTTAATTCAAAATATTGATACCTCATGCTGACTTGTCCGGCAAAATTATTTGACCGCATCAATTTAAACTGACCATATGTGCACTTTAATTTGTAAATCTAATATACCCGCATAGTAAATCAGCCATATTTTTTATGTCAGGATTCAATGTATAATACAATGGACAGCAATATTGCAATACAGTAACAACAAATTTGTGTTGGCATAAATTTAGGGTGCCAGCATGTCCTCCTTTAATTCAAAATATTGATACGTTACAAAATTTCAGTAGTTTTGATACCTCATGCTGACCATGCTGACTTGTACAACAAAATTATTTGACCGCACCAACTAAATCTGACCATATGTACACTTTAATTTGTAAAGTTATATACCTGTATAGTAAATCAGCCATATTTTTTGTGTTAGGATTCAATGAACAATACAATGGACAGCAATATTGCAATACAATAACAACAAATTTGTGTTCGCATACATTTAGGGTGCTAGAATGTCCTCCTTTTATTCAAAATATTGATACGTATCAAAATTACAGTGTTTTGATACCTCATGCTGACTTGTACAAAAAATATTTTGAGCGCTTCCACCAAAACTGACCATATGTACACTTAAATTTGTAAATCTATATACCATATATACCCGCATAGTAATTCAGCCATATTTTTTATGTCAGGATTCAATGTATAATACAATGGATTGCAATATTGCAATACAATAACCAGCTGATAACAACAAATTTTTGTTTCGCATCAATTTAGGGTGCCAGCATGTCCTCCTTATATTCAAAATATTGATACGTAACAAAATTTCAATAGTTCTGATACCTCATGCTGACTTGTACAATGAAATAATCTGACCGCATTGACCAAGACCAAAACTGACCATATGTGCACTCTAATTTGTAAATCTATATGCCAGCATAGTAAATCAGCCATATTTTTTTAAGTCACGATTCAATGTATAATACAACGGACAGCTATATTGCAATACAATAACAACATGAACAACAAATTTTTGTTCGCATAAATTTAGGGTGCCAGCATGTCCTCCTTTTATTCAAAATATTGATACGTTACAAAATTTCAGTAGTTTTGATACATGTACCTCATGCTGACTTGTACAACAAAATGATTTGACCGCATTGACCAAAACTGACCATATGTGCACTTTAATTTGTAAATCTATATACCATGAATACATTTGTACCTGCATAGTAAATAAGCCATATTTTTTATGCCAGGATTCAATGTATAATACATTATGGACAGTAATATTGCAATATAATAACAACAAGTTTTTGTTCGCATTAATTTTGGATGTCAGCATGTCCTCCTTTTATTCAAGATATTGATACGTAACAAAATTTCAGTAGATTTGATACCTCATGCTGACTTATACAACAAAATTATTTGACTGCATCGACCAAAAACTGACCTGCATATGTGCACTTTAATTTAAAAATCTATATATATCCACATAGTAAAGCAGCCATATTTTTGATGTCTGGATTCAATGTATAAAATAAATGACCGCTGTTGGGATGGCGCCTAATTATGTCTTCTCCTGGCACTCCTGTGAACATGTTAGTAGGACGGCAAATGTAAGCAATAAGGAAAACAATTAATGCAATTTTTTTCCGCATACATTGAGAATGTCAGCGTTTCATCTCTGTATTCTGCATAATATTGAACAGTCACTAGGGTGTGTAAAACCAAACTATTAGGCCGCATCATCCAAGTACATGTACCAACACTGACATGTCTGAATTCATTTGTGATATTTAATAAAAAATGTATTCGAGGTTCTCTTCTGGTAATAGTATACTGTTAATCTATTATGTCGGTTGATTGATTTTGTTTGTAGTTAAACGTCAAGTGACAACTATTTCATTCATGTGCACAAATCTCTCGACAAATCTGACGAATTTGACGATATTGTTGGTAGTTTTACCACATCGTACATATCCGGACACTGTACAACTGTACAATTTTCGTCAGAATATTCTGCGGAAAAAGAATAGTAAATCCAATCCAAATAAGTAGAATAACAATGAAATATCCATGCATGTATAAATGCGTAAAGTAAAAATTATGAAGGGACAGGTAAAACACGGGGAACGAAGTAACGTCGACAAAGATGTTGATATCCCATGATATACGAATGTTGTTCCGATGCGTTGGATAACCCTAATTTCTATCCGCCTTCCAATTAAAAAGATATGATAGCTCTATGTAATTGACTAATGTTTATAAGAATATATAAAAATAAAAAAAGAAAGAATTGTGTTGTTAGTAATAATGTCTAGTAGAGTATAGCGAGTAAAGAAATTTGCTATCAGAGGCCTTCTTGGGAAGAACAATGCGAATGTTGTTTATACATATTTTAATAAAGCTCAAGTCTGATATGAAAAGTCGCAAAAACGATAACATTTCATAAGCAGACATGTCCCCAGGTCTGGTCAATAGCAGACTTGTCCACAGGTCTGGTCAGAAGCAGACCTGTCCACAGGTCTGGTCAGGAGCAGACCTGTCCACAGGTCTGGTCTGGGGCAGACCTGTCCTCAAGACTGTTCAAAAGCAGACTTGTCCACAGGTCTGGTCTGGAACAGACCCGTCGATAGGTCTGCAGCAGTCATAAAAAAGCGGACCGTAGGTCTGGTCCACCGTAGATGAAGTTAACTTGCTGGTCTGCTTAAAAATTCTCAAGTTAACTTAAAAAGCAGTCAACAAGTTAACTCTAAGTTAACTTTTGTCAAGGTTAGGACCGCACCCATCTGTACAGTTACTATTGATAAAAAGATGGTTTTAATATTCCAGTAATTTAATATTTTTTTAATGTGTAACATAAAATTGACTTTGCCCAGTCGATGAGAACACAACCGAAAGCAAGGCTTGTTGTCTTGAAATGGTTTACATCTTTGGATTTGCAAGTACATGTAACACTTTCGTGCGATTCCACCTGCATACTGTAAAAGTTATGACTTAAACCAACCGACTTAAACCAACCTTCATTTTAATAAGTTTCTAAGTAGTAAATGTTGAAAGGCATTATTCTTCTGAGATGTTGAGCTGAGGTGTTCTTTTTTCAGGTTTATAAATTATATCACGCGAAAACTAACTTGACAAATGTTTGTTGTTGTCTCATAAACAACTATGTAACTAAACCATGACTTTTTTTCTTTAGAAAACAACATTCCAAAGAAGAAAATAAGACAAGGGGAGAAAGCTGAACAGGAAAATATTGGAAGACCTGTAAGTATCATTTGTTTTATTCTTATTGCTAAATTCTACGAGGTCAATATTTTGTTATGGGAGGAGACTGCTGCAGAAACATGGACGATCCTGGGGGGTCTGTACCCACCCCCTATTTGTGTGGGAAAGAAATAGTTATTTGGGTATATAGGGAATCACATAGGCATGACTGGAACAGCCCCTTCTTGTATGATACAATCCAGGTGCGGATCCAGAGGGGGTTTCCGGGGGTTGGAACCTCCCTGTTTTTGGACGATCAATGCATTTGAATGGGGACATATAATTGGACCCCCCCCCCTTTTGTCCTAGGTTAGGAACCTCCCCCCCCTTTTTTAAATGGCTGGATCCGCCCCTGCAATCTGTTGTCTTACTTATAGATTGTTAATCATAGAAAATTAGATTTACTTTTCAAAGTACCGGTATGACAAATTAAGAGACTTAAAAAAAAATCTTGATACACGAAGATAATTTATAAAAGGATTCACTAAAGTCGATGATTTGTATTAATTTTTTCACCATTTACATTGAAACCAGTTTTTGTATCACTGAATTTTACAATAGTGGTATAAATTTAAACTGTCTGTCATTGTAAACGCATATTGTTATTTTATTCACAACCCTTTCCTTTCCAGTCAAAACCGTTAATGGTGGACGTCAGTGTGCAGACTTTAACACCTTCACAACTTCAGACTGACTTAGACATTGGGACATCTATGACTAACAACAGCTACCTCCAGATGTCTGTTATCCCAGCACAACCATTGGATACAGCGTTTATTAGCTCACCAAAGAAAGACCAGGACACATCAGATGCATCCACACCTTCACCACCACCCAGTCCAGACAAAACAGACAGTGACTATTCGTATGTTCCAAGTGACGAATCCCACGACTCCAACCAGTCAACCTCTCCAGACTCCCAACATATCACCACAGAGCCAAAGATCATTGCTTTCGAGAGCTGCTTGAGGGCACTTTTTTCAAGAGTTGTATGCACAGAATGTGGGGAGCCTATATCTTCTGACGAGTCAACGATTTTATATAATGGTACGGCCATGAAAGTCAAATTTCTGTGTATGAGAGGTCACCAATCATCTTGGGAGTCCCAACCGTTAGTCAATAGTAAACCTGCTGGTAATTTAATGGTCGCAACTGCTATCATCTTGTCTGGAGAAACCTTCTCAAGGATTTCCCACTTTGCAGACATTCTATCCTTGAAGTTTATTGGACAAACACAGTACTATAGTATACAGAAGGATATAGCCATCCCAGCCATAGACCATTATTACAGCCTGCAACGAGAAGTTGTTCTTCAGCAACTTCAGGGTAAACAGCTTGTCCTTGGTGGAGATGGCCGTTGTGACAGTCCTGGCTACTCAGCAAAATATTGCACCTACACTTTCATGGACACACTAACAGGGGTCATTCCAGATTTCAGTTTAGTCCAGGTCAACGAGACAACATCGTCTACAAAGATGGAGTTGATAGGTTTTCAGCGCTCCCTTAGTAATATTGAAGATGCAAATCTTGCAGTTGATGTAGTTGTAACGGACAGGCACGTGCAGATACGGAAGGCAATGGCAACAGACCACAGCGATAAAAACCACCAGTTTGATGTATGGCACTTATCCAAGTCTGTAAAGAAGAAGATCCTCGCCATAAAACCAAAGAAGTTACTAACAGAAGTGAAACCATGGATTCCATCTATATGCAACCATGTCTGGTGGTGCTCCAGAGAAGCTAAAGGTAACCCAGATAAGCTAGAAGAGACGTGGACCAGCTTGTTATACCACATTTCAAACAGACACACATTTCCAGGAAAGCTAGTAACCAAATGTGGACACCCCCCATTGAGCGAGGATGCTATAAGAAAAAAGAAATGGTTACCTAAAGACAGTCCCGCCTACGAAGCCTTGGAGAAGGTGATCACCAACAAACTGATTCTGCGAGATATTCGTCACTTAGATCGGTTTTGCCACACTGGATCGTTAGAGACATATCATTCTATGATGTTAAAATACTGCCCAAAACGCCTGGAATTTGACTACCCATCCATGGTTGCCAGAACTCAGCTAGCTGTCGTAGACAACAATGTCAATATCGGAAGGAAGCAAAAGACTGGCGCCAATGGTATGCTGTCCTTCACGACTCGGTGTCCAAAAAGCACTGGTAGATGGACCGCTCGTAAAGTGTACGAAAAGAAAGAATATGACTTCAAGACAGATATCTTGCACTCTGCCATCAAAAACCAACAGGAAGGAACCAAGAAGAAAACGTTACATCAACTGAAGTCCCTCACGCTGCCGAGAAACATCAGCAAGGACCCTACACTATGTAAAGAGGACTTGGTTGACAGCCACAGATCTCGGTTTTTCTAGTTCAAATGACTTTGCCTGGACCTTATTAACTATTTAAAGCTTCTTCTACTTGTAATATGATCTCAACCTCATCTTAGTATAATTTTCCATTTTCAATTTTATGATGTATTTTTTTTTTTTTTTTTTTTTGAAACAATTAAATCATCTTTATTGCACTAAATGCTGTTTAACAATTTACCTAGCTTACAGCATTAGGCTAAGTATCCCTGTATATCAGTTATTATACATCCAGGGAGAATATATAATAAAATATTATATAAATGTTAGTATTATACAATTAGACATAATACATAAATTAAATTGAATTAACATCAATATACATTGATTCAGTCATTAATAATGAAAAAAAAAATTGTCTGCTTACAAATCGGGAAAAATAACGGATCTACACCGTTTCGTTTTGTAATTATTATGTATGTTTACTTTCTCACAGGTTACCTGTGTAGTATGTGTATTGTAGTTACTTTCATATTCTTTTATGTTTTGAAGGATTTATTTTGTCTAAGCTTATTTGCTTGACTATGCTAGTGTAAAACATAACTAGGTAAGTTTATAAAACTATTTTAAATTCAAATCAAAAGGTTATTTGCTATGCGGGTTTATTTTGGCCCCACGTGGTAAAATATTTATACAAGGCCAAGGGAAGTTAGCATATGTTTATTTGTTAAATAAAAACAAACTATACCTTTACTTACAGGTTACAATATACTGATGTCTTTAATAACATATTCCCGGTTTCTATATTTCTTATCGCATTTAATCTTATAATGTCATATATTTCCTTTTTGAAGATTTTAAAGATTTCTATCTTTGTTTCTTTTTTGTTTGAAACAAAATGTGCCTTATATATTGAGAAGAATATAACTGTTATCAGGGTGTTTATATCAAAATATTTTACATCTGCCATTTTATAGCCAGTTATTAAATTTTCTAGCCTTAAAATATGTCTATCTATTTGAAGATAAAGTAATAACTTGTATATTTCTTGCCAGTAAGTATTATTATAAGGGCATGTAATAAAAAAATGTTTATAATTGTCAATTTCTTTGCAAAAATTGCAAGAATTGTTTTCTAATACTTTCCACTGTGCTATTAAGTCGTTGCATGGAAGAATAAAGTTGAGTAATTTCCATTTAAACATTTTAAATTTGTTGTTTTCTAGGTAATTAAATATAAAATTAAGAGTGCTTTTAAATTTCATATTTAAATTTTCTTCAAAAATTCTTTCCCACTTCAGAATACCTACAGGTTTTTCTTGCTTATAAGGGGCAATTAGTATTGAATATATTTCTTTATTACCCATTTCTGGATATATATTATGATTGAGTAGTATTTGCAGATTTTTTGTTTTCTTTATATTTACTTTTGTTTTAAATGAGCTTTCTTGCTTTAAAATATTCTGCCAATGTTTTGGAATAGCTTTCTTTAATAATGATAATTCTCTAATCCAATCCCGTTCATCTTTTAATTTAAGTAATATTTTATTTTCTGATATATGACCTCTTTCATCAAGTTTGTCATTTACATACAGAATATTATGTTCAATCCATTTAGTAAATAATAAGTGTTTTCCTTTTGTTTGTATGTTATGATTGCCCCATAAAATCTGCTTTCTTATGTCTAGAAACGATTGTGGGATCTTTGTCTGTCCTCCCTTAACATTAATCCAAGTTTTAATCAATTGCTGATAGAACTGGGGAAGGGATTTAAATATTTTTTTGTCTAACATATTAACATTTTTAATATTCATTCGAAATATTAAGAGGTTTTTACCAAATTTGTTTAAGTAATCTTGGGGTATGATTGACCAATTATCACCAGAATTTTGTTTAAGTTTTAAAATCCACCGTATTTGAAGAGCTTTGAGATATAAATCTATGTCGATCATTTTTAACCCACCTTCTAGATAGTTTTTACAAAGAGTTGCACGTTTAACTTTATCTTTTTTCCCATTCCATATGAAATTATATACTAGAGTTTTAAACTTTTGTATTATTTCTTTTGATATGTACATATTTGTTGCGAGTTACATTTGGAAGAATTAGTGATTTTACTACTATTATTTTACCTATTAATGTTAAATTTCTTTTCATCCATGATGTATTTATTGGTAAATAAAGTCCTACTGTATACAAAATCGCATGTTTGTTTGAATAAAAAAAGTGAGGTCGTTGAATAACCAAATAGAGAACAAACAAAGAATGAGCAGCGGAAGGGCTTGTAGTCATGTTAAAAAGGAGAAGATAGTGTAGAGAAAAAAAATCGAATAGAGAACAAAAGAGAATGAGTGTCGACCAGGTAAAATAGTCATTGTAAAGGAGCGAAGATAAAGAGTGACATAGTGGAAAAAAAATGTTAGCTTGACAAAGTTATTGCTTGCTTTAGTAGTTTTAGTTACTAGTATATAAATACACATCGTGTACCGGATAGATATTCTTGTGTTCTAACTTCATGTGCAAGTTGCTGCATTGCAGGGTTAAAAATAATTATGTGTCATGAAATATATGACGAAATGTTTAAAAATGTGTAAATCTATTTTTTTTTTAAATTGTTATATCGTCGTGTCACTGTGTTTCTTTGTTAAATTTATTTAGTTTGTTAATGATTGTGAAAACAGTATTAAATCTGTTAATGAACTTCATACTCGTTTAGTTATTTAATTGTTACAATGAATTTATACTGGTGGCTGTAATATTAGTACGAGTATAGCAGGACAAAATTCCCACACAATATAATTAAATTAGACAAAACTTGTTCATACACATTGACAATTCATGGTCCGACATTCATGTAATATTTGCCACTGAGTTGACTCTTATACTGCTTTAACTTCATCATCTGATTCATCGAATATTCCTGTAATAAAACACTAAAAAAAAGAAAGGAAGTATATACAATCAGAGCTTCTCCTTGGTATACACTTTTAATATACAAATGTATATAGAATAAATTACATCCCAAACACATTATCTTTGACTTACGATGTTGCGTGAATACACACTAACCATGCTAAACCAATAAAACTATATAGCAAGATGCATAACCTTGTTGGCATAAACTTCTCGTCAGACACAAGACAAATAATCGCTCTCTTGGACCTACATGCATGCAGCTTATGATATCAAGAATAAGAGGTCGCTGTCTGTAGGTTATTGTTTAGACTGTTTACTGACTGTTCAGAGTCAGACATGTCACTAGTATATTCTTGGACGCATTCATGCACCCCATCCGGCGATTGGAACTCTTTTATGATAGTGTTGACAACTATGCTTGTAGGGTGATTCTGTTTTCTTTTCAAGTGATTGGCCTCTCCTAACACAAACAAACGAACGGTACGATATTAATCTGCTTTGTTCATTAGAAAGAACCTCTGGAGCTCGTCCTCAATGGCGCTTATACCTCGGGAAAAGTATACAAGTAAACATTGTTTCAATGTGTCGAACTGGTCTTATGTTTGGTGTCATTGTCAGCAATACATTACTCATCTAGGCTTTGAAGTACTACAATTACTATATTTGGAATTAATAACAGCTACCCTTTAGTTTAGAGTATTAAATTATATTAGAATATAGAAATTATTTCCTTTCATTTTCATGTGTTTAAACACGACAATTCAAGACCTCATACAAGAGATAAATCAAAAGAAAACTATTAGTGAGTAAGAGTGGATTTGTGGGAAATTAGTCGTATAATTATGCTCTCTAATCCATTTGTAAAAAAAAATTCAAGATGGAATAAACACTTATTTTAATAGCTTAGATTTATAATTTATAATTAATGAGATTAAAGATTATTGGCATTCAGTTCACAAATAATTCGTCTAAGTGATTGTGAGTTGTATTAAATTATGTAAAAGAAGATAAAATAAAAAGCAGGCATTGTGCTATTATATTTTTTCAATAAAAACTTTAAAATAAGTTTTGCGATTGTTTGCAGTTGTTAGCATTTATACATCGGCAGATTCAATACAAATAAAATAATTTCGGTAAAGTAAATTAAACACATGTGCAATGGTATCTCCTTAATAATTATAAATTTAACAATTATTTTTTAAGATTAAAAGTACTATAATTATTTGACTGTTTATTTGAATCTTTACGAATATTGCCGCATAAAACGTTATCAAAAATTGTTTCAATTTAAATTCTGTAAACTTTCCGAATTTATAATACGAATCTGAATTTTATTTTCAATTAGTTCATACATTTTAATTGTCATCGCGTATTAAATCTTAATGTATTAGATATGGCACACACTCTCTGTTCATCCATCCCAAATAACAACACTCATACCTGTGTACGCTTGAATTCACATCTGCGGCTAAATTGCTACAAGGTAAACGAATTGACATGAAGCCGAGAAATATACAGTGACCGTTACAAAATAATTAACACACTCTGCTCACACATAAGTTGCATTGAAATGATTACCAAAATAATAACGGTAAATAGAACGGAAATATTTTCAGTTCAATATAAGTAAAATTGTTCAATAGATATTTTATGAATAAAAACTCGACAATAATTAATGAAATTTATTCGAAAATATTTACTAGAGATAGTTTTATATAGGAAGTTTAATTCAATAAATACAAAACGGTATACGCATATTCATTTTCGTCCATTCTTATATTGTGGTTAATAACTACGACCATTCGTCAGATGTGCGCTTTTAATTACGTAAATTGTCGATAAGCTATAAGAATTAAAAAGATTATATTTTTTCCCAGAATTCAACAAATCGGGCTAATACGTCACGACCCACTCGAGATTTTCAACCAAAAAAGTTACAAATACTTGATTTTCTCCGTTATTAGAAGGAATATTAATTTAAAACTTTGCAAATGTGTTTTTTTATGTTGAGATGAACATAATAAGATGATAAATAAAAAATCGCGGAATTTCCCTTTAAGTCCCCTATCATAACTTTTCTTTTGCCTAGTAGCGGCCTTTGACAACTTTTCCCTAGCAAAATTAAATGTTTTCCTGAAAGAATAATTCAGCCACTGCACATATTCTACTGGGCATGGGGTATGTACAGTTGAAGGATTTCCAGCCATAATATCTAACGGGTAAACCATTTCCCTACCAGTCAACATTTTATGGGGGCTAACACCAGTTGAATCATTTTCTGTGGCTCGGTAAGCCATTAACAAGTAAGGCAATAAATCATCCCAATTATTTCTGAATTTATTGACAAACATGGACAACATTTTCTGTAAAGTTCGGTTGAAACGTTCAACAAGACCATCACTCTGTGGCCGATAGGGTGTTGTTCTAGTTTTATCTATTCCCAACTTATCACAAACTGCTTGAAATAGGATGGATTCAAATTCCCTGCCCTGATCACTGTGTATTTGCAGGGGCATTCCAAACCGACAAAATATTTCAGAAACTAGTTTATCTGCTACTGTCAAAGCATTATGGTTTTTAACTGCAAAAGCCTCAGTCCATTTTGTTAAGTAGTCTTGTACTACAATTAAATACTCATTTTCAGTAATGGGACATGGGCTACAATGTCAACCCCAATCCTATCGAATGGACAACCTACTAAAGACTGCTGTAAAGGAAATCTACCTATACCTGGGCCAGGTTTAGCTTTAGCACAAACAATGCACTCATGAACCCATGAACTTATATCAGAAGTCATTCCAGGCCAATAAAACCTATTTTTAATTGCTCTAATCGTTCGATCTCTACCCAAGTGACCAGATATAACTGAATTATGAAATTCTTTCATAATTTGATTCCTAATTTCAGTTGGGGCTACCATAACAAGATTTTCCTCATTATCCGTTTCAATCCTATAATACAGTAAGCCATTTTCTATTAACAAAGACTCCCATACACTCCATAAATTTCTAATTCCGTATGAACAACCGGAAACTACTTCCTTGCCAGGTTTTTCATCAAATTCTCCTAACATATTTACAATTTTTGAAATATCTGGGTCATTATCCTGCCAAGAGACTTTCTCCTCACTTGTCCAAACTCTTAAACAATTTGAAATTTGTGGCAAATCAGGTTCACCTTCATTATCACTATCATCTTCAACATAGGGAATTGTCTCATCTAAATCACTATTTCCAGGCCTAATGGGTGCTAGAAGACATTTATCGGGGTTATCACAACTCTGACCTACTTGATTTTTATCACACGCAGGACAATCAGAGCGTTTACACAATCTATATGGTTTTCTGGATAAAACATCAGCATTCGTATGCTGCGTACCTTTTCGATATTCAATCTCATAATCATAGGTATCCAAGACAGAAATCCACCTAGCAACCATACCTTCTGGGTGTTTAAAATTCTTCAACCAAATTAAAGATGCATGATCTGTGCGAATCCTAAATTGTTGACCTAACAGGTAGTGGCGAAAATATTTGACAAAGGTAATTACCGCTAAAAGTTCCCGGTACGTAGTACAATATTTTTGTTGGGTATCACTCAACATTCGACTAGCATAGGCAATAACCTTTTCCTCACCATCCTGTACCTGTGAAAGGACAGCACCTATTGCATGACCACTAGCATCTGTATCCAGAATAAATTCATCATCCCCTATAGGGTAACTAAAAATGGGAGCAGACATAAGTTTCTCTTTCAAAACTTCAAAAGCATTTTGACAATCCTGATCCCACAAAAATTTCAAGCCCTTTTTCGTTAGATTTGTCATTGGAGATGCTATTTCTGAAAAACTAGGGATAAACCTCCTATAATACCCTGCCAAGCCTAGAAAACTGCGGACTTCATTTACATTTTTAGGGACTGGCCAATCACTAACACTTTCAATTTTTGCTGGGTCACAAGCTATTTCCTTATCACTAACTAAATGTCGTAAATACAACACCGGGTGTTGAAAAGAAAGCATTTCTTAGGTTTAAGCTTAAGACTAGCCTTTCTAAATCTATCAAAAACAAGGTCTAAATTCTCTAGAGCCTTCTCAAAAGTAGGGCCAAAAATAATGACATCATCTAGGTAACACATACACCTTTCCCACTGATAACCCTTTAGAACAATGTCCATCAATCTTTCAAAACAACTGGCGCATTACACAACCCAAATGGCATCACTTTGAACTGAAATAACCCCTTGTGGCAAGAAAAGGCAGTTTTAGGCCCATCTTTTTCATCAACGAGTACCTGCCAATAACCGGAAGCTAAATCGATAGTGCTAAACCACTTATTGTTCCCTAGGGAGTCAAGAGAAGAGTCTATACGGGGCAAGGGATACGAATCCTTTAAAGTATGTAAGTTCAAAACCCTGTAATCAATACAGAAGCGCCATGTTGAGTCTTTCTTTAAGCAAAGTGTGACTGGGGCACTCCAAGGACTACAACTTGGTTCAATTACATCATTTTGTAATATTTTCTCTAACTCTTGTTCAATTATTTCCCTTTGTTTAATGGGTACCCTCCTGGGAGGTATCTTAACAGGCTTTGTGTTCCCAGTATCTATTGTATGCCTAACAATATCTGTTTTCCCAAGCTTTCCGTCGGGACCCAAAAAAATATCCTGATATTTTATCACCAGTTTACTTACATCCTGTTTTTGACTCTCAGTCATTTTTGAAGAAACCCTATCAATCAGACCTGTTAAATGTTCTGGAAGTTCAGATAAATTGTCTAAATTGTTCACACTAACTGAATCAGAAATTGTTTTAACTGTTTGTATGCTACCAACAACTTTATTTCTTTTTAAAGTTACATCTCGATCCCTACAATTTATTGCAGAAATGGTAACCTTACGTTTAGTTGTATTTACTAAAGCAGTAGAAATCAAAATTCCATTTCTAACTAATCTTGCATTTGGTTCGACTAGCATGTCTTCTTCCTTAATGTTTTTAGGAACTTTAATTTGAAATACTGACTCAGTATTAGCTGGTAAAACAAGTCTATCTGAGAGTCTAATTAAGGCACAATGTTTATTTTGTTGCTTATGAAGCTTTATGGTACTGTCATCTGGCATGATCAATAAAGACTTAGAAATGTTTATTTGAGCTTCATTGGCTTCTAAAAAATCTATGCCTAATATTCTCTCAAGAACATCTAGTTCAGCTATGACAAAGTCATGTGTAAAAGGAATGCCTTGAATAAAAAAAAAGGTAACTTGTCCATGTACTTTTAACTCTTGGCCTCCCGCCGTAGTTAACGAAGTTAAAATATCTTGAACTTTCAGTTCATCAATGTTAAATTCATCAAGCTTTGCTTTAGAGACACAACTAACAACTGCACCTGTGTCTAAAAGAAAACTACCCTTATTTAATCCTACTTTCACAGAAGCAAATATACCATTTTGTTTAACAGGGTTTACTTTTATACTGGGCCTTCTTTCTGTTCCGCAGCCTGGGTTTCTGACCCTGAACTCAGGCTTCCCTTGTTTAAATCTTGATTTGGATTGATTTGTCTCTTATTTGACGTTGGAGCCTTACAATCTTTGCTAACATGTCCTACTTTTTGACAATTATAACAAGTTTGAACCCTACAATCCTTAACTACGTGACCTAATCTATTACATTTAGTACATTGCAGGGGAATAGTTTTATTTATTTCCTCAATTTTTTTGGATAACTGTTCAAAACAATTCCTAATAGTTCGGGTAACTTCAGACAGATCTGACTGAGCTTTAACATTCTCAGTGTTTCCCTTATCGTTCTTATCGGACCGTTTTACCGATTGTATAGCAGCTGCATGCTCCTCAGTCTGTTCTTTTGGTTTACGGACTTCAGTTGACATAGAACCAACAAACGCTTCATACTCAATGGCTAATGCGATCGCGCTTTCTAAAGTAGTAGGAAGTGAGAACTGGATGCGTTTCTGAACGTCAAAATTACCTAATCCTCGAATAAATTGGTCAATGGCTAAGTCTTCAGTTTTCTCCAAATCTGGATAGGCTAAACGTACAAGCCTTCGAAGAGCGTAACCGTAGTCTTGAATCGACTCGCTTTTTCTACGTATCCTACTATTAAACTCGCATCTATAAGCGGTTATTCTTTCCTTCGGAGCAAATCGTTTGCTTAACATATCTTTGAGTGAAGTATAATCTGCCAATACGTTTGACTTTGCATCTCCAAGTAACTTCTATGCGGTGCCACGTAAACACATACACAATTGTTGTGCTTTCGACTCGTCATCCCAATCATTCCATTGGGCGGTTTGTTCAAAGTGAACTATATAGTCATGCCAATCAACGCTTTTACCATCGAACTTATCTGGTTCTCTTTCTCTACGTAATATACGCGGCTTAGGATGATTAAAGCTAACATGCCTCGGTGCAGGCGGCTGTACATTGGTTTGTACAAGATTTGTACCGGCCATACTACTTGGTACAGATTTAGTTGTAACTGATAATGGAACTCGAGACGGCACGCTAGTCCCTACCGAAGAGGTGTTTCTGATTTGAGGGGTGACTTCACAGTTGCTTTGATCAACAAATCCATCACTCGGTACCTCGTTGGTGTGTCGGCTTATGTAATACAAGCCTTCGCGACTTTGGTTTGAGGACAACTCCTCATCACCACCGTATCTTGGACGGGACCTCTTAAAATCAGTATCAGACGCTCTGGTTGATTCAGCTCTCTGTTCTTCATAAATTACCGGACGTGGTAAACCCAAAGGGCTAATTAAAGAAAGATCTGATCTGGAGTTTTGTTCCCTACTTTGTGAAATATCTACTCCTAAGTTTTCAATTTGAACTTGTAATTGACCTATCATTTGTTGACATTGGTCTCTAAATTCACTTATATCTGCCATTATAATGTTATATTCTTATATTTATAAATCCTATTTATAAAGTCTTAATAAGTTCCTTACTTAAACAAAATAATTAATCATCAGTTTAAAGAGGGGCCAAAATTTTTACAGCAGGATCCCACCGCTGCCACCAAAATGTAAGCGGAGCTAGTTATCCTGTCTTGTTTTTCATGTAACTTGTGAATTATTTATTTGTAAATGTTGATGTCTTGTTTTAGTACGGTATGATTGTTCAATGAGATCAACCGAAATGATAAATTGGAATATTCAAACCACCAAAAACCAAAAGGAACAACCAGAATTATTGACAATTACTAAAACAACCAAAATAATATGAACGGTGTCATGTTAATGACTAAACCTTTAAAACAGGGTATATCTAAGCTCTAGGTTATGTTGTAGTTCGATCCTGAGTCTTTGACTCCTCTTGGTAGCTTATTTAAATAAAGATAATCAAGTTCACATAGTTTAATGATGTTATAATTACAAATTTACATGTCAGGATTTAATATAAATATACATCAAATCAACACTTCTCCTATAATTTTCAGTGTAGTGAAAATTGGGCTAAGTTATCTCCCCTTTTCTAAAATAATATTGAAAACCTTAATTTCCTACTTACTAAACACTTCTTATCTAAACTTGTTTTATAAAATAAACGGACTACTTAATTAAATGTGGGAAGGGAAAAACCAGACGTGGAAGCTTAACAGTTTTTAAAGTTTTGCCAAAGTTTTGTAATACAACAAGCCAAAAATTGTAAGTCGTAACTAACGCATCAGCCAATTTGCTAATAGTCGAAGACTAACGCTGGCTAGTAGAAAACAGTCCTAAATTAATAGGCACCTACCTTAAGAGTCTGTTACAGACAAGTGGCTCTTGCATAAAAAGCAATGATATTAAGAATATGTGGGCCTTATATACTAATTAAGTTCTAATTATAGAAACTATATCTAAATTTACAAACCCAATAAGAAATATCAACACATAAGTTAAACCAATGAAATTTACTATTAAAAACTTGTTTTGCCTCGATTTAGAAAAACGTACAGAGAAAGATCTCCGAACGCACCCAATTGAAAAATCTACAGAAATAATAATATTCGGAACTCCTCTAAATAAAAGCATGGCTAAATTCAAGGAAAATATAACAGTTTGGGATTTAAAAGTTACTTAATGACAAAATTATAAGGTAACATCAATATTTAAAGTTCAAAGAACGTTTCCCAAGTGTAAATACTATATTTTTCAATTAACCAGGTCGAAAGTCTCATGACATTGCACAATTTACGTTTTGAAACAAGGCTCCACGGCCACACTTCATTAAGAGGAAAGGGCCAAATACTTCAACAATATGTAAAGGAAGGTCGTATTTTGCAATGAAGGTAATCATTGGTAATGGAGTTTTTGAATGTTTGCTTGGACGCCATTTAAGAGAACATTACTTTGTCTGTGTCAGTTAAAAAGACTTACTAAAAAGGGTACTCAGCATTCATGTGTCAACATCCAGCAACATCTGACTAATTTTAAAGTGCTCACATGTCATAACTCATCTGCTGACCAAATATGAATTTGTTCGGTTTATTGGGAGGAGCGGACAAACAGGGGGAATGTAAGTCTTCAATCCCAGTGTGACACTCTGTGGGAGTGCACTAAATTGTATATGTGTAGACAGTATATAAATCGCAAAATTGTCCTGAATATGCATGAAACATTTGTCCCTGGATGTTAAGGAAAACATAATTTAACAATCAATTTTTAATATTACTACTAGTACTTATATTAAAAAAAGAGCTGTACATGTATTGCCAACAAAATATGGGCGACACATTATACTACAGGACATAGTTAACTGTTATATATTCACCTGAAGCTCATGAACATCTGCTGTTGCTTTTCTCTTCTTTGTGGCTGTAGCAGCTGTAGGGACAGCATTGTTGAGCGCAGGTCTAGTTTACGTTTACCACAATTGGTACTCCCCGGTTACCAATAAACCCTGAAAGAACTGATGGTGACTGAAGTGAAGGAGGTGATGGAGGTTGTAGTGAGGAGGCAGATTGACATTCAAGAGCTGACTGAAATAAATCCTGGGACCCTGTACACGCCATTTCAGAATCTGCCGACAATCTAGCCTCAGTTGCACCAGCTAAAACAAAGACAAAATAGCTCTTAAACTTAATGTCGTAAGCCAATTAATACGCAAAAGTTTTAGTTTCAAAAATTCGATAGGGGTTTAAACATT
Organism: Mytilus edulis; assembly: GCA_019925275.1. Classification (NCBI taxonomy): domain Eukaryota; kingdom Metazoa; phylum Mollusca; class Bivalvia; order Mytilida; family Mytilidae; genus Mytilus; species Mytilus edulis. Next base: position 89,196,450 of record CM034354.1, on the reverse strand, counting down.
TTGAAATTTAGATCACAGATACGTTATTGAGTAGATCCCCCCTTTTTTGTTGGTATCGGAAATGTTCTTTCATATTTTCATGTTTTAAACTTCTTTTTCTATTTATTATATATATTTAATATTTTATCAATTGGTTTGAACAATAGTTATATGAGGGGACAACACATACAAAGTGGAATGTAGTTGAGATATTGTCACGCCATGTCACAGGTTGTATATATGCTGCAATTGTTTTCGTTAAACTTAGTTATATGAGGGGACAACACATACAAAGTGGAATGTAGTTGAGATATTGTCACGCCATGTCACAGGTTGTATATATGCTGCAATTGTTTTCGTTAAAACTTTTGACCCTCATAATACATAGAGGTAAACATTCATGTTGATTCTCTTAAAAACCTCTTGAAAGAAAGTGTTAATTAGGACAAAGTTAGTATGGTGGTTTTTTATTTTAAGTTTTAAAATTCTAGCAAGACAGGATATAGGGACGAATATTTCTATGGTACGATTATCATTCGGGCCGAGATTACTTAGTTTAATAGGGCGCTAACAACAAATTGAGGAGAGCACCTGTTCAGAATTCTGGCATATCAGCATGGGACAGTGATGTAGTCTCACAAGAAATGATAGGGTTAAAACCTTTTCTTTATTCGCACATTGACAGGGAAAACGCAAATACGATTGAATAACATTTCAAGAAGGTATAATTATATTTCCTAACATGCGGAATTTGTAATGTTTACATTGTCACTGATTGTGAGGTCAAGGTCAATATTTAGTACATTTAAGTGCATAAACATCGAAGGCGATTCAGACGATTTGATCATTTAACAGGTCGGGATCACTACCTTATATGGAAATGCATAAATTAGCATACTTATGTTCTCGCACATGTAATTGTTTATTTACATGTGACGCAATTTATTTTTACCTAGGTTTTTGACCAATCCACTAAATGAGTCACAATGCATGATGAACTACTACGTGTTTACAATAAACCAAGAACACGTGTTATTTACTGAAATACAACACATTTTTTCGTGCAATGCGGGATTCACAATTTCGCTTAGTTTTTCATTTTGTGTATCTTCATTTATAGTTCGTGATATAAAGTATTACTTCCATGCTCAGATTAACGAAGAGTTGTTTCTATGCGAAGAAAAAAGGGTTTGAATTATCCGATATATAGCCATTATATGTTTGATGATGGCACAGAGATTTCATGTATTTGTCCACCAGAAGCAACGAAACAACAGCGAAAAAACACAATTACCCAGGAGACAAACTTACTGGTGTAAAGTAAGCCGTCGATAACAGCCGGTGCTGATATTCAAGAGTACTCTATAAGTATTTTTGTTGGTCACATTTCAGTACATGGGACTTCCAAACTGTTTCCTTTTTTTTAAGGTAGTGAAGTCAGCAATTGTAGTTTCAGTTCGTTCGTTTTTTAACGGGCTCGGACATTTGCCAAACTGAATAAAATCATTACAGCTGATTTCTTAAACCTGCAAAGTAAAACTTTGGTTGGGCTTGCTTGCTTTGTTTGTATAGTTGTTTATACAAGCTTTGAAAATAAGATTGACATCTTTAAACAATATATATATATATAGGCATAGTTTAACTTGTATATTTTATATTTTGTACAATATACAAACAAAGCAAGCAAAGCAAGCAAGCTAACCAAAGTTTTGCTCCACATGCATTAGGAAATAAGCTGTAATGATTTTATCCATATGTGTATGTGCGACAAGGTGGAAAAATTGATATGTTTTGTGAAAATTGCAGCGTTGGATCTATAATAAAAAAAGAAAATGTGGTATGATTGCCAATGAGACAGCTGTCCACAAGAGACCAAAATGACACAGAAATTAACATTTATAGATCACCGTACGGTCTCAAAGCCCATACCGCGACGAAAAACAAATATGTAACACGTGAACAAACGACAACCACTGAAATACAGGCTCCTATACAATATATATATTTTTTTTAATGGGATAGATTTCTTGTCCTTTTATATATTTAATTGGGCCGGTTTTTTTTGGTTTTTTTTGGTTTTTTTTTTGGATTGTTTTACACAAGTAATTTTTGGGTCATTAATAGCTTACTTTTCAGCATTGGACCTATGACTGCTTACTTTACTAAATCATGTCTTTGTTGGAAAGATGTCTCATTTGGCACTCATACCTCATCTTCTTATTTTTATATACAAAGCATGTTTTAGGAAAAAAAATTAGGTAATATGGCACCCACTATGATCCAGAGACTTTTAATATTGGAGATATTTTACATAAAAAAAATTATGTCAACAGGACAGCAGCCGAACGATAAAAAAACCTCTGAGGTATATTTTGTGATAAAATTAGCAACCAACGGATATTATCGATGGATGAAACTATAAAAAATGTATTGAACTACATGTATATACCGTACCCGCTCAGTGGCGGATCCAGGGGGCGGGGTTCCGGGGGATGGACCCCCCTTTTTGGACGATCAGTGCATTTGCATGGGGACATGTAGTTGGAACCCCCTCCCCTTTTGTCCAGGGTTAGGACCCACCTTTTTTAAATGGCTGGACCCGCCCCTGCCGCTTTCATAACACTTCTTTTTAGCATACTGAATATTATGATGTTCTTACTATTAGTTTAGGTCCTGATAAAAAAAAATACACATTCAGTACAGAAATAAGTGTTTAAATGAAAGTTTCGTGTTTTTCTAGGCAGAAATGATTTTGCAATGACATTATACAGGTTTAAAAGAGCTCAAATGATTTTCTTTCTGGACAGTGGTCACTTCATTGGATATTTCACTGTGTCATGTCGTGAAATTAATGCAGGTTCAATTCATAACAATGCACAAAACCGGTTCAACCACTTTTGCAAGGCGAAAAGGAAAGTCGAATCGTGAAGCCAATAAACAATATTTTTTTAATCTGAGCATGCAAATTGAAGATTACGTTATATATTTTACATTAAATATATTTACAGAATAAAAACTTTGGTAATGAGAGTCCCAGACAATATATTAATTGACTGTTTTCCCACTAATTCCACGTGTTTTAAGTAGTAGTTTACTCGTAGTAGCCCACAATGCATTGTAGTTCATTGAGTCGATTGGTCAGTTTTTCAAGGCCATATTGTCCTTGTGTTTTGGGAATTACTATGCAAATATATTCTGACGTCAGAAAAAGTAGAGTTCTCGACCTGTTTAAGAAATAAATAAAGGTTAAATACCTTTCAAAAATATGAATAACTATGAAAATATCCTTGTATAGAAAGTATTTGGGTGATACATAAATGTTTGCCTCTACATCGATGTTATTCCTTCAACTAGGGCATATTAATAGCACAACTGTATAGAAATATTCAGAGAAAGATGTACAGAAACTTTAAATTTATAAGACAAAATATTACATACCAATAATGCAGCTTTCTACACCTCCTATGCCCTTGAAGGAAGTAGAGTTCTTACACAGGTCTATGGTTCTGTTGACTGCCACACTCACTGGTTTAGCCTGTGGTCCACCACCTGTTTTTCCATGGTCTCTCTTCCTTACTGAAAAGATCTTCAATGCCTCTTTCTTGGTGTTGCCCCACTGATCTTTACACCCATTGGCTGACCTATGGGCAACACCAAGAAAAGACACCATCATGGAAATTCTTACCCAGACTGCTGTCTTTCTTTTATTGGTCACAGCACTACCAAATTTGTCATTTATTACAGCATAATTCTTTTCCACTACATCTTGAAGTACATTGATTTCTGCTTCCGAGAAATTCGGCTTTCTTTCCCTTGGTTGTTTTACACTAGACTGAGTACATGTATTAGCAGAAGGTAAATCGGCCATATTTGTTTATGGAGGAAGTTCAGAAAATCTGAATTATGGGTAACTTAAATAGCCTCTAAACCTAAGTTAAAATTTCACGACAGGTTAAGATATGTTAACGGTCACGTTAGCTAACGCTACCGTTAAATCAACTTGAACAACAGCTTTTTAACCTTCCGTTAAGTAACGCCACGTTAAACTTTTTAACGACACGTTAAGGCTAACGCTACCGTTAAGTTAACGACAAGTTGAACAGCCGGCCACTGGCGTTTAGATTCAGTCATTATCAGATGTTTGTTTTTTTCGACATAATGGTCGATAGAGATCGGGATTCATTTTCCAGAAATAGCAGACTACTTATTTATAACTCGTATTTATGTAGTTACTATTTGCAGCAAACGCATGCAAAAAAAAAAATGGATTTTTTTATCATAGGTTTCATTATATTATCAAGTTAATTCTATTGGTACGTTTAAATCTCAAATACTACATATTGTTTGGGTTGCTGGCTCTGAGTTAGTAATTTAACGGAAATTTTGCAGTTTTTTTTGTTGTTATTTTCTCTGATATCGTTAAAGTGTCTAAAAATATTCAATATTTAATACAATTAATTATAATGTTAATCTTTTTTTACACGACTTCCAAAGCATCAGTAATTACTGGTCATCGACACGTGCTCTAGAGTGCCTCTATTTTTTTTTTATCTGCACACCTGAGGATGTTATTGTTCAATTCATTATACATATGTATGTGTACAATATTTGTATACTCTTGTTAGAATTATTTATACTTATTTACAATGTCATACCTTCTCGTATGCAGCTACATGGCATTTCTCTGGATTGTCATGGTTGAACCATGCTTTAGGGGCATATGCACTGGTGTTGTTTTTGTTGGATCCGTCCCTTGATTTTGTCAGTCTCTCATTATATACTAGGTGTTTTTCTGTGGTACTAATCAATTTATCATTCCTCATTTTAACTGCCTATGCGCATGGCATCCTCGCAGTCTAAAATGTCTTGTATTCAAATACCACGTAAGAGTCATCAGGGTTGTCCATACCTAATGTCCCTCACCTCTTTCATGGTCTCCTCGTCAGATTATGTTACTGCATTTGAGACATATGGTCGATTGCTCTTTCCCATCTCACTCGGTTGTTGTTTATTTTTTTGCTTTTAAACAATCTTGGGATTTCTTGAACTCGTCATCTGTTTTTATGTCATATTTATATCCATTTTGTTTCAGATATCGGCAAATCATAGACATGTACCCATCAAGTGTGCTTAGTTGATATTCATTTGATTCTCCTTTGGCATTTGCTTTTCTGAGACCAACATAGAATTATTACAGAGACTCGTCTAATTGTTTCGGAACAATAATAAATTTTAAAGATTCTTTGACATTCCTGATACTTAAAATGTAGTAAGTAAAAATCTTTACACAACTTTTCATTCATTTTTTTTTAAGTATTGTCTCTTTCATTAATTAATTGCTCTCATTCATTTTCATTAATCTGTTCAATCTCTTATTAAATTTATAAGACCTAGAGCAACTTGTAGGAACAATAGCTGTTTTGTTGACATTTGAAGTACATGAAGCTACATTTATATTGGTACCAGTATATAATTCAGATATTGTCTACTAGAATTATATCATGAAAATAATTGTTGTCTTCCAGAAAGTCAATGTTAGGTGGTAAATTGGATGTTTGAATAATATATTTCAGTTGTTTGCTTTTTACTAAATTTTCAGTAATTGATATCTGGAAAGTCAAGTGGAAATGTTCCAAATGGTTTGTACCCAAATTTTCCTTATATTCACAGTTTTCTATGTTTTGACCCCCCCCCCCAAAAAAAAAAGGGTGACTTGGGAATAGAAATATGGGTTTTTGTATTCATTAAGCAAATGTATGATATGTGATTACTAAATACTTTTTATTCTGAATTAAGATACAATATTTTAATTTCATCCTCCCGAAATAAAGCTTTAAATTGTTTATCAAATTTGACACACGCTACCTTTGTCGTACCTTAATTTGGATCTTATTGTGAGTTCAATAGATAAGCAACAAGGTCTAACTGGGTGTATATTTAGAATAAAAAATACATTTGTTTTTTTAAAAGGCTTACGCATTCATAAAAAATATGTATGATATGATAACTCATTTCTTATTATTCTGATTAAACAATTTTTTTTTATATTTAATCCTCCAATAAAAAGTGGTAAATTGTTTAATAAATTTAAAACATGCTACCTTTTTTGTACCCCAATTTGGAAGTTACAAAGATTACAATGCCTGTCAATCATTACCCCAATAAAAGTTACTAAACGCATGACCAGCGTCGGCCAACAGACACCTGCTGTTATAAACAAGTACGTGTTCGGTTTATATTTCAACAGGTGAACAGAAGTTAGTTAACAGAAATTGATAGGTGTTTTTATTAAATTGTTGAATGATAGTTTAAACCAAGCTTCACATGTTCTTAATTGAGTCTTTTGTGCAAACATTTATTTCAGGGGGATAATACGTCACTTGGATTGTCTGGTTATTGTCTTTGATTTCATTTGAATAAAGTACAAAATTTAATTCATTAACACTTTCAATCTTTTTGCAATAAAAACAAATGCTGGTTTTATTTGTAATAAAATTTTCAGCTTTTTTATTCTATAATTATAAAAATATGACCAAATTATTAAACACAATCTTTTTTACTCATTTTGGACTGGTTGGAAGTTGTTTGTAAAATGTCCAGTGACAAATATCTCGTATATTGTCGTGCAATTTCTTTAAGCGATGTTGCTGGTTAGCACGTTTATTTAATTAATTCCCTGGTAAATATACCAGTCTTTAAAACCCTGGGACTGTTAGACAAAAGGACAGTTATCAAATAAAGTTTAATGGCATTTAGTATACATTCAACATTGAGCACTACAAGATATGGTTAAGACCCGGGGTTTATACATGTACTTATATGATGCAAAGGACAGACTGTAAAACTCGGATGCCTATTTTCTGCATTAATAAGTGCATGTCATTTTGGAAGATAACGGTTGAAACATTATGTAAATAATAAAAAAAAAAAAAAAATGGTGGAAAACATGTTTGTCGTATGATTTGCCAAAAACTAAGCTTTATCAAACTTAGTAGGGGATATTGAAAATGTAGTGCTGGGCAAACAAAAAGACATAATTTGTAGTTATATAGCACAGAGGAAAAGACAGAAGATGACTGGGAGAAGAGCTGAGTTTATTGTATTTAATTTAATGCAACAATTTCAAATATCTTTTGAAAGATTCGTGTGGTCCTTAAAAAGACCGTTGCAATCTTTGTGTAAACTGTATACACCTCAAAGGGCGTTGAAGTCTAGCTCTTGATAATGGGGGTCAGCTTCTGGTGGATTGTTCTCAATCTGGACAGCAGCAAGTGCAGGTCTTTGCTTCTTTGGCTGCCGATGCAGCATCTCATTGACAGCGTTGATGACATTCGTCCGGAAGATGTCTTCCTGACGGACCTCCGAGTACATCCGAACTGTGAATTGACGAATTATTTCTCGTCTGGCTGGGTCCAGTTAACGCTTGCCATGCTTCCTACCACTATTCCAGTTGTAGAAGTAACGCAGGTTGTCCATGCCGTACAATTCTGGAAAAACCTTTTTGTTAAGGCAGCCGCAAAATTACCAAATCTCTTTGCCGAAACCTTGATTCTTGTCAGCTCCTCGTTTGGAATGTTGTACAAGTCTGGTATGGCAGGTACCTGTTGGTCGTCTACAACTGCTGCTGGAATGGTGGGCCTATATTGTCCGGCTAAAATCTGGTCTTGTTGCCTCGCCAGTCTTGTACACAGGACTTCCAGGTCTGTTAACCTACGGAGTACTGTATCATTTTTTCTGTTCATAGTATCAAGGTTTTTCTGGATTGATGTTACTGCAGAACTTATTGCTGCTAGTGCAGAAATTACAGGACCTAGATGACTAGACGAATGGGTTGGTCTGGCTGGTGTCGGATTTGGCCCACGGATGGCAACTGGTGTACTAGAAGTTGGTACAGGTAGGGGGACTGCTGGTTGAGTCTGATTGGAACTTTCAGCAGATTCTGGTTGTTGAGTAGTGGCAATGCGACGTCTAGGTGGTCTGATGACTGGTAAAGGGTCGTAAAACCCTGGGGGAGTGACAACCCTAATCACTCTTGCTGCCTGTTTACCACTTTTGGTTAGGGGTCGTAGTTTTCGGATCTGGAAGCCTTTGGTCTGCTTGGTGTTTAACGTATTGGACCTGATGGTTGATCTGCTGTTTTTTTGGTCTGTCTTTTCTTTTTGGGTTGAGTTCTCTCGACAGGTGGGCTTGAAGGATCATCACTCTCGGCTGCTAGAGAAAACAGTCTGTCCTGCTTTGCCTTTTCTACTAGGGCTGACATTGCCGCGTAGTCACCAGAACCAAGGATGATGGCACTAGCGTACTCTTTACTGTTTCACTTAACTCGGTAAATTTCATTTACTCTTATTCTGTCTTCTGTTGCTATGTGGACTCTCTGGCGTACCATGACACTCCAACAGTTAACAAATCTGACAGCAAAGTCAGCAAGTCAGATTGCTCTCTGATTAGGGCACGTAAAGACATTGTTGTAGTAAATGGTATATATTTTAGTTAACGGATAACTGAAATGATAATATTTTTTGTTGGCCTCCGTAATTATTGCAAGTAAATTTGGCACCGCCCAGACGAAGAATTTTAATGATTCCATAAATTTCATTGGTGGAAAACCAAAAATTTACTCCCAGAACACGTGCACTGCCTTGACACGTTACTGTGTATTACAGATGATTTCGAAGAGGCGACACTATGTCTGGCTGAACACCTCTGCTTCCAAAGTTGGTGAAAAGATTTCAAACTATTGAATTCATAATATTTTTTACTAATTGTTTTAAACTCCGCAGTCTTCTGTTGCTTTATAGTATTTTGAGGGCACAAATGTATTTGCATGAATAAAAAAAAGTGTGATATGCTAGTTTTACACCCGAATTAAAATATGCCGTAATTATGACTATAAAACATAATATGTAGTAGAACTTAATCAGAGATCAATATTTTAATTAGATTAGACTCTATAAAGATTATAATAATTATTCTATATCAAAACAATTTTTCTCTTTCATCTTCACAATAGTATTCCAAAATAAATTTATTACTTCATTAGTTTTCTGTCAAACTGGATTCCTATTCAAGGTCCGTATTGACTAAAATATGTATTTAAAAGATGTTGATTTTAATCGATTGATTGAATTATGGTTGCTCGTTTAACCTTCAGTGACAAACATTAAATACATATTCGGCGAATGAAAAAAATACACAATTGATACAATATATGTGCATGGTAAACGGAATTAAAGGCTAGATGTTTGAATTGGCGTGAAAATGAGAGTACATGTATGTTGTTTGGTAAGAATTTACAACTGACCATATATTGACACCTGCTATTTTCAAAAGGTTTCATAGACTTCTCTTCCGATGAAGTTATTTGCAAAAGGAAATTTTCTTTCAGTTGCGTCATTTGATAAATAAGATAATGATTATCTTTGAAAAAATGTAAGTTGTATAAGAAGCGGAAAGATCAAATTAATAAAAAAATTCAAATTAAATAAATTCCGACAAAGATGTGTACAAGAATTTAAACGTTTTCAATAAAAAAAAAATGGTAAGTAAATTCTGCCAAAAATAAAACTGTATTTTATATGTGTTGCCATTGTTACATTTACGGGTATTTATAATATTCTTACAACCGTGAGAATTTATTTTGGAAATTGTTTACGATGAAATATTCGGGTATTAAATCAGCTGAATACCTGTACATGTACCTGCTTGAAATCCGTTGACCAGTTGGTTTATTCCCGGGGCAGTATAATGTCATTTGCTGGTATATTGTGCAACAGGGTTTTATGGCTTGATATTTTTCAAGTTTACCTCCTGAAAAAATTTATGAATTCGCTGTCATATGTTGATTTCTTATTAAAATACCAACTGTTTGATGAAAAATTATCAGTTTCATCGTAACAATGGGCAGAGTAGACGACAAAATCAATCAAGAAATCGCAGTACTGAGAAAGTCGGGCAACACAATCCAAGCAATTACTGGAATATTGAGGACCACGGGCCATAACATTTCGCGTCATTCCGTACGGTACTGGCTGAGAGCCTATGACTTTTTATTTCCGAGCTTGGTGTTCATGTCCAACCAAAACAATGAACCTTCAGAAAAGTTTCTTTTCCATATCAAGCAAGCAGATCAACAAAGCCCTACTTGCAGATGATGCCAACTTGAGTCTGTCGCTCACCAAAATAGCCATCGACGCTGCAGGCTTTACCCATTCACGATCACAGTATGGCCAGATGGTGAGAAGAACAAACAGACCAAAACGTGTTGATTTTTGCCAACACCTCATTGACGAAAATGACGACTTTGCAGACATAACCTTCTCTGATAAAAGTTCCATACAGACCTTCCAAAATAAGACCAATTATTACAGAGAGAAAGATTCTGCTCCAATTGTTCATGGAAAGCCTAAACATCCACTGAAAGTCCATGTTTGGGTTGCCATAAGTCGGAGGTGTCCGTCAAAACTGACCATCTTTGAAGATATAATAGAAAAAGAATTTTTCACCACCTCAATTTTACGGGACAACCTTCTTTCTTATGTTCGGATAAAGTTTCCTGATGGGCACAGATTCCAACAAGACAACGACCCTAAGCACAAGTAAAAAATGGCAAAAGAATTTATGAACGACAACGGTATACAATGGTGGGATATATGGCCTTCAGAAAGTCCTGACTTGAACCCCATAGAAATGGTATGGAATCAGATGAAGCGTCATGTTGCCCGTGTAGACCCCAAAACAAAAGAGGAGCTTGTCGACACTTTACAGACCATTTGGTGCAAGAAGATGTCAGTAGAGCAATGCAACATGTACATTGATCATATATACAAGGTTGCACCTGTATGTGTCTTGGTGAATGGAGCAGCAACTGGTCATCTGCCCGACAAGATTTTTCCTGAGAGGACAAGGGGGAAATCGCTAGCGTTTCAACAATAAGCTAAAGACTGACCCAGATGTCATCAAGCGATTGAAAGGTCTGCAGTTCCAGTGATAAAGCCTCTGTTAACTCAGTTGTAAAACGGCCCTTTTCAGGGCCACCAAATTTATCAAAAAGATTCTTTATTTGTTGTAACAATTTTTTAAAACAATAAAAATCAATATGAAAAAGTGGGCATGCATACAAATATAGAAGATGTGGTATGCTTGCCAATGAGGCAACTATCTATTCAAGAAATAAAGTAGAAAATATAAGAAAATAGATCATAGTACATATCCATTCAAATTTTAATCTTCATAAATCGTTAGAGAAAAAACAGATCCGGGTTACAAACTTTCCTAAAACAATTTTGGATCAACGAAATTTACACGATATATTTGGTTTGCAGTTTGATTGATTGGTTGATTGTTGGTTGTTTAACGTCCAGTGGCAAATATTTCATGCATATTCAGGACGAGAACAAGTTCACAATAAATACAATAGGTAGGTTGTTGTAATAGAGGCCATCTAGGAATCTAGGATGGTGGTCGGGGAAATTTGGACTGCCACTGAAAAACGAGGGTATATTGGATAGGGACAGAAATTTTGCCTTGCAACAGGCCACCTACGGACCACTCAAAGAGTTGTTGCAAGGGTTCTTAACGTGCAAAGAGCGTGGCACTCTCTTTACACGAGGCATCGGATTTAACGTCCCCCTTCTGCCTGGACGTGACTGCGAACTTGATACATCCCGCACAGCCAAACGGACGCCCCACTTCAGCAAGCGTTTTACTGCCGGTCGGGAGAAGACCACGTGACCATATTTCTATACCACAGTCACCTTTGGGATTCCTTCGATAGGAAAATTGACAATTAAGATTGGAGTCGAGTGCACCCGCACACGCAGGAATCGAACTCACAACCAACCTGAATGTTGCCTTGGTAATTACAAAATAGATACATAGACCGGTCGCCGAGGTCCAATGAATAACAGAAAGAAGGCATACGATTGTGTACACAAAACTCTCGTTTGTTTACAATAGACTCAACAATGTCGCTCGACTTCTTTTAAAAAAAAGCTTACATAGCACTTAATTGCAAAACATTTTTCTGTGGATGTGTCTAGATGATAAATGAAAGTATGGGTGTGTTTGGACATCTACCCATAGGTAACCTATAGACAGAAATTAGTTAACCCATGGTTAAAACGCAGACAACCCATGGGCTACCTATATGTTTAGCTTTAAAACATGTTGATACCTGTTTTGCAAAGCAATTCCTATCGAATGTTAAAAGTAATCCTTTTTTATTATTATCTTCCTAATAAACATATATAGTATTTTCGATTTCTTTACAATTGTTTTGATGTTCCTGTTGTAAATTGGGAAATAATCAAAACACTTTCTTCGTTAAGACCAACCTCCTCTGCGATACTATGTTGGTGACGTAATATATTTTTTTAAATATGCTCTTAAATATGGGTAGGAATCGCAACCTATAGTCAAAACTGGGACCCCCAAGGGTGGCTTGGGAACAGAAATATGGTCACTTGGTCTTCTCCTGACCGGCAGTAAAACGCTTGCCGAAGTGGGGCGTCCGTTTGGCCGTCCAGGATGTATTAAGTTCGCAGTCACTTCCGGTCAGAATGGGGACGTTAAATCCGATGTCTCGTTTAAAGGTAGTACCACGCTCTTTGCACATTAAGAACCCTTGCAACAACTCTTTGAGGGCCCGTAGGTGGCCTGTGGCAAGGCAAAATGTTTGTCCCTATCCAATATACCCTCATTTTCTCATTGCCTCTTTTATGACAATACCTACCTATTGTATTTACGGTGAATTTGTTCTGGTCCTGAATACGCATGAAGTATTTGCCACTGGACGTTAAACAACCAATAATCAATCAATCAATCTAAAACTGAGTGAACCCTAGGTACAAAGGGTCATCCATAGTAAGATTTATTTCTCAAAATAAGTAACCATAGGTTCCCAGAGTTACATATAGGTAACCATAGGACGCATTAGGCGTATATCCGAACACCCTTTATTTCTAAATAATAAGCTGGTAATTCGGAATAATGCCATATCCTGCTGCGTCCGATCTTTCTGTGTTTTTGTGTCAATATGTGCCTTCTCTATTTCGTTAATATATTCTTAGTTTTTCTCTTAGCATCTGCGAGAACTGCATTTGTGCAATACATTATAAAACTGTGCTCTGTGGTGTAAATGTTGCCTACTCCAAGACCATTGGCAATTAATTCACGCACATTAATGACGGGAAGGAAGTGCAATAACTAAGAACATAGAGTAGGTATTGATAGAAATTGAGGTTACTCAACAATTATAGTCAAATATTTCATGCATTTTTAAAACGAGAACAAAATCAAACAATAGGTAGTAAATGGTAATGAAATGAGATGAGGTAATGAGACCGACGGGATAAAGGTCGGAGATATATAGACTGTTCAAGAAAATGATGATATACTAGTATTAGAAAAGGTCACCTACGGACCCGTAATAGTTCGTTGTTTTTGTATTGTTCATTGTAATTTGCACTTATATTCTACTCCACTTCGTTTATACGAGTATACAACATTTCTAATTTCTCTATGATAAATAACAAACTTAAATATAAAGGATTGAAATGGCACACGACCAGTTTTAATTAAGTATTTAATGACAATAAATTTCGATATTGTCCAAAACGACTTCCTCAATGACAGTAACATGCATCTGCAAAATAAAAGACAAAATATTAGAAGAATTAGTATCATGTTGCATGCAAATTGTTTCAATAATATACCTGTCGAACTGATTATTCAGTGTGTATTTATAGCGAAAAATTAAAATAGTCGAGTAGACCGAACTACTTACAGAAAAAAGCGTAAGCAAATACCTACGTCAAAAGTTCCAAAATAAAATTAATTTATAATGGCTTCTTTGTGTTAATTTAACAGTGTATTTTAATTTTCTTTTCGTTGATGTCTATTTCTCTTACTTAATCACTTGGTTTTTAAGGCCTGCATTTTCAATAGACACATATTGAATTCATAATTGCATATCTTTTTCTACCTCTGCTGCTCTACAGTTGATCTCTTTGTCCATTGTAGACTCAAATCTTTAGAAAAGTGTATGTACAATTGAGTTTACTACTATCTCCAAATCATGTGTTCTGACTGGATCTATAGTAACTTATCATAATCATCTTTCTTTAACATGTTTAATATACCCTTTAGGTTAAATTTAATCTCATCAAGGTTTCTTTGTAAATTAATTAAATCACTTACCTCCATACTGTTTTCTGACTCATTTGAAAGTCCTGAGTGAGTTCTCTTTAGGAGTTTAGGATTCTTTTGTGAATCCCAATATTTTCTAGCTGAAAGTAATGTCTAAAAGAGGGACGAAAGATACTGTGTTTGTATTTGTTTTACCTTGCGATTTAATTCTAGTTTTCTCACCTTGTCAGGAACTCTCTAAAGGCATTTTGTAGTCAATGGTCATAGCTGATCACAAACAAAAATCAAATTTTATGTGTATAAATCTTACAAAGTCACTTTTGGGTTTTTCCTTTAAATATTCTCAAAATTAAATATCGTTAGAATCCTCGTTCAATTTTACAACTTTTGAACATAATCTTCTCTTTAGGCAATCACAATAAATAACAATCTGCAAAAACTCCCACGGGTGACTGGGGAAACGAAATATGGTCACTTGGTCTTCTCCCGACAGGGCGTAAAACGCTTGCCGAAGTGGGTCAGAATGGGGACGTTAAATCCGATGCCTCGTGTAAGTGAGTGCCATGCTAGTTGTACGTTAAGAACCCTTGCAACAACTCTTTGAGGGGTACGTGTTTGGCCTGTTGCAAGACAAAATGTCTGTCCCTATCCAATATATCCTTAGTTTCAAGTGGAAGTCCAAATTTCCAGGACCATCATCCGGAATTGCCTCTATTATGACAAGACCTACCTATTGTTTTCATTGTTAACTTGTTCTCACCCTGAACATGCATGAAACATTTGCCACTGGACGTTAAGCAACCAATAATCAATCTGCAAAAATAGAGGAGCTGGTTTCTCAGCGCCCATATTTAATCCCTATATAATAGAATAGTTATGTGGCAATGTTCCAAGCTTGTAGATAGCTTGTCAATATTCTGACTATACGGGGCAGTGAATTTGAACAACACGCACAGCAAAACGGAGGGTTTTTCTGCCGGTCGGGGGGAAAATTGTGAGCCTACATGTATTCCCCACAAGCAGTCTGCAAATAAAATGCATTTCTTAACTAACACTGATGTCTACCTGTTCCAATGGTTTTCGACGATGATCGTATTGATGTTCGGCTTGCCCCATAATTACACTTTGACCTTTCTTTTCCCATGGACTTTTCTGATGTCAACAGGGTTGACAATACAACATTTTTGTAAAATGTGGAAGACTGAAAGGTTCGATTTGTTTATTTGGTGATGAACTAAATCATGTCGAATATTATGTTATTTACAAATTGTGAAGTTACCTTGTAGTTTCAAACCACCTGCTCTAAAATCGTAGATCTAGAATGGAAGCAATTATAAAACATTAATTACTTTCAAACTTAATAAGTTTGGCTCATCAATTGAATTTCTCTAAACAGAAACCAATTGTGAACTTAAAGCCACTGAACTTTAGTTGACTTAATGTTTTATACCAAAGTTACGTACTGGTATGGGTAAAGTAAAACTACCACTAACAGTTATTACTTCATAAACAAGTTAAGTTACCTTTAAAAAAAAGACCATATTGTGCAATGCTCATATCGTTATTTTTTACCAGAAAACATCATATATTTATGATCAATCGAATTTAGTTTTTCTTCGCGTACTTTCAGAATTGAACCCAGCATGAACAGTTGTGATTACCACCTTGTTGCATTGGAAGTCGGTAATTGTTCTCGTCCTAAAAAATTTCTGAAGCATGTACAGGCTAAAGAATAAAGCTTTCAGTATTTGATGCTTTTGTAATGATTATTTTAAGATGTGGGCTGCCATCTTTTTAACCATCCTCAACTGCGTAAGTCCTTAGAGTGAATAAGTCAATATACATACATTATCTACACTGTTCTCACTAATTTCATCATCTTGATACAACTTGCCCTCTCTTTAGATGGTCCAGACGCGAAGCCTGGAAGTGTAAAAGCGTTTATCGTAATTGCATTATTGTTTCGTACAAGTGATGACATTTTCCTACCAATTTCGTAAGAACAAATCTTTTCTTCATATTCCTGTCATTTGTTTCTAGATACATGTTAGCCCCTTAATAGACCCATCAATGGTATACCGCTGTTCAGAAACCATAAATCGAATGAAAGAAAACAAATCTGGGATACAAATTAAAATTGAGGGAAACCCATAAACAAAGAGGAAACAACGGAAATGCTGAAGTGCAACAAAGTCAAACACCAATATGCATAAAAACAACCGCGGTTAACAAGTTAATGTCTAAACATTTAAAGGAAGTCGATTCGTTTTCATACTCATATTGTAGAGCGGAATGAGGCCACAACAATTGATTTTTTTACTTTATCAGACGATTTACTCTGATTACCAGATTTAATTTTTCTTTAACTACGTTTATTCTTTTTCTTTTTACTCACAGAATCGTCTCCCGAATCTGAACAATCCGAAACAGCTATACATTTCTTTCCGTTACTGTTCCCTTTTTACCCTTTTCCCTATTTACCCCATCACCAGAACAACTCTCTACTTGTTTAACTAAGTTTATTCTTTAGTTTGCTTTTCTTTTACTATCTTCTTTTATTTCAGGTTTATCAAATAACCCCACATCTGACAATTTTTTTTTTATTAATTTTTAAATTAAGTCTTCCAATCTTTCTAAGATCTGTTAATTTTACTTTCTCATCTTTTGTAATATCCTCACCTTTCATTGTCTTCAACACCTTTTCCTTTTTTTTCTTTCAGAAAACTGCTTTCTCCTTATTCTTCTTCCGTATATTATCTTCAGTGTTCTTCAACTTGTTGCGCAACTGTTCTAATTCTTCATCTGATCGACTTCCCTCTTCGACAGAAAAGACTAATCGAAAATATATCTAATAATTGTGACAAAGTAACTTAAAAGTACTCCATGAACAAGTACACTGTTAATAGTACAGAATTTCGAGATGTTGAAGGAACTAACTTTGCATATAATTTTGCGTTTTTAGAACAAAAAACTACGATTCTTCTTGACCTTTTCTTTGAAAGCATTTTTCTGCTATTACTGCATCGGTTTTAATTTTTTCCAAGGTTTTAGAATCCTTTGCATGAAAATTGACCTTTTAAGGCGAAGTGTATGTAATTGCACGCCTCTAGCGGAAATTGGAATACAAAACGTGCGTCGTTATTTACGCAAGTTATCTACCTTACTCCAAGAACGGGAAATGGGCACATGAAAAAGAAATGATCATTTCATTTACTTTGTGCAGTCTATCATGAACCTAAAGCAAGTATTCCTGTCACACTGTGCTATCTCAAAATTTCAGAATTTATCAGACTCCAATCAGAAATTTTAATATAACGGGCCTATTGTGTGTTAGTCTGCAATTCAACTGTTTTTGTTTTAGACTCATGCAGGAGCGGCCTAGGAACATTCTATCGCTCGTATTTATTTCAACAGAAATTAGGAATAATAAAAAACACGTGACAATTCTGCTTCTAGTCGTATCATACTCGTTAAAATCAAACAAGAATTGATCCCACAATATATTTTTTGAATAAAATTATGTAGCGTAATCTTGAAGGCAACGAAAAATAACCGAAAATATGTGTGTTGAACTAGAAAGGCGTGGGCATGTCCCGTTTTTTATGCAATTGAAAATTTTAGGATATAATTTATATTTGTGTGAAAAGTATAAACGATAGTAAAGGGTATTCGACCTCAAGTTAAACAATTTTAACGTGTATAATTGGAATGACAGAGCTTACAAAATAATCAGATTCCGTCTACAAAACATTCACAGAAACTAAGGATTTAGCACTGTGACATTTATTACAGAATACGTAAATCATCTATCTCTTTCAAATCGCAGTTCTCACGGAGCAGAAAATAAACAGGTGTCTTCTATTCCGTCCGCAATTTTTTGGGGAAGTAAAATCTAAATTTAGAACCATGGTTGAAACTGAAACTACACATGTATGATAAAAATAGAACATGCAGTTTTTTTCTTGATAAAATTCTAATTTCTAAAGGATAGCGAAATGTGCATTCTTGTGTTGTTCTTTTTGTGTTGTTCTTTTGTGTATCATTCAGACGTAGAGGATACAATTTTGAAGGTTTTTTTTTCTTCTCAAGTCTCAATATTAAAGATAACTAGTCATGCTGTTAGTTTCAACAACTTGAATATGGAAAATTAAAACAGTTGTCCCCCCCCCCCCCCCCCCCCCCCTTATTAAGCTCAACTGGCCCGAAGGGCCAAGTGAGCTTTTCTCATCACTTGGCGTCTGTCGTCCGTCGTCGTTAATTTTTTCTATTTTGAACTTCTTCTAGAGAACCGATCCGTCATCCAAGATGGCCGCAAGCGGGGGACTTAGTTTGTTTAACATAGGACCCTATGGGAAATGCATACAAATTACTTGTTTTAGAGAACCACTGAATGGAATGAAACCAAACAGCATGAATGTTCCGTATGAGGTGCTGACCAAGTGTTGTTACCTTGTCGCCTATCCAACATCCAAGATGGCCGCCAGCGGGGGACTTACTTTAACATAGGACCCTATGGGAAATGCATACAAATGACTTCTTTTAATTAGAGAACCACTGAATGGAATCAAACCAAACATAGCATGAATGTTCTTTATGAGGTGCTGACCAATTGTTGTTACTTTGTCGCCTATCCAGCATCCAAGACGGCCGCCAGTGGGGGACTTAGTTTCACATAGGAACGCAAAGATTTCATCTAAAGCATTTTGAAGGGCATTCCAATTTATTCGAATTTTATCAGTTTTACCTTCATACCAAAGTTTAATCCCACAATAATGATATAGCATTTTATGCCTGTTCGCTTCTTAATGTTTTAAGTCTTTTCTACCTATTGAATTGTTTAAGCAAAAGATTTGGTTTTGGCTGCACCTCTTTGGTTGTATGATAACTGATTGAAAGTTAACATGATAAACTTACATGTAGTTGACAAAGATGTTAACTTGTTGTTCTCCGTGTTGGGTTTCCAATTGATATACTCTATGAAAATATATGAAAATGCAGTCAGTGGTGCGCAGAAGTAGTCAAGAAGACAGGATTATGTTTTTCAGGTGTTGACAGTATGTGTACACGTAATGTTATGAGTTTTACCTTCAGGGTTCTTATGCAAGCAATTTCAATAAACAATGATTCTATATAGTGTTTTTTCTTTGTTCACTTTACATTGGGCTTAATCTCTGCTCTTATTTCTGGATGCACAATTCTTATTCGGCGTATTTCACCTTTATCAATATTAGGATATCTGTTTGAACGATTCCATTTGTCATGAAAGCTTAAAATCTAACAACGACAGCATCATAGGACTTGAAAATTATACCTCATTGTCAACTTCATTAACAACCATTAAATCGTCATTAACCTCCACTAATCCTTGTCTTTCAGCTGGTGTAATCATAACTGCTTTCTGCAAATCATCAGCTAAAAAAGCTAAAATATAAAATAAAAACTTATTCTAGCTTAATGTTATTCTGGAAAATAATGTTAGCATTACTTAATACTTGCAATCACATTATTTTCATCATTAATCATAATTATTAATTTAATGTCAAGAATCAAATGATCAGTAAACAGTTATCAGATAATCATATATAAAATGAAAAGTAATCACGAGAAAAAAAGGTTCCCCCTAGAAAAAACAGGACTTAATTTTCACTTACCAAAATGTCTGTTTTACTTGTCCTTGCTACTTTTAAATTTTAATCATAGCTGCTCAAGAGAGTAACCTTAACCAATATTGTCAAGTAATTTTTTAGTGAAATTTTGACATTCTATTTAAGTTAGACATACTCTTTGTTCCTTTCAAATTATGAACTTTGTCCTTTATGATATTTACAGTTTTTATATGTACCTTCAACTTCATCTTCATCTTCAAAAGGAATTGTGTCATTTAAGCTTGTTGCATCCTCGTCTCTTCCATTATTTGGATTGACATCCTCATTGTCACTTTCTTCTGCATATGGTAGAGTATTGTCCAAAATGGCAACCCCTTCTCCATCTCCCTCTTCATCTAAAATTGATTATTGAATTGTTCAACACAAAAGTCAACTAATTAAATATCTGATGAAATATTTAATTGTATTGTCACTGCTAAAATAAGGGTAGATATGTCAAAAATGTTGGACAGATATCATATCCAGTTCTGGGGTTTGACACCCCCTTTCCCCCAACCTTCTTTTTGTTGATTTTTTTTTAATCTGTGCAGAATTTGAGCAAACAGTACATCTATGGAATTTGAATTTTAAGAAATATAACAATAATTGAGTTATTAAATTACAGTCGATTGCAAGTTTCACACTTATATTTAGAGTACATATGTACAAATTTAATTGATAAGCTACATGTAGCACTTTAAGAACGCATCAATTGTATTTATTGTTGTCTGTAGTAAGTGTGTATTTGAAAGTATAGATTAAATTTTAAAAAATTATGTATACATAGATTAAATTAAAAAAAATGTATACATAATTTTATACATGAATACAGCATATGATACCTTCTTCATCAAACAACCTTCTGCGTATCTGTACGTGTTGCATCTGTTCCTAGCGTGATGCCTAAATGGTTCAGTCGGGTAAATGCCTAAAAAGCACATCTATATTAAATTTCATACATACATTAAAGTTGAAATCTTAACATTTGTTAGTAAAATAATCAGTGATTGTGATTGGGCCCTGTGTCTTTTTATCACAATAAATAAGGTGAATTCTGTATACCTTCTAATGAGAAACATGATTAATGTTTCATCAAATATCTCATTGCTACATGTTTATAAAAAAGTAATGTACTTGTTTTTTGCTTCAAAGTTTTAAATCAAAATGATTTATTCCAAGTTCAAACAAAATGCACTGAATTCTAACATTTTGATAAAAGAAGGGGGATAGCTCTGTGTATGACTTGTTTCTATATGTTATATATTGTACTGTCTACTTTTTCTCGAACTTTTGGGGTTTCATTAAAGTTCAATACAACATGCATATTAGTTATAATTCAATTTTTATGAACATACACACATATATCAAACCAATACAGCCTAACCTGTGTAACAAAAAAATAATAATTGTACAATAACATTGAGGTGGTACATATGTAATAACTATAAAAAAAAATTCAGACAGTCTCAAATTGAGCTGAACATTTTTAAACACTTTTTTATTTTTTTTTATTTTATCTAATTCTAGTCTCTGACATTTGTCTAACACAGGTTTGACTGATTTGTTATAATTTTGGGCTTTTTACCTTTCTGGAGGTTCCAGACATCCACATCTGCAGCCCAATCATTTCTTGTAAAAATTTCATTGTGTAGGGTTTCCTTGCGAAGACAATCTAGCTGTCCAAGGATGCAACCTAAATTTGGCAGTAAAGACCCTTGAGTTTTTCCAAACTTTCTCTGTAGATTGATGTTATTTGACAAAGATGATGACACAGCTGCTACTAACAGTGGACAAAACCTTTTTGTTTCTTCTACTGCACTGTCCCATGAAAATTGATTGAAAGCATTGATGCCATTTTTCGAGTCAGAGCGCCACACTGTATCATGCTTTGCTTTACAAAGCTCAGAGACCTCTTTTTTTTTTTTTATCTCACTGACCATAATATTTTTGAAAGCTGTTCTTGCAGCCTTAGAGTTTTTAATCAAAGTTTTAAAAACATTAGAGTATCTGCTAGCTGATAAATAAATTGAAGCAGTTCTTTTATATCCAAAAGAGGAATGCTTTTTGCCTTTCAATTGCAGTTTTTTCGACGATTGGACAAATTGTTTCATTGTATGTTTTGGGGTAACAGTACATGTAGTTCGGACACATTGTTTCTTTGTCCTGTATCTGCTAGTTCTTGGTGATGCACATGTCACTAATATTTTTTTCCCAATGTAAGTTGAACTATCTGCTACTGTTCTAAGCTCTTCTTTGGAATACAGTAATTGTCCATATTTGAAAACTTTGGAAGAACAACTAGAACAAAGGTATGCCTTTTTATCCCTATTTGGGGTTAACTGAACAAGGTGTTCGAGTACATCACTCACTTTTTTTGGTTGACTATGTATTTTACTGTCAATGCTTGTTCTATCAAATCTTTTTCTTTTCACTTGATAAACAAATTTGTCATTACAGATACTGCAACTGTCATTACAGCTGTCAGCAGGTTTCTGACTTGCCATTAATACTATTTCATTTATATCTTAAGTTTTGGCATGTGCATTGTAAACAATTATGGTTTCTGTTTCGATTATGTGATCAAATTATCTCCCTTCCCATGAAAATGAGAAAGTGATTTTGATTGGTCAGAATATTTATGAATGGAATCCATTGATATTTAAAGTGGAGTGAATCAGAGCTGAACAAATATGATAATAGGGGCTTTTCTGAGGGAGAATAAACATCGAGACATAGTTGAATATGTAGAATAATCCATAAACAAACGATCGGTAGGTGTTTGCAACACTCGAGAAGCAACAAAACCCTGAAAATCCACTGCATACAAATTGTAGGCTTTCTACTACTTTTTGATAGTAGCACTTTCTGTCTCCGTGTGGACACAAAAAAAAAATAAAAAAAAAATAGCCAAATGATGAAAAGAAAATATGAAATGACAAATGTACCCACACAAGAGACAGATTATTCGGTCTACACACTGGTAAGTATAAATTTGAAACTTATTCTTATATTCTTTCGTTAAAATCCATTGAATCGTTATTGATAACAAAACTTAACAGTAAATATTCATCAAGGTCATTCGATTATTGTCAATACATGTATACAGTCCGCCAAAAGTTAAGCACCATCTACATATGATACCTTATAATTTTTATAAAAGTATTGCTAAATAGTACTGTTTGTTTTAATGATAACAATATACATACACAATATTGTGTATAAATTTGATGCAATAATAATTCATATAAACTTGTAAACGGCTTTTATTAACCCTATCGTGGTCAGTGTGGAAAACAGTTTGGGTACATCCAAACTTTCCACTTTAAATTACCTGCACAGGTAAAATTAAACACTGTTAAGCCATTTTATCTGTGATGCCAAGACGTAAGTTATCTGAAGCTGAAAGATAGCAAGCTGTTGAAATGTCAACTGCAGGTATGAGCACAAGAACCATTGGTAACAATTTTAACGTCAATCATACAGTCATCGTTCGACTTTTGCGACGTCAGAGAATCACAGGAAGTGTAAATGACAGACCCCGATCTGGGAGACCTCGAAAAATGTCAATTCGAAGTGACAGATTATTAATTCGCACCGCTAGGGCTCATCCATTTACACCTGCAACTCAGTTACGACAGCAATGGCCACCAGGAGGAAGGATAAGCGTTCGAAGTGTTGTCCGGAGGCTCCATAACGCTAACCTGCGAGCACGTAGAGTTGTACGACGTCCTCATCTGTTACCAAGGCATCGCCAAATTCGTATGCAGTGGGCCTATGACCATCTTCATTGGAACATCCGAAATTGGCGAAAAATTCATTGGTCTGATGAAAGTCGATTTCTTTTACGGCCCTCGACGGGCGTATGCGCGTTTGGCGGGAACGCAATACAGCCTATAACCAAAGGAACATTTTTCCAACTACTGCTTTTGGTGCAGGTGGTGTCACGGTGTGGGGATGTTTTTCGTTAAGTTGTAAACTGGATATGCATGTCTTACAAGGGAATATGAATGGTCAGCTTTACAGGGATTTAGTGCTACGTGACATTGTTGTTCCATATTTTGATGGCCATCCACTTGCTGATCGTCCCCTGTACATGGACGATAATGCCAGACCGCACAGAGCGAGAATTGTGACAGCTTACAGGCAGCAAGAGTCAATTGACAGTATCTTTTGGCCGGCCATGTCTCCGGATATGAACCCAATCGAGCATGTGTGGGATGCAATTGGCCGAAATCTTAACCGCCGGAACCCAGCTTGTCAAAATCTCCAAGAATTACGAGCAGCAATAGTTTTGGAATGGCAGAGATTTCCACTTGCAAATTTGAGACGCCTTGTCCACAGTATGAGACGCCGTGTAAGAGAACTTTACCGGAAGCGGGGCGGATACACATCATATTGATGCAAAATTTCATGTAGACATAATCAAGTCCTTTGACTTTATGCTATGCTAATTGTGCGCATATTAAATGTTGTTTAACAATAAAATTTTGTTATTAAAGTGAAACTTTTTTGTTGCCCTAAAAAGTTGCAATTTTGACAGTATTTCAAACATAAATTTAGAGTACCAAAAATTTAAAAAGACCGTTTTAAAATTTGACCTAAATTTTGTTTATGATTCATAATTTAACAAAAGTATAACACTTTTTAGTTAACTTTTGAGTTTTTTAGATTAAAAGGTGTTGTAAAATATCATTGATGTTAAATATAGGGTGGTGCTTAAGTTTTGGCGGACTGTATATATAGAAATATCTTTAATTTCATGTGTTGTAAGCAGAATTAAGGTTGTGAATGCAGAGAAAAACGTTTGGTATTTTTTATATACCTTTGAACAGATAAACAAATAATATCATTTTCTTCAGTACGTAAAGCATCATCGCCAAATAATAATAAATCGATAGTAATATTTACATTAAAGACATTAATTTCGTTAAACATCAGATGTCTCTGAGCTGAAAAATTAATACAATATAATAGATAGTGTTCAACATTTTCATTAATAAAACCACATGAACAATTTGCTTTTTGTATCAAATTTGCTTTGAACAAGTCAGCACGAAGTGCGCTAGCGACATCTGTTACGCAGCCTTGTGTGTAAAACAGAAGACAAACGATCTCCTAAAGAACCAAATCTCGGAGATTTATTATTTCTATAGTATAGTGTGTGCAAGGTTAATTTAAAAAAGGAAAATGTAGGAATATGTCTTATACTTAAGTCTAAAGAGTTCCACAGTGCAATAGATGACGGAAAATACGACTGTTGATAAGCTGATAAACGATTTACGGGAATAGTAATATTTTGACTGTTACGCAAATCATAATTACAAATATCTGATACAAAATCCGGAATTAAATCGTGTAAATTATCTGGCGCTTGGTTATTTATAATCTTATAAAACATAGATAATTTTTTAACCTCCCGTCTGACGCTTAATTTTTCCCATTCCGTCTCTAAATAGATACTGTTCCGGCTAGCGTAACTTGTTAATCCCGTAACTATTCGAGCAGCCTCGATTTGGATATTTTGCAACCGATCAGAATTTGTTTGTCCACAGTTATCCCATACTTCTGACGAATACTCCAAAATTGGCCGAATAAAAGTCATATAAATTTTTTCCAAATATTCCCTCTTAAGTCTAAATTTTTGTTTTCGTAAAACATTAAGCTGCTTGGAAGTTTTTTCTATCAGCTTATCAACATGCTTACTCCATTTACAATCACTACTAAATATGACACCAAGATGTTTATGCGTATGAACTGGCTATAATGTAGTGCCATCAAAATCAAAAGAAAAATTACTTTGTATCGTTTTCATACTGAATATTATAATATCTGTTTTATTTGGGTTAAACTTCACTAGCCATCAGTTTTGACCTCGCATTTAAATAAACAAGATCTGTGCTGATTAAATTTTTTAAAATGGATTCATTAGGAGCAGTATGACCTATTGAAATGTCATCTACAAAAAGCCTCCCAAATCCAGAAAAACCATCAGCTATATCATTAATATATATCAAAAACAATAACGGTCCTAATACCGAACCCTGAGGCACACCGGCGTTTAATTTTCCAAATTTTGAAAGTGAATCTTTTAAGACAACTTTCTGAGATCGGCTACATAAGTAGCTTTTTAACACAGCAAGTCTCCTTTTATACCATATTTTTCAAATTTGTATAGTAAAGCCTTAATCCAAACCGTAGCAAAAGCTTTACTTATATCAGCAAATGTAATGCTAGTAACTAGCTTATCATTTAGCGCCAATAAAATTTTGTTGTAAAGTTCAATTAATTGGTGCGTAGTGGAATATCCTGGAATAAATCCAGATTGATACTTATACAACAGTTTATTTTCATGTAAATGGTTAAAAATATTTTTGAAAACATTTTTGTCTAATTATTTACTCACACATGACAATAAGGAGACAGGCCTGTAGTTAAAAGGTAGTGATTTGTCACCACTTTTGAATAATGGAATAACATATGCAATTTTCCATTGATCGGGAAATACTCTCTCATGAAGTGGTTTATTAAAAAGTAAACCTAATGGTTTTGAAATTTCATTTCTAACAGCAAGTAACATTCTGTTGCTAACAATATCTGGTCCTACCGCTTTATTTGGATCAAGCGTGGAAATAATATCAAGTACATCTTGTTCACTAACAATTATCTGCGAAAGAAAATCATGACAGCGATCATCAAATTTCGGTAAATCTTTATTAGCATCATCTATATTAGAAATAGAACAAAAATATTTATTTAAAATCTCAGACTTTTCTGTTCCTTCATACGCAAGGTTAAAGTTATGATCCGGGTCTCTTAGCGGAGGAATATCATGAGTTGGTCTGTCGCTTTTAATTAGCATATTGATGGTCTTCCAATACTGTTTACAGTTTGCAACTTTAAGTTCATCCAAATTCTCGTTTATAGTCGCGTAAAAATGCTTTTTAGCTTGTTTTTTTAAATTATTAACTTTGTTCCTTTGTTGCTTATATTTATGTTCAGCAGATGTACTATGGGAACGCATAAATTTTTTTTCGAAATCTGTCCCGTTTTCTCGTTTCCCGTCTCAAATTTGAATCAAACCAAACTTTATCATCACATCTTATAGTTACGTCCCTTTTAGGGATACACGCAGATGCTATATAAATAAAAGTGTTAGTGAAATTCGTAGCAGCAACATGAACATCACTTGCATCAGAAATCAAATTTTCCCAATTAGTATTAAGTACTTTTTGTTTCATCAAGTCATAATCCCATATAGATCTAATGTATGTTTGACTTTTACTAAAACCACAATCAATTGTGACATATGTTCCATCATGGTCACTTATACCTCTATCAATAGGTATTGTGTCTTTATCTAAAACTGGTATACAGTCTGTAACTAAAATAGGGTCAAGTAGTGACGAGCTACTTGTTCGTGTGTCAAAGTGCGTGGCTTTGTCAATTATGTAAATCAGGCCATTAATAAAATTAATATCTCTAATATTTGACGGTAGATCAGACATAAAATATTTATTCAGATCACCTAAGCAAATTATACAATTATTTTCATCAAGGGCGTTTTTCAACATTTGATCAAAGTATTGCCAGAAATAAACTGTAGATTGCCTTTCAGACCTATAATTTATATTAATCAAAATAGATCGAAGTTTGGTCTTTAACTCAAACCACATACTCTCAATTTCATCATGCTCTAAATCTTGTCGACGGATTATGTGAAAGTAATTTTTAAAATACATCATAATACCACCACCATGTGAATTTCTGTCTTTTCTAACTGGTGTTTCAAACCCCATAATAGATATATCGAAATCAGCAATATTATAGTCTAAATGTGTTTCTGTGAAAAATACTACATAATAATCCTCAATAATATCGGCAATATAGTTCAGTTTATTTCTAAGGCTTCTAATGTTGCAATGGAAAATTGACAATGTTTTCTCGGAATACTTGTGTGTGCGTTCAGGACCCGGGTTCGGTTCAATGTCACCACATATTAATAATAAACATAAAAGCACTAAATAAAAAGCAATCAAATTACTACAAGTTCTATATAAGTTGCGTATACTTAGTTTAAATCTTGAAATCATCTTTATTAATTCTGCCAGCATATCATTTAAGGAAAAACAATACTGGTAAACTGTTTTTCTCAAACAACCCAAACTAGTCTTGTGATAAAACAGTCCTATTGTTATCCTGTACGATACAATATCATTACCCATTGTCAAATACAATACAATAGAAAAGGATAACAATGTAGGACTGCATTGTAAAACATGATACATAGCATGGACAATTATAATTCGAATGACCCTTCATGTATTTCAGAAAAATAAAAAGTAAAGAAAAAAAGAAAAATATGTACATGTACAAAAAGCAATATTTCAACATCGTAAATATTCCATGTTGGTATTGCAAATATCAGAGAGCTGAATTTTTAACAAAGATTTTGTGTTAATGATACTTTGATGAAATAATCCAAATTAAGTGACCAATTTTTATGCGCCTCTCTGAATTATATCGAAAGTGGAAATGAACTGATTTGCATATTGTTGTCAAATAAGGTAAGGTATACTATAAATTTAGCTTGGACATAATAACCGTAACGATTGTCACGTGATACAATGTTTTTTTTAAACACACTTCGTTGATTATCACTCATGTGATATAGAGTAGAATTTAAACATATTGACATTGCCAAAGATGTATTATTTTAGTGTATGTAAACACTACCACGTGTATTATACAACAGTTACTGTTAAAAATTAAGAAAATACGGATAGTGCTTACTAGTTAAGACACTTTCTTGAAACAGCATATTGACATATTACATATTGTACATAGTATTAAACTAGATCATACAGTTCCTAGTAATTTTGTGAATTTGTAAACTTTATTCAGACAAAACAAACAAGAATATGATGGTAACGGAATGTCAATCCTCATTCTGGTCATCACCTTCAACGACTTCCCCACCAAGTCTGTAAATGTCTTGCATTGAGTTAATCTTTTTAGGACGAGCATTTTCTGTTTTACTATTATGGACCCGTCATGTTCCAAAAGGAGTGTATGATATCTTTTTCACGCAAAGTGTTTAATCTATGTAGCAGATCATACATGTACCTGTGTTTGGTGAGATTTTCTGCAATGCAAATTTTGCTTTTGTTTCCTTTTAAATAACGCTTGCTGTTGAAGACTAATTGTCTCTGACGGTATGACAGGAAGCGTACAATGATTGCAATTTTGCCATCTTTAATTTCACCAATTGGATGGGACCGGCCAATGTCTCTTGTGTTCAAATTCGATTTGAGATTTTTATTACAAATATCAAGTACAAGTGCATCAGTGTGAATAGGTTTAATTATATCACCATTATCGTCAGTTGGAACTGGAACATTATGAAATCGCAAGCTTGTTCTTCGCAAATATTGTTCCTGTTCCTCAATTCTGGCCTAGACCTTGGCTTATTTGGTTTTTAACATTTTCATTTCCTCTTTATATTTATTAAGTTCTACGTCTTTAAGAATAAGAGCATCTTTGTTGTGTTTAATACTTAGCAAGTGAGGCTGCATGCATTCATCAACTATCTGGACAATTTGGGTTTGACCATTTCAATGACCTTTTCTGTGATAAGAGGGATGATGGAATCCATAAACTCTTGATTTTTTTAGAGTAGCACATACAACATCTGATAATTTAAAAACCCGATTTTCTGAATCATTTTGTTCGACCATCTTTAAAAGACTTACCTGTCGTATGTAGTGTTCTTGTGCTGAACATGTATGAAATATTTGACACTTGACGTCAATCATCGAACAACAAAAAATGTGACCTAAAGTTGCAAAATCTGCATCATTTGGTATCTGAGGGATAGTTGCCTTATTTGGCATATATACTTTTATCATGGTTTCCTACTAGCGAACATATTGATAAGTTATACGTTGTCAAAATACTGAAAAAGTATAGATGTACAACAGTAAATTGAAAAGATTGAAGGAACAACTTTTACTTAGTTCTTAACATTTTAAAACTGTTTTTATTTTATGATTAAATACATCAAATTGTATGACAAAATAATAACACATAAAAGGAAAAAACAACTATGCTGTATTATATATATATGCACAATAAAATTTATTAAAAAAAATATTAATAGAAAATAACGACTTTGCTTTATTATATATGTACAAGAACCATAAACCTAGATGACAGTTTTCTAATACATTTATGCTTCTGTACTTTGTCTTTCTTTGTTGAAATATTTGTTTTAAAACTGTGTTCACTACAGAAGAGTGTTAGCAAAACATTTTTTTTCTATATTTCTTGCAATGGTTTTGTTCTAATGCAAACCTTTGCGGAATGACGAAAGCACATTTCATTTTCTCTATTCATTACAATTTTATTATTTATAATCAAATACTGTATTAAATTTACATTTAAGTTCATAATTTTTTTTCTACGCATTATTTTGTAAATAAAGACATTTGCGTGCTCGTCTACCAAAATAATGTGTTTATGATATATAGATGATGAGAAGGTCCATACACATAAAGCCGATCATTGCAATCGATATACATAGGAATAAGGGAATACGTGTCAAATGTGAATTCGATGATCACTCAATGTAACTCTTATTGGCCTATCAAAAAATGCCTGTACCAAGTCAGGAATATGATAGTTGGTGTGTTTTATCCTTTAATTTTGCCATTTGATTAGGGACTGTCCATTTTGAATTCTTCGGAGCTCAGTACATTTGTGACTTTTTCGCAATAATACATCAATATTGAATCATTTTTGTATCACAATACTATATCAATTTAATGTAAAAATAGATATGGTATAGGACATTTTTTTTAAGAAATTGTGATTTCCAAGAAGTGGCAGGAGAAGAGAAGAGAACAAAATTTAATTTAATTCTGAAACCATCAAGTCAAATAGAGCCTTATAATTTTAAATAAGTCATTTACAATAACAAAATAACTATGAAATAATCAAGATTCTTTGTTATCAAAATTTTTGGGTTTTAAATTTCAGTATACTCAAATAGCTATTTAAGATATGTTGGTAGCAAGTTGAATGTAGAGTTTATATTTATAATGATACAAAATCTTCATCTTATACATTTTTTCAATATAGTAGTAGATTGTTTAGATATAACAAATCTTATACAATGCTCAAACGTGCGCCCACTTCGCAAATATATTTAAATTCGGCAACAGTAACTTTTTTTGTCTTTGGTATTAAGTCAAAGGGTTTTATTTTTATTCATGAAGCCTACGCCACTTATAATAGCTACCTACCGTGAAACGTAAATATTAAATAAGACAAAACAACGCTTTTCTCTGTAATGCAAATATGAATTCGATGATCACTCAATGTATACTTTTATTGTCCAATCAAACAATAGTTAATGTATTATTTTAGTGTGGGCACCAAATACCAAATTAATTAAAATAAACTTGTTAAGAGGATTAATAGCGAAATAGGGCTCTACTTGAAAATAATGATGTGTTTATGAATTAGACTAAATACACTGTTTCATTCTATCTACATCAGTTATGACAATTGCAAGTGGAAGCCTCAAGTACGGCTGTATATTGTTGATGACGAAGGATAGTCTACAGCAGCTTCTGATGTCTAAAAGTAGAAAGCATCAAATAACATATCAGTATACACACAAAGATATGAATGTATGTTAACGTAATCGCTGCATAGTGAATAATTATAAATATATCAACCACCAAAAGATTTGCATAACATACTAATACAAGTACGTACTTGTTTACTCCACATACCCCTTAACATAATATTGTTTGTTTTATTTAAATACAGTCAGCTAAATGAATATATGTTAATAAACTTTTTTTTCTATGTTGAACTTTTATACTTTAGTTTGGAAAACAAATGAAGTAAGAAATCTAGATCTTCATAATGCGAGGCTAGAATTCTGCACCTATTTTTGTTTGTATCTTTGTCCATGAAATGTATTCGATCATCACTGAAGAGAATTGGCGAAATGCACATCTGGTGCATGCACATCCGAATCGGTAATATTGATACTATTGCGTCAACGACACATCATGGGTTTGCCTTGAAGAACAAAGTGATCCAGTTTATACAGTAACGTCAAATTTTGAAATGTTCTAAATGTTCAGCGTTGAAACTCATTACTCAGTTTTACGTACTACGTTTCTCTTTATTTTTCATGCTTCAAATGCTCATAAATAAAAAATTAAAAGATTCAGTCAAATGGATTGTCAGAATGTTTTACCAAGTAGAGTTTACACAAAGTTGCAAGATGTTTATACCAGAAATGAAAATGAATAAAGATTTTACAGTTGACAGAAGAGAATGAAAATGAGCAAGGTGGGTGAAAATTACTCTTACCGTCCACTTCCTTTTTCTGGTCTTTTTCGACTTTAAAGATTCGTTTGATACATCTGACATATCAAAGGAGGATCCTTGACCAACTGGTGTACCGTCCTTACTTTGTTTTCTTTCACCTGCATTACAAGTGACAGTATATATTTGTTATTAACGCCGTTAACCTATACCATTCAATCTTTAACTTCTGTTTTAACGGCTTATATTTTTTATTCAATTTACAATCTTTTGGTGTTATTTAACCAAATCTGTTTGAAACCAGCTATATAAACTAGAAAACAAATATCAGGCTATTCCAATATATTAAAATAAAAAAAAATTTTAATTCCAAACTTGTATCCGATTTATCTTTGTTAAAAAACCTAACTAATGTTTTTTTGGTGTTTTTACATTGATACATTAAGGTAAAACAAAATGACGTCTTTGACGAGTCCAGCTTTAAGATATAAAAAAGGGATCAACAATATTTCAGTTGGCATAGCAGAGAAGAGTATTCGTCTACGGCTGACTTGTGAAGAATAGGCACATGCTAACCAATAAATAAGGACTTGATCTTACATACTTTTTTTAGTGATATAATTGTTTATCAATAACGTCTTATGTCTGTCAAATCAAACTGTGCATTAACAATGGAACACCCATTTGCAACACATTACAGTCCTACTAAATGAATTAGTAACAACATGTGCATCATTTAAGAGTTTGGAAGTGTTTTAAGTTAAATAAATATGTAAAATGCATGCCAATTTTCAAAAAAAGTCATAATTCTGCAGTAGTCAATATGCGCATGTGCAAACAAATTTTATTGAATTTAGAGCATGGAATAATTCACAAAGCGAAAGAAGCATGTCATATAAGAATATTATGTTTAGTCTTTTCAAAGACCACGATAAAGCTACAGTAACTTTTGATTTTAAATATGAGTACACTATTTAGTCATAATCTTACCTCTTCTACTTGTTTCACCTGTCTTGCATAATTCGTCAGTCAATTCATTTATCTGCTTTACTTTATGTTTTCCTGCTTTCCCAAAAAAATCTGGCGATAGCTCTATTTTTGTGTGCAAAAAGTTTGTAAAGATATCTGCATCATAACAGTTTTCTTCATCTTCTGTTTTCAAATAAACAAGTCAAATAATAATTATATTGAAATATTTACAGTATCCATATATGAAAATGAACTTAAACATAGACGTAACGTCACAGTACCCACATTGTACCTAATTAACATTTGAAACTAAACTATTTGTAATTTTATGATTTAACACTTTACACGTCTTTCAACATATGTAAACGTGTTTAGGTTTACACAAAACGATCAGAGTATATATCATCAAATGAACAATTAACTGAAAAAGTAGAATCTGCGACAACGTCATGCGACGTTCACAAATTCATCTTTTAAAAATGAGCAGTACAATATGTTTATATAGCATCCATTTCTGATAAAATGAAAATTAAGCATGGACTAATGTAAAATTCTTCTAAAAATATTAAGAAAAAGAACAAAACATCTGTTATTTAATTTTCAAGGATGTGAATTAAAGCATGAATGTAATTTGGGTATTCCTCATAACAGAATCATGGGTCGTTTAGTGGTCAGTTCAAGTCAATATTTCGTTGATTGAATACGAAATTAAAATATATTAGTGTAGCTATATACATGTAGTCATGAAGGATAGGTCTACAAAATAAACACATAATTGGAACTTTTGTCTGGATCAGAAAAAAACGGAGGTGGAAAACTTGTGAAACATAGGTGCAATCTGGATACCCTCACGTTGTACATTATAAATGTAAAGAGAACGTGGCGGTATAAACACGCTTGCGAAACAATTTTATTTTGAATAGTGATGTTATTAGTTGTAAGAGGCTTTGAACTAGCTGTTTCTGGTAAAACATATATTAACATCCTACTCAGTTCAGTTTATGTGTTTGCTAGATGTGTTTTTTTGCTTTGTATTATTATGACACTAGAAACCTGTTTAAACGGATTTTTATGGTTTGTTCACAAGTTGTACTTACCATTACACAATGTTAAGACACCGACAAACCAGTTAAACCTCGCAACAAGCACTATGTGCCTGTCTTAAGTCAGGAGCCTGTTACACAGTGGTTGTCGTTTGTTGCTGTCATATTTGTTTTTCGTTCATTGTTTCGTACATAAATTAAATCGTTGGTTTTTTTGTTTGAATTTTCTACATTTTTCATTTGGGGACGTTTTATGCCAACTGTAGTAAGGATTTTTCCCACTGTTGAAGGCAATTCGAGGACCTACAATTGTACAATTCTATGTCATTTGGTTTCAGGTGGGGAGTTGTATTATTACCAAATATACCACATCAACATTACAACATGCGAATCAAATTTAAAAATAGATATAGGATGATATGGTATGAGTGTCAATGAGACAACTCTCCATCCAAGTCACAATTTATAAAATTAAACCATTATAGGTCAAGATACGGTCTTCAACACGGAGCCTTGGAATTCACTGAACAGCAAGCTATAAAGGGCCAGAATTGACCAGTCCAATTGATAAAAAACAAAAATCACGTACGACAAATAACAACGATGTGAGACACCAGCAGTTATTGAAAGCTAATTCAAACATGGCAAAGCTAAATAATGTAACAACTTTAAAAAAAATCTTGTACTTAGACTAAATTTTTAATCAGTATACACCAACTAGATTAAATGTAACGACGCCACCGACAATACAGGATACCAAAATATAAATGGTACAGATTAATAAGTGTTCTTTAATGTAAAGCAATTTGTATTACTGATTAAATCATTTCAAAAGATCGTGTTGTCCATATATATTGGTCTATTAGAATAACTCATATTCCCAAATATTATCAAGCTTCCAAGGAACGTTTCCTAGATAAGGATCAATAAAATATGTATTTTGTAAACTATATGTAAACAAGTACCTTCAAATAATGTATCTTCAGAAGCACAATTGGCAACATTTCCTGAAAACAAAAACCAAGTACAGGCAATTACTGGTGCAAAAACATTCATTTGAAATGAAAACTTACCATAACAAAATCATAAATATGCAGCGAGATCGATGTTTAAATTAAAATTGTATGATTTTTTTCTGCTCATATTAATGATTAATTTGAAATTAAAATAAAACATACAATTCTAAGAAATTATCAATTCAAACATAGGATATTGGTTATGAGTTGGAAAGCAGCTTGACACTTTTCAGAATATCCTTCATTAAATTCATCCACAGCAGCTACTTTTACAGCATTTTCAAACTTGTCATCTGTAGACAATGTTTTATCAACTACTTTAGCAATTTCCCTCAATTTATAAACTCGATTCTGGAAATCTTTAGTTGGATTTTCGACAATTTCATCTCTTAATCTGATGATTGCTTTAACGACGTCACCTACATTTTGCAGTTCATTAGTTAAACTGCCCCAACCTTTTGTAGGAGTACCAACAAAATTGAAGTGCTTTATAAGCTTATGAAGAAGAGGTGTGTCGCATTTGTCAAATCCGTCTGATCCTAAATTCAATAAAATTTCCTTTTCTTTTTCTGAAAGTTTTAAGACTTTGTTATATTTGTCCTTGGCATTTTGGTATAAAAGGCCAATAAAAGCTGGATTTTTGTCTTGTGGTATCAACCTTTTCAACATTTCTGGTATAGTTTTGACAGTTATGGATGCTATTAACGCATCGTGTACTCGTTCTGTGTGTCTTGTCAACATGGCTAAAACTTGAAATAAAGGTGACTATTGCTTATAATCTTTTATTTATGATGTAATTGTATTGGTACTTTTTATTCATTTTTTAAAAATACTGTCACGATGCTATTTGGTCTATATTTTGTATGTCGGTTACATTTTGTTAACGGTATTTTATCAACCACTTATTCACTGTTGAATATTAATTATAATAATACATTATTAATATCAAATATTATAAGATATGTGCAAAAAATGAAATCACAAAAATACTGAACTCCGATGAAAATACATAACGGAAAGTCACTAAACAAATGGCAAAATCAAAAGCCCAAACATATCGAACGAATGGATAACAACTGTGATATTCATAACGTAGTACAGGCATTTTCTGATGTAGAAAATGGTGGATTAAACCTGGTTGTATACCAAGCTAAACCTCTCCCTTGTTTGAAAATCGCATAAAACTCTATTATATTGTCAACGATATGTGAACAAATAAAACAGACATAATAGGTATAAATGTAAAAAAAAAGGCACAACAGTCAACCTTGGTTTATTATTTAAACCACCAAAAGACAAACAAACATGTACATGTACTATAACACAACAATACAGTGGCGGGATGTATAAGTACAGAGCCACGTCATACGTAACAAAAAAAACACAAGAAGGCATATAAACAAAGCATATAAGCAAACTTGAAAGATGACAATACAAACATTATCATAGATCAATGACGGGATGTATAATACAGAGCCACGTCATTTAAACAGAGAAACAATTTTTGTTATTTTTTATTTATATGGATCTTGTCTGTACACCAGCTTTCATTATTTGTAATATCTTCAATTTTTCACTTATTCTTACAACATTTATATAAACTTCAAGATTATAAAAAAACCGGTTTTTTTCTAAAGTGAACATTGATTGGTTAAATATTTCTCAGTCATGTCCTGTGTTTGAATTTGTTTGTTAGCTTTTTGGTCATGAATTTTTGTCTCTAATATTTAATTAACTGTGCATTTGTATTCAGATATCGCAGATCAAATTTATTCGTTCATTGTTTAATCATACGTTTTTTGATTGAGTTAAGTCTGCCAATTGATATTTTATCGTATGTTTTTCTTTGTTGTGATGTTATGCTATTGTTTCAGAAAAAGAGAGACGGTTTGGATCCATTAAAACGTTTAATCCCGCTGCAAATTGTTGCACCTGTCCTAAGTCAGGAATCTGATGTACAGTAGTTGTCGTTTGTTTATGTAATATATACGTGTTACTCGTTTCTCGTTTTGTTTATATAGATTAGACCGTTGGTTTTCCCGTTTGAATGGTTTTACACTAGTAATTTTGGGGCCCTTTATAGCTTGTTGTTCGGTGTGATACAAGGCTCCGTGTTGAAGGCCGTACTTTAACCTATAATGGTTTACTTTTTAAATTGTTATTTGGATGGAGAGTTGTCTCATTGGCACTCACACCACATCTTCCTATATCTACAGAGAGGAATAATATTAGCAAAAACGAAAGACAAGAAACAAAAATTATCATGAAACAATATATAACACAATCAC
Organism: Mytilus edulis; assembly: GCA_019925275.1. Taxonomy (NCBI): domain Eukaryota; kingdom Metazoa; phylum Mollusca; class Bivalvia; order Mytilida; family Mytilidae; genus Mytilus; species Mytilus edulis. Next base: position 89,159,023 of record CM034354.1, on the reverse strand, counting down.
TGGATTTACAGAGGCATTTCATATGGATACCATCAAAACCGGAAAAAAAGGAAAAGTAATATTCACAAAGATAAATAAAAGAATAGTATAACAAGTTAATAAGATGATAAACAACGTCAGTACCAATTACCTTAACTTTTAGACCATTGTGTATTATTTGTGAAGTTGATACGGAAAATTTATCAACTGGGTCTTGGTACCTTTCTATGAATTGTTTTAAAAAAAGGATGAGACATTCTATGACATACCCCTGGTTCATCAACTTTCTGCTCAGACACTGGGGACGTCAAATGTTTTAAGAAAAAGATGCACTACTTATGAATGATGATGAAGTTATTGAGAGAAAAAAAAACTTGAACAAAAAAAACTTATTTAAAATCGACAGTACCCAGTTTAAACCATTGGTGGTGTACATTCTTCACATATAACCAATGCTTAAATATAAAATTATGAATGGAAATGGTGAATACGTCACAGACAACCACCTCACCAAAGAGCAGAAAACAGCCGAAGGCAACCAATGGCTCTTCAATACAGCGAGAAAATCCCGCAACGGGAGACGTGCTTTAGCTGGCCCCAAAATAAAAATATGTATGTGTTGAGTAAAAATGAACTACACTTTAAAACATTTAAATGAACAAAATAAGTCATGTAGACTTATAAAGAACAGATGTTCCTGGTTTGAGACAGGCGCTAACATGAGGTGGGGTTAAACATTTTTTATTAAGTCTCAACCCCCTAATACCTCTAGTAAATGTACAGAAAACAAACACACTGCAATACGCGTAGTAAAACAACCCAGTTTTAAAGAGGTCCGAGTCCGATGTCAGAATAGATCTAATTAAGATTAAGGGGAAACTATTAATGCATTTTAATTTCCAGAGCTGTAATGATGTTTTTTTGTATCTTCTGATTTCAGATATTTGTATCCTTTTAATTTCACGCTGCATTGAATACCCACTGGTGGCCTTCGGCTTTTATCTATTCTTTATTGTCTCTTATACATATTCCTCATTTCAATTCTCAATTGTATCTACCGTCATTAAACTGTGTATTCAGTCACTGGAACACCACAGTCATCAGTTCAAAACAAATAAAATCAGAAAGGTTAAATACTGTCCAACGCACGAATTATCTTAGTCAGAATGATTCAAATCTTGCTTGGTGTCTTGTTTGTTTTCATTCCCTATTTTCCAATGGTATTTGGTGTCGGCGTCTAAATAATAGCACAACAATGTTAAATATGCAAATTAGCGGAGTCTAATGTTTTCTTTTCTCGCCGGGATAAGTTCTCATGCTATTCGGATAACGAGATAACACAGCCTGCACTGTGTCCCTGGCACTAGACCGGTCGCCATTAATAAATAACGGGTAATTTTAATACTAAAACATATTTTGTGATTTTAGAAATATAAAATCAGTTCTTACTGCAGTTTGGACACCGAAAACTGATTTAGAATTATTAAAGCAAAATACACAAAAAAGTAGTTTCGATAAAGTCACTAATATGATATCTTTAAATCGCATATTAAACGATGGCTTATGATGTATTCACAGTGAAGTTAGCAGCGTGTTCGTTATTAGATATTCAGTATCCAACCGGCTGCTAGCAGTCGGTTCGATATACAAATTTTCGTTGAAAATATTAGAAACATTAAATACTTCATAGCATTAAAAGCATAATTTTCATAGTTGAAATGACTGATAACACACGTAGGAAATCGTTTAATGACCTCTTCAAGCTGTCATAAATTCTCGCTGTGCTCGAATATAAACCCTTTTCTTAGTTGCATATTTGTCCTTAAGTAATATAATATCATCTAAAATTCAATGTAGATGGGGCAATCCTACTTTTAGACTTCACAAAGGCATTTGACTCGCTCGAATGGGAATTTATGTATTGTTCTTTAAAGAAATTTGGTTTCCAGGAATCTCTTTTGAGGTGGATAAATACTTTATACACAGATATAAAGGGTTGCATATTAAATAATGGCTGGATTTCAAGACCCTTCAACATTGAGCGCGGAATCCGTCAAGGGTGTCCCGCGAGTTCTATAATTTTCGTAATTGCTGTTGAAATTTTAGCTAGTAGATTAAGACAAAATAAAAGTTTTAAAGGTTTTCAAATTAAACTAGATAATAAAACCCATACCTTAAAATTAAGCCAGCTTGCAGACGACACCACTTTATGTTTAAATTCAAAACAAGAAGTGTCATTAACTCTGAATATTATAGAAATTTTTGGATCACTTTCAGGCCTAAAGCTTAACCGAAATAAAACAGAAGGAATATGGCTTGGCAATTTAAAGTCCTGCAAAGATAAAGTTGAAAACATTAATTTTACACAAAAACCTATAAAAGTTTTGGGAATATACTTTGGACTTAATAAAAATGAGTGTAAAAAATTAAACTTGCAACGACAATACGAAAAATCTGAAAAAATAATTAAAGATTGAAATAAAAGAAATTTAACTATGTTAGGTAAGATAACTCTTGTTAAATCATTAATCTTACCGAATATTACTTACGTTGCATCTGTAACCGAAATTGATAACGAATACCTAGCAAAATTTAAAAAATTGATATAAGTTTTATATGGAATAATAAATCAGAAAAAAGTTAAAAGGGATATAATAAGTAAAAATTACCATGATGGCGGGCTTAAAATGATAAACATAGATAAATATCTAGAAGCGATAAATATTAGTTGGGTAAAAAAACTCATCGATAACGAAGATCCATCACCCAATTGGAAAGTCTTACCAAAATTTTATTTTGATAAATTTGGACAAGAATTCCTTATATTTAAAATGAATTTCAACAATATTAATTTGGTCTATAAACTGAAAGAACTAATTCCACAATTTTACTTAAAAATAATCATATCATGGATAAATTCAAAATCTGAAAAAGAATCAGATCATCTATCATATAAACAAATTAGACAGCAGCTTATATGGGGCACTAAAAATATCAAATTAAACGGTAAATGTCTCATTTTCAAAAACTGGAGGATAAACAATAAAATTCTTTTTTTAAATGACATTATTGATAATAAAAGAAAATTTAATCAAAACATGATCTTAGATAAACTTTCCTGTCATGCTAACTGGTTTTCAGAATATTCTAAATTAATGAAAGCAATACCAAAACAGTGTTTGCAAGAGCTAACTAAAGAAGAATCAATAAAAACAAAAGTTGCCATTGACTCCGATAATAAATTTAAAGATAAAAAAGGAAAAATGGTATCACTTAAAAATATTTCCTCCAAAGACATTTACATCTCCCTCTTAAATAGACATTATGAAAAACCAATAGGATTTCAAAAATGGGACAACATATTTATCTTGGAAAACAACACAAACAAAAGACAACAAATGCTAAATTGTATCTTTTATTATGTACAAGATAATAAATTCAAAATGTTAAGATGGAAATTTCTGCACTACATTTTACCAACCAAACAATTACTTTTCTCTTGGAAAATAACTACAACTCCGCTATGTAATGTTTGTGATGTCATCGAAGATTATGAGCACTACTTTTTAACATCCAAATTTCTGAAATCATTTTGGGATCAAATAAAACTATTACTTGATAAACTTAAAATAGGACATCATATCATATCAATTAAATCACTTTTGTACGGATACAAAATAAACGATACAAGTTATTACAGTATTAATGATTTAATAACAATTATTCTTTTTACTGTATACAAAGGATACTATATATCTGAACAAAAAACAAAAGAAATCAATACGTTTGAAATTTTCAAAAAAGAATTTCTTCAATATCACGAAATATTGATAAATAAAGAAGGTAAATATGAAAAATTCCATAATCTGGTTGTAGCAAAAATTAAATTAATTTCATAAATTAGAATTTATAATACATCCTGTTATCATATTTCTATTCCGTTACATACATGTCATTATTACTATATATATATATTGTGCACTAACAAGTACTAACTTATCAATAAAATGCTATATACTAACGTTAACGAGGCCGGAATAAGGTACCGGTACTTCATCTATCTCTAACAAATGTAATATTAAAATAAAACATTATAATTTAAAAAAAAAAAAAAAAAAAAAAAAATTTAAAATAAATTCATTATGAACAAGTCCAGTAATCTGTATGGTGAGGCTGAGACACAGAAAAAATTTATTCTACATTCAACGTCATTCATGATTATTATAATATATAGAATAAATTTATTTTGAAGTAAAGTTATATGTATGGTGAGGCTGTGACACAAAATTCTAGACTCAATGCGATTTAGGATTATAATAATATATAAAATATAGATTTTTGTCAATACAACGACTTCAAATATGTGCTATTATATATAAAACTTTTAAAACAAAAATAAAAACCTATAACTCTAGAAACATTAAAAAATATAAATATAAATATTAATGGGAAGCCCAAAAAGTAATGTATAGCAAAAACCTACCTGCGACGGCTTAAATGAAGGTGAGACCCCCCTGACCAAAGTGCCAATTTCTAACTGAAAAGTGACAATCTAAGCTCTCCGTAGATATTGAAGGTGAAATTATTCTAGGAAATACATGCTACACATAAGAGAACAAGTGGTCAGCATGCTGGAGTTTCTTAGCGACAACATATTTGTTAAGTTTGGAGGTAGACATTTCCAACAAATTGTCGGCATTCCTATAGGTACGAACTGTGCGCCTCTTCTTGCCGACCTCTTCTTATTTTCATATGAATCGGAGTTCCTTTAGACACTTGTCATAAACAAGAGGATATAAGAAGCCAAATTATTTAATTTCACTTTCAGGTATATTGATGATGTTCTTTCCATAAATAAAGGCAACATTAGTATACCGCTGTTCAAAACTCATAAATCCATGGACAATCCGAATTTTTTTGATTCATAAATCCATAAACAATCCGAACTTTTCTGATTCGGTTCCATTAATATATCCTCCAGAACTAGAAATTAATGAAACAACAGACACGGCTTCCTCCGCCTCAGTTTTAGACTTATATCTCGAATTTGACTTACACAGTCATCTTTGTACAAGAATCTATGACAAACGAGACGATTTAAATTGTGAAATTATAAATTTCACCCACCTTCGTAGCAATATACCAACTTCACCTGCATATGGAATATATATTTTCCAACTTATTCGATATTCAAGAGCTTGCAGCTCCTACTCAGACTTTGTAAAACGTCATCAGTGTCTGAGTAGAGAGTTGATGAACCAGGGGTATGTCAAAGAACGTCTCGTCCTTTTTCTAAAAAAAGTTCATCGGAAGGTACCAAGACCTTGTTGATAAATATTCCGTATCAACTTCACAAATAATACATGATGGTTTTGATGTATAGATTCTGCGTACTGATGTTGTTTGTCATCCTAACAACGTGTTATATTGTTCTTTCATTTGTCTTTGTTCTAATATTAATATTACTTTTACTGTTGAATTGTTTTATGTGATATCCATTTAACGTGGCTCGGTACTTAAACATACCGTCAATGTGTTTGTATTATCTTTCATTTTTTGCTGGTGTGTTTTGTATATGCTACTTTTTGTGTTTCTTTGGTTCTTATAACGTGACTCTGTACTTTAAAAGATCCCATCAATATGAGATTGTTTAGTATATGGCATTATGATATGTTTCTATTATGAATTAGAAAATATGTTGAACCACAAACTTATTCAAAATTATTCAATCGCGTAGTAGGATGAACTATTTGTGGATTCTTATAAATTCTATATAACTTTTGGACTATTTTAAATCTCGGTCTATTTTTGAAATTAATTCTTACATACTTTGAATTTTTAACCCTGTATGCTAACATTGCCCATGTGATTTTCTTAAATTGTTTGTAGATACATTGAACGACAAATTTGTGTGACGTATAAAATTTTCTGACGTCAGACACGCGAATCAATGAATGTGTTTGTAGATATATGTTTTTTTTTGTGTTCTGTTAAATTGTTCCTTTTAAAATTGTTACACGATGATGACTGTTGTATCCATATTTTGACTATTTTATTTGTTATGTCTGTTTAGTTCACGCATCATTGTAAATATAACGGAATTTGATGAGACTGTCATCAAAGTGAGAGGTTTATCATATTAAAACCAGTTTTATTCCACCGTTTTCTACATTTGAAAATGCCTGTACCAAGTCAGGAATATGACAGTTCTTGTCCATTCGTTTTTGATGTGTTTTGTCATTTAATTTTGCCATGTGATTACGGACTTTATAATTGGATTCTCCTCTGAGTTCAATTTTTTGTGATTTTACTTTTTCTAATACAACCTTTAACTATACAGAATCTATGCCTAAGTTGAATTTTACAAACTGTGAAGGACCAGGGGGTTTCATTCTCATTTAAGCGGTCAATAATTATTTATATTGATATTTCTAGAGTTATCGGTTTTTTGTTTGTTTTAAGAAATATCGTATAAAAAAGTACAGTTTTGAAGGTTTTTTTTTTTTATTAATCAAAGTTTTATTGCACTTTTGCTGTTAACAGTTTACTCAATCTACAGCTTCAATTAAGTATCCTTTAAATTAGTTCAATAAGTATATCTATAAAGTTAGTTATATTTATTACATACATTAGAGCAGTTCTACAGAGTACAATTTCATACCGGATAACGGTACGTTTCTTAACCGAAACTGTACTTGATTTATTTTTTAAAGCTTCACTGAACCGTGAAATTGATGATGATCTTTGATACTGATAGCATGACTTTTCAGGCGACAGTAGAATTTCGAAATTGTATGTTAGTTTATTCGGTTGAATTGTGAAATGGAGTCTTGAATGATTAGGTAAGACAGTTGTTTTTTTCACACATTATATGAACAACATAATTTTTTCAGTAAATGGTATTTTTTGCGATCAAACAAAAGATAAAAATAAATGATCGAAAGTACACGTGGTCTAATTAACGATACATGAATGCAGTATCAAAGCATAATTTGTATTGTGTAAAGTAATTACAAAACACTCGTTTGCAAATCCGCTGACGCCTCAAATAAGAGCTACAGTGTTATGTATGTAACCAAAATGTGCGGAATTAAATTGGATTCAATAATGTCATTAGTTTTCTACTGTTACTATTATATTTATTTTACTATTTGATTTATAAAAATATTGGATTTTCAATATCCCATGGGATTGACCATGGATTTTTTTTTTATCCCATTAATTGTAGTCCCATGGGACAAACAAAAAATCCCATGGGACATAATAAAATCCTATGGGATTCAAATTATAAATATACAGTAATGTGTATGTTACAATGAATGCTGTTTGGTAGTAAAAAGTTTTAAATGTATTCAAGTTTTAAAAAAAAATTTATATATAAATATATAATTTTTTTTTTCATTTTGTCACAAACATGTTTTTTATTTGTTAATATGACAATTAAGATTATAATTCTGATTTTGGAATGTATAAAAAAATTTAAGGTAAAAAAGTAAAGTTCTTTCACTGAAACAAAATGATGACATGTCTAAATAAATGAAAAAAAATTGTTTTGAAATCTTTGTCTTGTTTATTTTTTAATGAAAAATAGAACTGAAAAAAAAATTATATAATAGTTTACTCTTTTCATAAGGTAAGGTTTTCTTTGTTATAGTTTCATTGCAATACATGAATATGCAAACAATTTGAATTATATACCTTTGTGGTGTACATAATATGCTTATATTTGCAAATTTATAATATAAACACTTTCTCTGTTAATTTTTAGTTTTCTTTTTCGCTGCTTGCTATGTACAAATTATTCAGTTCACTATATAGGAGTCAAGTCAATAAATTATTTCATCCACTAGAATATTCCCGCTATTCTTAGACAAATAAGGCAACAGTAGTATACCGCTGTTCAAAACTCGTAAATCTATGGCCAAAAATAAAATTGGGAGAACAAACTAAAACTGAGGAAAACGCATTAAATATAGGAGGAGAACAACGACACAACATTAAAATGTAACATACACAGAAACCGACTAAGAATTAGACAAAATCCGATGAGAATAACAAATATAATATCAAAACCAAATACATGAATTTGGGATAGAAAAGTACCGTGACACGTCTTATAGTAATGGAATTCACACTGAAATATAAGAGAAAACAAACGACACAACAAAAACACAACGTTAAAATGTTACACACACAGAAACGAACTATATTATAGCAATGGCCATTTTCCTGACTTAGTACAGGTAATTTTTAAAGATAAAAATGGTGAGTTGAACCTGGTTTTGTGGCATGCCAAACCTCACACTTTAATGGCAATGTTAAATATAACATTGAAATGACAACATAATATTACAGGACTACAATACAAATAAATAGGAGAACGTATAAGACAAAGAAACACATGATTAATGGATAACAAAAGGCATCAGGTTTAAAATTCAATACGTCAAAAACGGGCCAGTGACGCCCAGATATAAAGGATCGAAAGTGAAAAGTGTACAGCACTGAAGATCAAAAATTGAAAAAGGTTGTGTCAAATACGACTATGTTATTAGTTGGACCCCCCCCCCCCCTAAATCTTGGGTTGGGAACCCCCCTTTTTAAAATGGATGCATCCGTTCCGGCAAACCATCTAGCTAGCTATAAAGGCTTTAAAAATATGAAATAAATTAAACAAGGAAATTAACGGTTTAGGCAACTGTTTTGAATTTTAATAAAAAGCCTTGAATAACAAAGTTAAATTTTGTGTGCATTTATTTTTGCTTATTTTCAATAATGGAAAAAATTGCGTGATTGATTATTGTAATATAAGAAAAATCTGCATACATATGTTATAAAATGGGAAGTGGAAACTTGGAATTTGTCAAAGAGACAACAACACAACCAGAGAGCAGACAACAGCCGAAGGTCACCTATGGGCAGGGTTTCCCCTGGGTCAATTATTTTTTTCGCCACCCCTTTCGCCAAAACAAAACATTTTTCGCCACCTTGTTATTTTTTTCGCCAAGTAACATAACTATATTTTTCGTTTAAAATTTACCTTCCCCCCCCCCCCCTTAAGTAAGATGATTTTGTCCCATTGTGTCTATGATTATTCTCTCAAACTTATTTTAGAGTCTACATTTTAAAAGGGGAAAATATTCATTGTGTTTTAAACAACTTTTCTAAATGAGGGGGCCACTTAGTATAAGTAGTTATGACGTCTGGCAAGGAAGGCGTCCCAGAAAAAAATAGCCTTGCCAGACATCATAATTATTTGGACTAGGGGCCACTATACTTTTAATAATACAGAAGATATAAGTCGTGGAATATAACAAAATTAGTGGATATGTTTTGATTATATATATAATACCAGTATAGTTCGTAGGGAAAGTTTCTTTAAAAAAAAAATACTGATGTGCCCTTTTGTACTAAGAAGTGGTTTTTACAACAAAACAAAAGCTTTTATCACATGAAATTGATCCCTTATTTCATGTGTAGTCATTACATTGAAGGGTTACGCTATCCCAACCTTTTGGATAGATTTCTTCAAAACGACAGTTTTCTTTTCTTGACCATCGTAAATGAAAAAGTTGAGACTATTTTTGAAACACGTGTGTCACTCAAACGACTTTAAAGTAGTCTCCCTAATCAATTACCTATCTTAAAGTCAAAGGATGATTAAAGTTTTAAATCGGAGATTTTTCTTGCTTTTGAACATTTTCCGTCACAAAAAAGGGCTTTCTTTTCTAAACTATCTTTAAAAGGAGAGGGGACGTCAAAAGTTTGCTTCAAACACGTGCGCAAAGTGGTAACTAAATTCTGTATGTGACATTTAGCGGAAGCCATTTAATCATATCATTTTGTCAAACAATTCAATCAACACCTTTATTAATTAGTCCTTTGTTGTCGATAGCTATAAAATGCAATCAGCTGATTATTGATTTTCTGTCCAAATCTTAATGAGATCAAGGTGAATTCCGAGTATTGTCTGATCGGGAAAAGTCCGAGAAACTCGAAAAAAATAAATAAACAAGATGGAGGAAAATAAATCGTTGTATATATTTCTTTCGCCAAATTCTTTCGCAAATGACGAATTTTTATCGCCACAATTAATATTTTTTCGCAAATTGCGAAAATGGCGACCGCCAGCGGAAACCCTTCCTATGGGTCTTCAATGCAGTGAGAAAATTTTGGCACTGGTCTTCAGCTCATAAACATGTATCAGAAATGAGAATGAGATACAGCTCTCAGTTGCATTAATAAAAACCTCACAATAAGTTCTGAATATCAGAATATACAATATTGCAAGATACTCTCAAATTGTACACATGGAGCTGAGAAACCGTAAAATTAATCATGCTAATTTAACATTTAAGTCCTCGGAATCAATATTAATATGCATACTCTTGTACAAAGGAATATAAGTATGCAAAAAACATATATGGTCTTTAAAAATAAGAGTATCAATGCTTTTAATTTATGACAAGATCTTAATCAAGTAATAATTTTGGTTTGTTTAAATATTTCGGAGGTTAATATGACCTCTTTTTGTGATGGTTTCGTTTTAAGTTGGGGAAAATTGTTTGTATCAACAAAAATAAAAACACAAAGTTAATCTAGAATTATGTTTTTATCATTTTTTTATGTTTAGATTGTCAGCAAGATGAAAAGAACAAATATGCAGTTCAAAAGTCAAAATGTGGATAAGCTGAGGTTTAAGGTCCTACCTTTGCAGATTTTCATATTTTGCATGAATGAATTTAAAGTTTATATCATGAACAGCAGAGAAAGAAAAAAAAAACATTTCAATTTTCCTGTTTCTGAAGGATAAATGTAAAACATATTGTTTTTGGTAAGTTTTATGCTCTGTTTTAATAGTGTTTGTGCATTCATCTGTCCAGTCCTTCCTCTGAATTGTATCCTCTTTAAGTTTGTGGTGAGTGTTCGCCATGAATTTCAGTAAGTAGCTTGTGGATTTACATGTATATACTCAAAATTTAGTACTAATATAAATGGGATTTTAGCATGACATCCTGTCGAATGCTTATTAATCATGTTTATGTTCCAGGACATATGAGTATTTAGACTGTACGCGTACAGTCTGCCCAATTTTAAAAAGTTGGTCAAGTTTATTAGATATATATGTACATTACAGATCAACATAACAAATCTTTTACCGATTAATACAAAAAGTTTAATTGCAGTTGAAACATGTTTGGTCGAGCTCAGGTACTAGACAGTACAAGTATACTCAAATGGTCTGACTGTATGCATATAGTCGGACTGTGTGAGTATACTTATATGTCCCAGACCGTAAACATACGGTTCAAATACTTATATGGTCTGGAACATTTATACATGTCTTAAAATTAGTATCAAACACATTGGTGTTTGTGAACTTGGTAAAAAGTTATTCGATAGACTTATAATGTTTTGAGATTATCAAAATAAAAACTATCCCATTTTTAATTTTAATAAAGAAGAAGATTATAATTGATGTATGGATAACTGTATATAAAAATGAGACAGCAAGCCAACAACACAAAAAATAAGGATAAAACAATATAATTTTTTGTATCAATGTTATAATTTACAATATGTCCGAAGATTTCAAGGTATTTTTTCATTGAAATAAAACACAAGTTGAACTCTGTCAGAACTTCAAAAGCTTAAAGAAATATTGTTTCTGTTGTCTGCGTTTTGTATAATATATTGCAAATTCTTGTGAATAATGGAATGTGTTATTATAATTGCTTAAAGTTTTAACATTGATCATTATATATATATGATATATATAACTTGGAAAAATACCCAAATGTTATAAAGAATAATAAATGAATTGATTGTTATATAGTATAAGAATAGGAAGATGTGGTATATTGCTAATTTGACAACTCTCCATCAGAGAACTTAATGTAGGAGGTTAGCAACTGATGACACTGGACAACCTTTAATTATCAGTAAAATCCATACCGCATAGTTTTTTTTTTATTGAAAATCATATTATTGCTACATGTATGCAAACAATTTTGTATAATGCATAACATCAGATTTTATCGGTTCTTTTTCAGAAGGATTGAAATTCGCCACCTAGAATAAATGGAGAAAACATAGAAACAAGACCAGAATAAATTCAAAGACAGAAGTTGGATCAGCTATTATTTTAATCATTCAGTCAATGATTTGAAGTTCTTTCAAATACCAAAAGATATTGAAACCACAATTATGTCAATGTTCTGTGCTGAATGACCAAAAAGTGGACTATACGATCGCACAATGCTGGATGATAAGAAACTTTTAATGTTTTGTGTTGAGGGATATTGTGAAAAAATAGATTTACTTAAATAGCTACTGTAAATTCAGAAATTATTGTGAGGTTTTTATTTTTGCGAAAATTGCGACACAGTTGTAAACGCCATTATTTAAACTCCCATTTTGAAATATTTTATATGAATTAAACTGGATTTTTTTTCTCAAAATCGTAAAAAATAAAATCGCATTTTAGTCTTAAATGACAAAATCCAAATAATAAATGCACGCAATAATTTCTGAATTTACAGTACTAGTATGTTCAGCCTTATAATAGAGTTTTTCATTGATTTCAAATGGTAAATGATAGTGTTTCAAGAAAGTATTCTATAATTCAAATATAAACATATATTGATACTTACATTATCTGCTTTGTTGTTTAAAGTTTTGTTTTGAACAGTTATAAAACCAAATGTTGAAATAACATTTCCAAAAAAAAAGAAATTCAATTAAAAAGATTCATCTTATAATAATTAACTACCAAATAAAATACATTGTAACATACACATTACTGTTTATTATTTTTATAATTTGAATCCCAAGGATTTTAATTTGTACCATGGGATATTAAAAATCCTATGGGATAATTATAGTCCCATGGGATTTTGTTTTGTCCCATGGGACTACAATCATCCCATGGGACCAAAAATATTCCCATGGGATTTTAGTGGGATTTAATCAAAATCCCATGGGATAATGGTCGATCCAATGGGATTTTGCTCTGTCCCATGGGATATTGAAAATCCCATGTTTTTGTAAATCCAATAGCAAAATACATATAATAGTAACAGTAGAAAACCAATGAAATTATTGAATCCCATGTAATTCCGCACATTTTGGTTATATACATGACATTGTAGCTCTTGTTTGAGACGGCGGCGGATTTGTAAATGAGTGGTTTGCAAATTAAAAGTGTCCAGTGTTACAATACTAATTCATTGTAGCTATAATAGATATGATTAATTATATATAAACATGACAAAAGAGTAAAAAAGCGAATGTTATTTGATGCATATCACCTGACCGGACTCATGTGCAGTTATGAATTAACGAGGTCGCAGCTTAAACATGCTTCACAATTATAGAAATTCGAAATATTCCAATGTTTTAAGTAGGATTCTCTTGTATTTTTTCTCTTCTAATTTTATTTATGTTAATTATGTCCCTGATTTCATTTTGGAATATTTTACAAATATCAATGACCTTGTCTTTCTTGTCAGACATGTTATATGCTTTATAGATTAAAAAGTAAATTATAGTTAATAGATAGTTCATATCAAAATAAGATTCATCTTCAATTTGATAGCCAGTTACTAAACTTTCAAGACTGAATATATTTTTTTTGTAATATATATTTTATTATTTTCATATCATTTTAAATTTGTTGTTTTCAAGGTAGTTAAAAATAAAGTTGAATGTGGATTTAAATTTTGTAGACATTTTTTTATGCAGAATTCTTTCCCATATTAAAATTCGGTTAATTTATCATTTGTTAATTGACTTTGTAAGGACGTGTATACTTCTTTGTTGCTCCTGCCTGGTGAAATTTCATGTTTAAGTTCACTGATTTCTTTATATTGATAACAGTTTTATAAGATCTTTCTTGTTTTAAAATATGTTGCCAGTGCTTTGGTATAGCATTTTTAAGTAAAGAAAATTCTCTAATCCAATCTTGTTTGTTCTTTAAATTCTTTAGTACAGTTTCTGTTGAGATGTGTCCGTTTTCATCTATTATATTATTGATGTACAAAATATTACTGCTAATCCAATTTTGAAAAAAAGACATTTCCCAATTTCTTTGATAAGATTATTTCCCCATATAAGTTGTTTTCTAACTTCAAGTAAGTTTTTTGGAGTGATAGTTTTACCTCCGTTTACATCTACCCAAGTTTTAATTGAATGTTAATAGAATTCAGGCAAGGATTTTATAATAGAATTCAGGCAAGGATTTACAACCTATTTTATTAAGCAAATTAACATTTGTTAAATTCATTCTGAATAAAAGAAAATTTTTCTCGAATTTATTAAGATAAAATCTTGGAATAATTTTCCAGTTATCGTTTTCGTTTTTTATTAGTTTTGAAACCCATCTGATTTGCAAGGATTTTATATAAAAATCTAAATCAATCATTTTTGATCCTCCATCAAGATATGGTTTACATAATAAAGAGCGTTTTACTCTATCTTTTTTCCGCTCCATATAAAATTATATATTAAATTTTTGAAATTTTGTTTTATTTCATGTGTTATTATCATACATGATGCAGTGTATGTTAGGTTTGGTAAAATTAAGGACTTTACTACAGTAATTTTTCCTATTTATGTCATGTTTCGTTTGTTCCATCTTTGAATCAATTCACATTTATCCATTTGTTTCTCTGTGTTTAATTTTTGACATTCTTGATAGTTATATCCAAAATATATTTCTAGACTTTTAATGCGGTCTTGTTTCCAGTGTATATTTTCACATTTATCTTTTGACTTTTTAAGTTTGCCAAGCCACAAGCCTTCTGTTTTGTTTCTATTTAGTTTGAGTCCATAAAGGCTTCCAAAAGTTTCAATGATATTAAGGGCAATACTTATATCTTTGCGTGTTTTTAAAAACAATTGAGTATCATCTGCCAATTGACATATTTTAGTGAGCAAGATTTTCCATCGAAGTTGATTTCAAATCCTTTTAATTCCTTTTTTTCTCTTAATTTAATTGCCATTATTTCAACACACAAGACGAAAATTAACGAAGATAACGGATACCCTTGTCTTATCCCACGAAATGTATTGAAGGGGACAGACACCCATCCATTATTTAAAATACATTCTTTTATGTCTGTATACATAGTTTCAACCCATTTTATGAATTCGTTTTTGTAAACCAATTTTTTTAAAGATTAAAACATAAAACACCACTCAAGTGAACCGTAAGCTCCAGTAAAGTCTAAAAATAAAATTGCAGCATCTACATTAAATTTTTCAGAATAATCAATAATGTCTTGGATTTGTCTAATATTAAATCCTATGTTTCTGTTTTTTATGTAACCTTTTTGATCAGAGTGAATGGTTGTTGGTAGTACTGATTTTAGTCGTTGCGCTAAGACATAAGCTAGTAATTTAACATCATTGTTTAATAATGTAATAGTTATATAGGGAGAGGGGATCATTTTTTTTAAACAAAAGAGATATGGCTCCAATTTTTTTGAGAGTTTGTTAATTCTCCTTTTTTATAGCAATAGTTGAAAACTGGTACTATGACATTTTTAATCTGTTCCCAAAATTTTCTATAAAACTTAACATTCAGTCCGTCCAGCTCTTGGGCCTTGTTTAATTTCATCTTAAATATAGCTTCTGTGCATTCACTTATAGTAATTTTTCCCTCACATGTATTACTTTCAGAGTCATTTATTATTTCACTTTCTTTGATAGTTTCGATGTATTGTTTTACCTTTTCTGTATCGGGTTTTGTTGAAGTATATAATTTAGTATAATAATTTACTTCCAGATTTAGTTTTGTTTTGGTCATATGTTACTTGATTATTTTCATTATACAGTTGAGTTATAGTTTTTTTTACTTTGCCGTGTTTATCCTAGACCAAGAAAAAAAATGTGTTTTTCTCCCCTTCTTCTAGTCATTTTACGCGTGATCTAATTTGATTTCCTTTAATTTTTTCATTATATAAACTTGCTAATTGTTTTTCAATGTTTTCTTTTAGGCTAACTTTCTTCTCATTTATATAATTATCACAATAAATTTCTTCAGAAAGGGTTTTTAATGTATTTTCTAAGATTTCAATAGTATCTTTTTTTTATATTTGCCTTTAATTTACAGTATTGGATGGTATAATCCCTTACCTCAACTTTTAAATTATTCCATAAAAGATCTAGGTTAAGAGATGTTTCTGATTTTGTTTTATATGTATTAATCAATTTTGAAATATTTTTTTTATACTGTTCATCATCCAGGATGCTGCTATTTAATTTCCAGTAAACTCGCCGTTTTGAGTTTCTATTCATGTTGATTTTTAATGAAACAGCGTAATGATCAGTGTGTTGTAGAACTATTGGTCTTATGTCGCATGTAATGCAATTTATATTAACTTCATCACTTAATAAAGAGTAATCAAGTCTTGTAGATTCTGATAAGTTTTTCCTTCTCCAGGTAAATTGGGTTTTATTTATATTTTTGCTTCTCCAGACATCAGTTAGTTTAAGATTCTTGATTAACATTTTAAGGTTATGAACTGGTTTATCAAATTTTGTATTTCCTACTTTTTTCTTTGAATCTCTTATAGATGATATGTCGTTGAAGTCACCCCCAATTATTAACTGGCCAATACTGTGATTTTCAATAAATTGTTTTACTGATTTAAACAAAGTTTTTCTTATTTTACAATTATAAGTTGCATATAGGTTCACTAATGTATAATATATTGTCATCTATTTCTATATTAACTAATATTAATCTACCCTCTGTATCCTTATATTTGGTCAATAATCTTGAAGTTTAATCTGTTTTTTATCCATATGGCAACTCCTCTTGCATTACTTAACCTGTTACTAAAGATTACTTCATCTTTGAATTCTTGTTTTAGCTTTGGTTCTAATGTTTGAGTAAAATGAGTTTCCTGTAGGAATACTATATCACATTTTTGTTGATAAGCCCATTCAATAATTCTGTTTCTTTTTTCAGATTTTTGTAACCTGTTGATATTTACAGTGCAGACATGGATACAGTTTTTGTTTGTCATTTTGTATTAATATTAGGAAGGTAAGTTAGATAATTACAGAGTTCGGTTGTGTTTGAGAGTATATTAAACTTGTAAATCCGCATGAATTTAAATTTTAAGATTTTATCTTTATCCTTGCTTTGTGGATTTTTTTTTATATGATATCTTTATCAATTTAAATTCTTTCTTCTTTACATCTATGTACAATTACATGTACATGTATAATAATCCTGATTATATATGTGTAAACATAAAACAACATTTCAATGATTCACCTCAATATATAGGTCATGATTTGGGTCAACAATGTGACTCCTCTGTGTCCAAAAAAAATATTTTGGACTCATTAATTTTGTAAACATACATAAAAATACAATCAATAGCAAAATATATACAGATATATTTGATAGAAAAAAAACATAACTTTAAACTAAACACAAAATAAACAAATATTTTTTTTAAGTTGTTTTATTGATAAAAATCTATAACACATAAATACAAAAAGTCAAATATGCAACTGAGAAAACGGTTTATATTCGAGCACAATGAGAATTTACGACAGCTTTAAGAGGATTTTAAACGATTTCCGACACATCTTATTAGTCCTCTTAACTATGGAAATCATGCTTTTAATGTTATCAAATGTTTATTTTTTTTATGATTTTCAACTAAATTTTGAATATCGAACCGACTGCGAGCAGCCGGTTGGATATTGAATATCGAATAACGAACCGGCTGCTAACTTCACATACATACATTGGATTATGATAATCGTTTTTGCGACGAAGTTTTATTTTTCTAATATACTAATATAAAGGGACACTTTAGCTATGATACGCATGATTGTCATAAATTCTTGTGTTGCTACTTCTATTGATGCTGGCGTAGTCAAATTTTAACATTTATCTAAAGAGTTTTTATTATTGGAGGTCAATTTCCAAGCGGGTCGGAGAATTATGACCATGCCATGTAGTTCCTCATTTGGTTTATCAATTCTTCGTTTGTGTCTACCAGTATTGAGATTGTCGCTATTACTGTACACATGTTAAATTTCATGTGATACATTTCATTTTCTGAAAATGGGATGTTTGGACGATGAACGATATTATTTCTCATCTGCCTTAGAAGCTCGACAAGGTCTCCGTCGTTTTTTAAAACGTGTACCTCTTTATTCCAGCCACGTGTTGGACTATAGACTCTCTTGTAGAATCGAATGATTTTATAAAGAAAACCTGTATCACAATTGATAAATCCATCTCCTGGCTCACTAAACAGACTTTGCTCAAATTTGTTTAGTCTTAACAGGTTATTGAGATCAGTTTCACATTGCGTATAGTCATTCTTAATGCGTGTTGGTGTCAAACAGTTTTCGCAATTTACTATAAGATTTCTCATCGCTTTGGGTGTGAGATTGAAAACATATAACGCAAACTGAGCTAACTCTCTGCATTCATTGTCTGTGAATGTATCACTACTGACACCTGAAATGCGTGTATCAAAGTGTAAACAATCGTCATAAAAAGATGAGCAGCGGCATAATAAAGAAGTTTTCAATTTGATAATAGAGAAATGTTTAGATTTATTCATTCGAGTCTTTAAACGTTGGTATGTGTCGATAAGAGGTAGTAAACAATTAGTTGTGTTAAAAATAATTTCCAATTAGATTAGGTCTTTACTGCCATGCCATTGCCAATCAACCATTTTCCATCACAGTTTTCTCTTCGCCATTTGTATATTTTTAAAGAGTATAAAATAAATATAGTCAAAATATTTGGAACTATTGTAAATGTTTCGAACCTTTAAAATTCGATAATGTGGTTATACGTTACAAAACTGTTGTTACTTTTACGAAACAATATATTGACAAACAAAAACGATTTTCTTACTACTTTTATATTCGACTGTAGCACATGTAACAGACCCAAAACTTTTGTTGTCGACACAGATACCTTTGACGGATAAGGCAGTCAATTGTTTCGATTTCGACTTCCACTTCAAAGCATAGAGCCAGCTTAATTTTTTTAATATAATTAAATCGGTCTCAACGTGTATTTTTGAACAGATATATCATGTTATGGAGGGGTATTTTCGAAAAATACTTGTCGAAGGACTCTGAAATTTCCCAAGCCGCTAGGGGCAGCAGGGTTGGCAAAAACCCGGGTTTTATGAGTATTGCCCAGCCCAGTGGGAAATACTGGGAAAACCCGGGTTTTATTGGGTTTTAGTGGGTAATACTGGGCAATACTGGGTAATATAAAATATTTGTCTGAATTTTAAAGAGGATTCAGTGATAACCACAAATACAGTACATTTAATAAGATATTTATACCCTATTTTGTTTGTTTGGCATTTGTCTAGATTGGCAAGCTGTAAATAGAAAGCAAATACATAATTTTTTTCAAATGAATATTATGAATATAGCTCCTATTAAGAATTAACATTTACATGTATTAAAGAAACATCACATTTAAATAATGTATATGCACTGTCACTAATTAATAAGTAATTATTCAGATTAGAACACAGATTTGTTTATGTAACAATAATCAGTCCTTTCAATTTTATAAGTGTTAATGGCATGACCCTGTAGGGTGTTTATTTAGCAATATAAATGTATAACAATTAAAATTAACAATTCACTTAAACACTGCAATAAAATGCATTTTGCAAAGTTTGGATTATTGAAACAATACTTGGTAATTAAAAAGTATCTTTAAATGTGCAAATCTTGTATTCTGCCTACATATAAAATTAATAGAGAAGAGAATGAAATTGAATTTTCTAGAAATAACTGTCAATGTTATCTGTATAAAAAGTACATATATTTAGCTGTTATACAATGAAACTATAACAAGTCTTAACTATTTTGTGTTAAAATAAGCTTAAAAACCATATTGCCCAGTAATGCCCACTATTACCCATTTCTGGGAGTATTGCCCAGCCCGGGAAAACCCGGGTTTTCCCGCCCGGGAATTCCCGGGTGGGTAATACTTTGCCAACCCTGGCTAGGGGAGGGAAAAAGTTGGTCCCAAGACTGGTATTTTTTCTCAAATACCCCTCCATGACATGATATATATGTTTAATTACACCGAATAGATTTTGATTGAAAGTGTCTGTACAGAGAAGGGAAATAGGAGTACCGCGGGAATTATACATGTAACATTATTACTCAAAGGGACGATCTTTGCATTGGATATCAAACAAATTTTAAAACAAACGTTTTGGACATAAACGTGTTACGTTCTTCTCGTATATTGCATGATGGTATGATACAAAACCCTAGCCGGAGATCAGTTTAATTGGGTTCTCGAGCAGGCATGTCAGTAACTGCTAGTAGTCCCTTGTTAATTTGGGTATTATTGCTATTGCTATTTTGCTTAGTTTATTCTGTTACATATTTTGACAGCGGACGCATTTCTTTTAAACAGTGTGGTTTGGTACGTACTGCCGTAGGTTTATTTTTCTACATTGGCTAGAGGTATATATAGAGGTTTGATATACAAAAAAGCATGTTTATCCCCGCCGCAACTATGCGGCTGTCCCCATTCAGGAGCCTCTAACCTTTGTAAGTCTTGTATAATATTTTTTTTTATTTTAGTTCATTTTTTAAGTTTTAAGTTATGTTTGGCCACCATTATCACTAAACTGGAACTAGTTATGTTTAAGGCCAACTAAAGCACGCATTCAGGTGTAGGTTTTCTCGTTGTGTTGATGACCCATTGGTGGTCTGAAATTGTTTTTGCTCTGATGTCGGGTTCTAGTTTCTTTGACACATTCCGCATTTCTATTCTCGTAATTATAATAAACCAATCTCTTCAATCAATTGAAATCTCTGAGGTTATTTTTTAACATGTATATGGGATTGATATTCAAGATGTATGTATGTTTCTTAATTTGATAAACTTGATACACCTATGGACAAACATGTCTTATTCTTAAATTTTGTAACTTAAAGGAAAATTCGCGAGTATGTACTTATCATTTAAATGAATATGTTCCTTATAACATAAAAACACATTCACAAAGTTGTCAGTGTATCTTTAATAACGGTTAAATCTAAAATGTATTACATTTTTGCTTGACATACGACGATGGGTTGTGACGTTTAAACCCGATTTGGTGAATGCTGGGAAATAATGATTCAGTTAAAATCTAAAAAGCTGATCGAATTTTCCGTAATTAAAGGGCGCAGATGACCGTTTCTTGTAGGTAATTGCCACAATATAAGAATGAAAGGAAAATGATCACACGTGTAACGTTTTGCATTGATAAAAAAAAACAATATGATTCATTTTGCGATTCACTGATGAGTCCTATGAAGACAAAACGCGCGTCTGGCATATTAAGTTGTAAGCCTGGTACTTTTGATAGCTATTAACATGTCGAAATGACCTATTGTATTGTATTTGTGTATTTAAGTGTTATATTTAACATTGCCATACAAGCGCAAGTTTTACCTAGCCACAAAACCATGTTCAACCCTCCATTTGTTTCTTAAAATGTATGCACCATGTCAGGAAAATGACTGTCGTTATCTTTTAGTTTCTGTTTCTGTTGCATTGTCGTTTGTTTTTTTTTTGTTGAACTTCAGTGTTTCTGTTGTTTCGTAGTTTTCCTCTTACAGTTGATGTGTTTCCCTCAGTGTTTATTTATAGGGAACGGTGATAGTACAAACAAGCCCTGGAATATTGATTCAAAAGTGAAGTTCACAATGGAAAATCTGAATTAATTGTTTTTGTCTTTATGTTTTGTTTTCAACTAACCACCTTTGTCAATTTCTAGATGTACATGTAAGTCAAGTTATGAAACTGTTATTGCGTGTACTAAGTAGTCTTATACAATGACATTAGACTTTTAGTGTTTCAATTTGAATAGTGTTATTTATATTAGTTCATTCGAATCTAATGATAGGATAGGGAGTTTGATTGTCATTAAACATGTAAAAACAATATTGATTTTGAAAAAGGGAGGAAATAATTTTTTAGATTCCGTAGTTGAATTGTGATTACATTTTACCGTCAAAACTAAACACATGCTGTTCATAATTTTTTTCCTAAGAGAACAGTTATTTATTATTTTAATCATTAGTTATTAATTAAGTACAGGTTTGAGAAACTTTCTTTTAAGATTGTCACACCCTATAATGCTTTTATGATGTTTGACGTATACTAAGTATAAAAAAAAATAAAAAAAAAAAACACGAAGAAAAATTCTGAACGGAGAGTTCCTCAGCAAATAATAAAATCAAGAGCGCAACGCATCAAAAGAATGGATAACAACTATCATATTCCTGACATGGTACATGCAGTTTCTCATACAGACCACCTTTTTTAATATATCATTTTAGTTAAATAAGTATATGCGACATAACCTGCCTTGTAAATGTGCGTAACTGTAACTGAAATTGTTTGTTAATGTTCATTGAGTTGTTGACACCTAGTTATAATAATAATAAAAAAAATAATTAACTACGTAATTTGTTTGAAGAGATAATAATAAATCTATGTAAACGAGGAAACTTGATAAGGGTCATTGAAACAAAAAATAATATCATATTGATACAGGAGCAGGACGCAAGCAGTTCATATCAGGAAACCTAAGTGGAAACTATTTAAATGCACATGTTTACTGATTACTGATACTGATTATTGACATACTAGTGCTTAAGGAATGTTTTAGGAATGTTTTTGTTTGTAGAATTTAATAGCTTGATAGAATGACATTTCTAAATATTAGTTTTTTCTACATAAATCATTTGATTACAACATTGGTTTTCCAGTTTGAGTTGTTTTCCTCTAGTTATGTTTTGCCCTTTAGTGCTTGCTGTTCGGTGCTCCGTGCTGAACGCCGAACTTTGACCTATAATTGTTCTAATAATTATGCATTGTGACTTGGATGGAGAGTTGTATATTTTGCACTTATTTCACATCTTATTTTTCAATACATGTACACACGCTGTGATAACGTCACAATAAATAAAAATACCGCAATCGATGAATGTTCAGAGAAGAAGATCTTTCTTTTATTTAAGAATCGTAGATAGTGTAAAAGTTATATAGCATTAATAGTAAATAAGAACTTTCACAAAAAGATATAAAACGACAAAAACGGTTATCTTTATAATATGAAGTAGGTTTCATACTTTGTCGTTTTGATAATTCTACACAAGTTGGTCATAAAATTAGTTTTTTTTTTAAAGTGTTCAACAAAATGAAATTCTTCGTGTTATCTCACGGAATGTCTATTAATTGGACCGATATAATGTTCTAACGTTAAACAGCGCTTTAAACATGTTTTTTTTCAGATTTCAAAAGTCTGTTTAATATTTGACCACTATTGAATATTGTACAGTAAACCCCAACTTGTAACAATTCAAGATTAATATTAAATTAACTAAATTGAATTTGATTTGCAAGACTTGTACGGTCGTGTAGGTTTTCATTCAAAACTGGTATTATTTGAATATGTAATTTTAGCCAAATTTCTACAAAATCATACAACGACGCTAAACATAATATACGAACTTTTTTTAAAGGTTTAATTAACACCACATAACTGTTCATTTTGACCAAGACTAAAAATGGTACCTTGCATGTTAAAATATATATTATGGTATGTTTGTTATTATTATCCTCCAATAAATCAGTGCATTGATAACTCGAACAGTTATGACATGATCACGTTTGTGATCCAACTTACTATGCGAAACATCGTGTGTATAATGTTGACCGTATGTGATGGTAAACAATGTAACAATGTAACAATGCACATACTTTATTGATATGATCATCAATAAAAGTGTATGTTATCAACTACATTGTCTTTAATTATGTCATTCAAATTTGTCGTAGGAAGATCTATCTTTTTTTTTTATATATATCTAACGGTTCTTTCCACTTTTCCGTGTAATACAAAAAAGTACTTATTAGGTCAAAGGTGCACATGAAGTGTCACATTTGGGAGTAAAACAACCATTGATTCCCCGCAATTAGTCTTTGTTAAATCGGCACTATAAAAAAAATGTGACGAATTTTATTTTTGTTTCAATTAAAAAAATACTTGGTATGAATACGGTTTTATTCTGTCCAGTACTGTAGTGTAAATGAAATATTACAGTTCATTGCATTAAGGAAAATGACCATCACCGGAAGAAAATCAGTATTTTTTGTATTAAATACCTTAACTTAAATAGCATCAACCGGGTCATCATGATCTTGAAGTACATCTTTATAAAATTCTAATCATTATTTTTGTACTGTCGAATATGTTTTTTTCTTCAATATTTTGAGAGGTTATAATAAACCAGCTGTCCATCAAGGGATTCTGTAGTTAAAGAATGAGTTCGATTACCGTTCTCAGAACATTTGGTACCTCGAGAACTGATAATTGTTTTCTGGGTGAGAGATCAGATGTCACGATAATTAAGCAAAAGAAAAGAAAAACACTTGTTTGTTTAATTTTGATTTAGTTAATATGAGAATAAGGATATGACCGAAACTAGTTCTACTTACTATTTTCATATTTTCCTTGGTGAAAAATTTCAATTTTCGGAATATGACAAGCATGATGAACTCATCTTTTTAATTGTCAACTTCCAATTTCAGAGCAACAACACACACTGACTTTCGTCGTATTGGCGAATAAGCATCTTACTTTATAGATTACACTCAAGCATACGGAGTTTATATCTCCAATTTAATACAGGACCTGTAAATCCTATCAACTTTGTCTTAATATAGGGTTCCTGCTCATGAGGAAGCTATTAAACAAGGGCTCAAAGGGGTGATTTGGAAATCATCCCTTAGTACATTTTACGTACGCCATCACAAAATAATAAGGAATAACGATTGAAGATAACAGTACTTACATTTTACGATAACATCACGAATCAGTAGCAAAGACGATATGTCAGTGTATCGTCTTACTATCGGCATATGGTTCATGAAATGATCTTTAGCTACCAGGATAGTCGTAAGATCTGTAGTTGTCCGAGTATGATTTTTTTACTGACTTTTGATTTACATGGCGGTAAAACTTTTACTTTTACGACGCAACCGATTTCACTTCCGTTGGAGTGAATTCGAATCCAATTGTTTTTTGTAAGTTACATTGATTTCTTTTCTTCATCGATGTTCAGAAGATTTAAAACCCGTAAACTAGTATTGTCTTAATTATATTTGATTGTGCAGTCTTCAAATAATTCATCTATTATTCAATGATTAATACCTTGAGTGTTGCAATTTGATATGTTTAGTTGTAGGTACTTTTGAATCTACAGGAGAGGATAGCGAGCTTTCATGTATGATTGTAATGAATATTACTAAACAGGGAGGAAATGCGGACGAACTCGGGAAAAATGTAATTTAGATTGATTACTTTGGAAAATTGTGATCGAACTTTACCTTCAAACAAACAATAAACATGATAATAATACACTATTTCCATATGGAAGACCGCATTAATTGGATATGCTAATGTTGAACACCATTTAGTTTTTCTCATTAAGTATGTCTTTTTGTTAGTGAATATTTTCTGTTTGTTTCCTTATATTTATCAAGTAAATATTTAAGAAACTGTTAATAATGTCAGTCCTATTTCTACTTAAGTACAGCTCTTTATAAGAACCAGGCAGAGTGCCATATACATGTGATATATGGGGGGTTCCAGATTTTATCTATAATTGGACTAATAGAAGCAGTAAATGAATACTGCTCAAAAAATAATTTTGAGTGTGAAAATATAAGTGGTTGCCATGGTAACGGACACACTATTTTTGGGTTGTTAAGCATTGTAAAATCATTAAAAAATCAGCTAAATCACCACATTTTAGAGCCAGATTATGAATAGAATCATGCATTTTTCATTAATGTTCATATGTAACATTTATACAACTTGGTTTAAGCTTCATTTTAGTGAAGATTGCATGTCAACCAAGTTTGTATATTTTTTGAAAAATTTTGCGAAAAAATGCATATTTTCAACATTTCTGAAATTTGGATTTTTTCGAAATTATCAAATTTTCTCAGGTGTTTTAAAAAAAAGTGCAAATGTGTACAGAATAGTTAGCACTGTAGTAATGAAGTTTGGATACTACTTTACCAAATTAAATAGAAAAATGCGTGGGATTTTGTTTAGTTTTATTACCATAGCAACCGATTTTTTCCTTGGAAACAGAGTTTTTATTCGCAGAATATTGCAGTTTTAGAGCTTAAATGTCCTGAATTGTTTTATAACCAATAAGAAAATACATAAAAGCCAATGCAAACTTTAAATTACTATCGTCAAGTGTTGTTGACTTCAATTGTTTCCACGGAAACACATATTATCCATAGCAACATCCACTTAAAAACTGCAAAAATAGAAATTTATGTAAAAAAATACATAAATAGAGGTCGTTTATTTTCAAATTGGAACATGACTGCATGCTTTGCTTCACTCACAGTCTTGTCTGGGTTTTCTTCCTTCAGATTGTTCAATAAATGTAATATATAATGTAACATTGGGGTTGGAGGGGTTGGAGGGGGGAGGGGGGGTATGTTGATTTTTTAAAATGTTGCATACAAGTAGATACTTAAAAAGATAATTGCATTTGTTCGGACTTTGTTCCGAGTTCATCATCTGATTATCAATTTTTGGAAGTTAGCAGATGATGAACTTCATGGGTTTACAATAACTGGGCCAACCTGGCTTATGGCAAGGCAAGATAGATATGGCCCTAACAATTGTAAGAAAATTCTTAATTTCTTATGGCACACACCCGTCTAAGATGTTATTCCAGCTAAATCACAAAATTGACCTGTAACATAATATTAACAAACCAATAATAGAATCATTTGGTCAAAGCATTTCTAAACTGAAACTTAAGTGTGATGGACGGACGGATAGACGGACAGGCAAATTGAACACATTTTAAGTTGGTGGTGACTTAAAAAAAATAATAATAGTCAATTGTTGATCGCTAATATCAGAAGTCCAGTATAATGGAATCCTCTTTAAATATACATGTAGCTATTAACATCTATACTATTAAACGAGAAGACCTCATTTTGTGTGTCGCTTCTCTTCCTTCCACGATAAATTAATCATCATGCCTCTTCTATAGGTCATATACATAGTCGCATTTGTCATCAATTGTTATGATTATTCAGATTGAGTTATTTTAGTAGAAAAACGACAAAAAAGGAGTCCGGATATTGATTCCGTCCTCAGACTGACTTTTAGTCATAGGTAAGACTTCCGGTTTGAAACATGCATAAGTACAACCAATGGTATGATAGATAACAAAAATGAAAAATAAATAAGCCAATCAAAGCGTTCTCCATATCATGGTGTTTAGATCGCAAGAACCACAACTATTTTACCTTCATAGAGAGGACAATTACTTTTCGCGTTTATCTACATGTAAATTACGATTAAACTAATTTTATATATAGAGAGTCTCTGTATTCTGTCTACTATTTTCTTTGAAATGTTTACTAATTAAGGGGTCATACCAATTGCATATATATATTAAAATAAGTAAAACATGTGGAAACAAGAACGTGTCCATAGTATACGGATGCCACATCGGCACTATATTTATTAAGATTCGAGTTGATAGGACTTCAACTTTTGAATCTTAGTCGGTCTTAGTAATTTATACAAGATTCATATCCTACCATTGGCATGTTAATAGGGCTCTTAAAAGAAACAGCACGGATGGATTGTCCTAGAAGCATATTTTATCAGACTAATAATTGTCTATATATAAGCAGTTACATTTATTTTATGTATGAAGCGGTGCAAATTTTTATCTAATTCAATTTGACAAAAAGATGCATTGTAGCAAAGGAGAAGAATAATTGTGGTCCGAGGCCAGAAAAACGAAAATTATTGAATTTAAAGGAAAGGAAACAAGTATTGGACTTTTGGAAAAAGGGAGAGGGCCTTTGATACCTTTTATAAAATTCTCCATACATAATATCAAGGACTATATAAATCCTTGATAATATCTTTTACAAAAAATTTAAAAAAAAACTGTTCACAAGCTGTATTTGCCCGCGATTTCGCGGGTGTGTTCTAGTATCATTAACAACTCCTTTGCTGTACTACTATCCTGCAATTAAAATTCAGGATCTCCGAGATAGACAAATAGAATACATCTGCTAAGTTGGAATTGTGCTAATCCCGGTAAAATAATTATGCTATTACCGGCAAGATTATCAAATCAAAATTATCAAGCAAAATAATTGTATCAATTATGAATTATTCCTTACTATGCGTCATTCTGCATATATCTCATAAGTTCAAGATTCCGATAACATTATATCTTGTTTTGTGTGTGTGTGTGTGTGTGTGTGTGTGTGTGTGTCAAAAGGAAGGTTGGGATTGATTTTTGGAGTGTTGGTCACAACAGTTTAGGAATTAGGGGCCAAAAAGGGTCCAAATAAGCAGTTTCTTGGTTTTCGCACTATAACTTTAGTTTAAGAAAATAGAAATCTATGAAATTTTTACACAAGGTTTAATTTGTGACCACAAAAGAAAAGTTGGGATTGATTTTGAGAGTTTAGGTCCTAACAGTTCAGGAATTATGGGCAAAAAAGGGGCCCAAATAAGGATTTTTCTTTGTTTTCGCACCATAACTTTAGTATAGGTAAATAGAAATCTATGAAATTTAAACACAAGGTTTATGACCACAAAAGGAAGGTTGGGATTGATTTAGGGAGTTTTGGTTCCAACAGTTTAGGAATTAGGGGCCAACAAAGGGCCCAAATAAGCATTATTCTTAGTTTTCGCACAATAACATTAGTATAAGTAAATAGAAATCAATGAAACTTAAACACAAGGTTCATGACCACAAAAGGAAGGTTGGGATTGATTTTTGGAGTTGAGGTCCCAACAGTTTAGGAATAAGGGGCCAAAGAGGGGACCAAATAAGTATTTTTCTTGATTTTCGCACCCTAACTTCATTATAAGTAAATAGAAATCTATGAAATTTGAACACAAGGTTTATGACCATAAAAAGAAGGTTGGGATTGATTTTGGGAGTTTTGGTCCCAACAGTTTAGGAATAAGGGGCCCAAAGGGTCCAAATTTAAACTTTGTTTGATTTCATCAAAAATTGAATAATTGGGGTTCTTTGATATGCCAAATCTAACTGTGTATGTAGATTCTCAATTTTTGGTCCCGTTTTCAAATTGATCTACATTAAGGTCCAAAGGGTCCAAAATTCAACTAAGTTTGATTTTAACAAAAATTGATAATTATGCTGAATCTAAACATGTACTTAGATTTTTCATTATGGCCCCAGTTTTCAAGTTTGTCCAAATTGTGGTCCAAAATTTAACTTTGTTTGATATCAACAAAAATTGAATCCTTGTGGTTCTTTGATATGCTGAATCTAAACATGTACTTAGATTTTTGATTATAGGCCCAGTTTTCAAGTTGGTCCAAATTGGGGTTCAAAATTAAACTTCGTTTGATTTCAACAAAATTGTATATTTGGGGTTCTTTGATATATGCTTAATCTAACCATGTATTTAGATTTTTGATGTTTGGGACCGGTTATCAGATTGGTCCACATTGAGGTCTAAAGGGTCCAAAACTGAACTTTATTTGATTTCATAAAAAATTGAATTCTTGGGGTTCTTTGATATGCTGAATCTAACCATGTATTTTGATTTTGGATATTGGACCATAATAGGTAATGTCCAATTTAAAATTTAAAGCTTTTAAGTTTAAGTTCTGAGACCACATTCATTATGTGTCAGAAACCTTTGTTGTGTCAACTATTTAATCACAACTCAAATTCAGATCTGTATCAAGCTTGAATGTTGTGTCCATAATTGCCCCAATGTTCAGGGTTCAAACTCTGCGGTCGTATAAAGCTGCTTCCTGCGGAGCATATTGTTTAAGGTTCAAATTTCAAAAAAAATATTTTTTTAACCTTTACATGAATTACGCCCCTATTTTCTGTATCTGTCTCTGTAACCTTTATAAAAGACTGCATTAATCCCGAGATTTGGAATGAAACCACTAAGCTGAGAATATTTGCATAAATACAAGATTAATAACAGTAATAATTTGAAGACAAATTCCACACATGGTCTTATTTAATTAAATGCAACACTAGAAACAGCGCAGTTCATACCAATGTTATTTTTCTTTGTAATTATCAATGTTTTCTAGTCCCAACAAGTTGTAATCATTCATGAATACAAGACTTTATTGTCCCACGTGTAAAAAAAGAATAAATTTCCGATGTCCCACGCGTTGTGCACACATTTGATCGATTCAAGGTACAATGGCAAAAACTAAAATAAACACTTTTATGGCCGCGCCGCAATTTGGGAGGGGGAGGGGGTGTTGTAGTAGGTTTAATCCATGTCCGTCAGTACATTAGTCGTCACAAAGTTGGTTTCTATTTTGCAAATATAGTTTGCCTTAATCAAATCTTATGAAACATGTATACACAATGCGTATTACCACAAAACAGAGATCAAGTTTGAATGTTGTTGGTGTCACTGTTAACTGTATATTTTGCCTTAAATGGCCTGGTTAACTATAAAGAAATATCTAAAAGTGACCATTTGATCTTAAGATGTGGTATAATTGTTAATTAGACAACTCTCTACAAGATACCAATGATCATAAGATAGTATCCAGAAGTAAATTTTGTAAAAATAAAATTCTATTTTTTCCGTATTTTACTTATAAATGGACTTATTTTTTTTGCGGGGAAACATTACATTTAATCTGTGGTTAATTTTTTTTAGAATTTTAATAACTTTCTTAAACTATCCTGGGCATGCTGTGTTTGTACCAAACTTGGACAGAAGCTTATTTATGATCATAAGATAGTATCAAGAAGTAAATTTTGTAAAAAGATAAATCTATTTTTTCCGTATTTTACTTTTAAATGGACTTAGATTTTCTTCCAGTTAACGTGACATACAGTTTGCAGTAAAAGTTTTTAAAACATTTATTAGATTCATAAACTATCCTGGATTTTTACCAAACTTGGACAGAAGCTTCTTACAATCAAAAGATAGTATCAAGAGGAATATTTTTACCGATTTTTTTCCTCATTTTTGTTGAGCCTGCGATTTACAGCAACAGTAGGCGAGACACTGGGTTCCGCAGAACCCTTACAAATTTATTCTTAAGGCATTCAAATGAATAAAACTTGAGGTTTCCCAAAATCTGACAAAAATCCAAAAAACATGACAACTACAATGTACCTTAACTTAGCTCTGAAGCTAAAACCAAGTTATATCGATGTTATATAAGAAATTTCTGAGAGAAAAAAATGATTCTATTTATAATCAGGCTCGCCGACCAAACGTTATCTTTTCAAAAATCTTCATGTATGATATCTTTAAAAAAAAATGAACCTACCCCCCTCCCCCCCTTTTTTTACCTTCTAACCCCAATATTACATTATACAGTTCATTTATTGAACAATCTGAAGGAAGAAAACCCAGACAAGACTGTGAGTGAAGCAAAGCATGCAGTCATGTTCCAATTTGAAAATAAACACCCTCTATTTATGTATTTTTTTACATAAATTTCTATTTATGCAGTTTCAGAGTGGATGTTGCTATGGTTAATATGTGTTTCTGTGGTAACAATTGAGGTCAACAACACTTGATGATAGTAATTTAAAGTTTTTATGTATTTTCTTATCGGTTATGAAAACATCCAAGACATTTAAGCTCTTAAACTGCAAATAAAACTCCGTTTCCAAGGAAAAAATCGGTTGCTATGGTGATAAAACTGAAGAAAATCCCACGCATTTTTCTATTCAATTTGGTAAAGTAGTATCCAAACTTCATAACTACAGTGCTAACTATTCTCTACACATTTGCACTTTTTTGAAAAACACCAGAGAAAATTTGATAATTTCGAAAAAATCCCAATTTCAGAAATGTTGAAAATATGCATTTTTTTGCAAAAATTTTCAAAAAAATTACAAATTTGGTTGACATGCAATCTTCACTAAAATGAAGCTTAAACCAAGTTCTATCAATGTTAGATTTGAACATTAATGAAAAATGCATGATTCTATTCATAAGCAGGCTCTGAATTGTGGTGATTTAGCTGTTTTTTGAAAGATTTTACCAAGCTTAACGACCAAAAAATAGAGTGTCCGTTACCATGGCAACCACTCATATTTTCCCACTTAAATTTTTTTTTTGAGCGATATTCATTTACTGCTTCTTCTAGGCCAATTATAGATAAAATCTGAAACCATCATGTATCGCACTCTGCCTGGTTCTTACTTGCGATGTTTGACGTATACATTAATAAATATATACAAACTCACCTGCCATGATTAATGTGTGTTACTGTTACTGAAAGAGTTGATTAATGATCATAGAGCTAATGCCGACTAGTTATAATATAAAAAAAACTCGGAATAATAATTGCATCTACACAAGGAAACTTCATAAGGGCCATTGAAACAAAATCTAATATTATTTAGATACAGGAGCAGGAAGCAAGCAGTTCATATCAGCATATCCGTGTAGAAACTTCTAAAATGCACATGTTTACTGATAATTGATACTGATAAAAAAACATACTTATTATTTAAGAATATTTGGAAAATGTTATTTTGGTAGAATTCAATAGCTAGAAAACTTGAGAAACAGATCTTCTTAGACTGCTGGTCTCAATAAGACAAAAAGAAAACCGGCTGAATTTCACCCTTATCCTCCATATATATCTTCTACATCTTACAATATTATTCACATCTCTTCATACATGTCAGCCTCACAATCATCTCAACTTTCAGTACACATATAGTATATTGAAGTCTTTTATCTCAGCAAACTCTAGTCGGCATCAAAAACATTCAAGTAAAGGTCAGTGTAGAAATCACTACGCTTGACTGGTTAAATTTAAATTAACTCTACATTTAAATAGTTTTAGTTATTAATATTGAGTCTCGAAGTTTTTACAAATCCTTCCAGTAGAGGTCAGTGCAGAAATCACTACGCTTGACCGAACAAAATCCATATAAGTTGACATTCAATTCACAAGATTTTATCTTTTAACACTAAGACGAGTAATCTTTCATAACACTATAGTCTAGGTCAGTGTGGGAATTACTACGCTTGGCAGAATAAAGAATATCTTGTCTTTCTCTTTGCCTTTTTATAATCGTAAATAATTTTATCTTTTAATACCAAGTTGAGAAGTTTTACAAAATATCCCAGTAAAAGTCAGCACGGGAATCACCAAGCTTGACCGAAAAAGAACATTTGAACCTTGTACTTACATAATGTTAACCATTATCATCATTCCTAGAAGCATATCAAAACAATCCATTCGAGGGCAGTGTAGAAATCATTAGGCCTGACAATACGCCAATACATTACAGACCTAGTCCATAAACCAAGCTTTTTCTTTTTTCCCCTTTTTTTACGCTAGACGGAACGAAGATTTTTTAACCTTGCATTTGAATAATTTTATCTTTTAATACCAAGTTGAGAAGTTTTACAAAACATCCCAGTTAAGGTCAGCAAGGGAATCACCAAGCTTGGCCGAAAAAGAACATTTAACCTCGTTCTTAAATAATTTTAACCAGTTACAAGTCATTTTAGTATAAGTCAGTGTGGGAATTACTATACTTGACCAAATATGGAAAAATATTTTAAACCACACATTTTAATAGTTGTCTTTTTAACTATAAGCAACATTCTTAAAAGTTAATCTACACAATCCTTTCTAGGTCAGTGTCGAAATCACTACGCTTCACGCAGAGACGATCATACATCTTTGAATATAAATAATTTTATCTATTATAAAGTGGAATTGATTTACAAAGCATTCCAACATAGGTCAGTGTTGGAACCTCCACGCTTGAATATAACATAATATCTTCAATTCCTGCTCGTCCAGATAATACTCTCCACATCATTTACTATCTAGGGTCTGTGTGGAAATCTCTACGCTAGACCTCTCCTAAAATAAGAGTCACTAGGCATAATCCTCTCTGCTCTCTGTCAATAATAGCTTAAATCTTATTCTGGGGTCACCACGCTTGTCTATTTTTCACAAGATACATTCCCCACATCAGCAAATTGGAAGTCTTACCAAAACATCAACCTAAAATGGCATTCAGGTATCGCAGATCAAATTTATTTGTTCATAGTGTGTTAATTTACGTTTTTTGATTGAGTTAAGCCTACCAATTGATATTTTATCGTGTGTTTTTCTATGTTGTAATGTTATGCTATTGTTTCAGAAAAAGGGAGAAGGTTTGGTACCATTAAAACGTTTAATCCCGCTGCAAATGTTTGCACCTGTCCTAAGTCAGGAATCTGATGTACATTAGTTGTCGTTTGTTTATGTAATTTATACGTGTTACTCGTTTCTCGTTTTTTAAATAGATAAGACCGTTGGTTTTCCCGTTTGAATGGTTTTACACTAGCCCTTTATAGCATTTTGTTCGGTGTGAGCTAAGGCTCCGTGTTGAAGGCCGTAAATTGACCTATAATTTTTATAAATTGTTATTTTGATGGAGAGTTGTCTCATCGGCACCTACACCACATATTCCTATATCTATTAGTAACTAAATCAAGGAACAGGATTCCAACTCAAATATTTACACCATCAAAAATCAAACAGAAAGCACAGGGATATAAATTAAACCAGTCCAAAGCAGCACAAAGGTTGATAGCTGCCACTGACAGATCCCAAGACTACAAAATAGAATTTAAAGATGGAAATATTATTATGGAACTCACACCTGGTGCCTTTCTAGTCTTCATAGACAGTCTTGACAACCATTTAGGCTCTAGCCCAAACTAGTCCACACGAACAAGGTGGATGATACTGGAGAGATGGTAGTAGAACGGTCAATATCTGTAGCTTTGGCCCCAAGACCTTCAGAACAACTTTATCGAATAAACATTTACCACACCAGATGCAGACTGAAAATAGATGGACGACATGCAGAACAATTCATTCAATAATTGAAAACTATAGGAGAACAACCAAACCAAAATCTGCAGAATTTAAATGAGATTATAAAGAGCAAATGCCAAGAATATCTGCAAAAGAAAAATCCTCCATCTGCCATAAAACAGACAAACCATATCCTGGCGAAAGATCAAGCAACATCTGTATCCAATAATGATGCCAACAACCAATGCCTAAAATGCAACAAAACCTGCTCATCTAAATGCATATTCTGCAACACAGGTAACCACTGGGTCCATTTCTCCTGTGCCAAACTTAAAAAAGGGGAGATAATCCTGTAAGAAAGCAAACCAGATGATTCTCCATATACATGTAAATTATGCCAACAGCTATCGACAAGACTGAAAAGTACAAGTAACAGCTCTCAACCACCAGAGATACCTCAGATAAGCCAGAAGTCAAGGTCAATTATTCAAATGCGTTAGTATTACCAAAGAGAAACGAACGTGACTTGGCTGCAGATATCCTTAATGAACAAGTAGATACTAGAGACTCATGCGTTAGACCAAAACAGAAGTCTAGTGATTCAAACGAACCCATCCTCTCGACAGCAAAAGGTGTAGATGCAATAATCACAATAGATGATTCCAACCCTCTTATGGTTGCCAACAGCTTAAAAGACATTCAAGTTCCAAAACAAATAGAACTAAGCAACAGGGAGATGAGGCAAAAAAGAAATCCGATTAAAGAAAAAGGAAGATGATATTAAGATATCAAAAAAAGAGACAGAATAATGCAGCAAAGATAATGCTAGGCTTAAATCATACTCTCTGAAACTGGAAGCACAGGTTAAGGAATTTGAAAACTCTAACAGGATACTAAGAATGAAAGTAACAGGTAACAACCCAGACAGACCAGTTTCCAATGGTACTGAGGTAAAAGTCCCCCTTCAGACTATAAACCATAATCAGCAAATACATCCAGTATGCCATCATTCGCCATGCTGTCAACAGCAACTTTTTCCTCAGACCGCATTCCAATTACTTGAGATGAATACCCTTAAAGATAATATAAAGTATATGGAAGAAACACGTCAATTGAATAAAAGAATTCAGAAGCTAGAGATAAACAATATCAACCATAGAATAACAGCCCTAGAAACATCACAGCAAAATATGGGGTACATTCAACTGCAATATAGACCTCCTTATTACATACGTCCACCTGAAAATCCATGGTACTATCACAGGTTTACTAGTATTCAACCACCTTATGGATTCCAGCATCCACTACATATACGCCCACCACCGCAAATTTATAACCACATACATCGCAAAATTGGAGGTTTCAACCTGAAAGCACCAAACCAAAGTACAAACATCATTAGTATCAAGACCAAAATAACAGGGATAGTAGATCTAATCCAACAACTCACAAGACTGATGGTCAAAATGTTACTAAAGAACTACCAACACAAAGAACATAAGCTAACTGGACAGCTGCATTTCCACATAAAACAAAGGAGGTTCATAGAGCTACATACGAGAATGTTTGAAGAGACCAGGTAGACGTAATTGGTAACCTACAAGAAATTAGACAGAGCTCGCCACAACAATGGGAAATACAAAAGGTAAATAAACAAAGGTAGAACTCCAAAGACATGAACTTGCCCTTAACAACACAAAAGAAATCATTCACGACTCCGATATAGAGCTGCTAACATCATCCGGAGGATTGTCAGAATTAGAACAAACTAAAAATAAAAGTCACAGAGATTCACCTAACAATAGTGTGTCATAATTTAGCCAATGTAACCTAAATACAACACAATTAGGCCCACAATCGAATATCAACATATCAATAAGCACTGAGGACCAGAATGAAAACTTGGGAAAAGAGACAACAAATGAGAAGGACCATTTTTTAGATTACAACCAAATATTAAAGGAACGAGGATAGAGGATGTTGAAGTGAATGGCGATGTAAATATGTATATAAACATTGCCTCATATAACTGTAAATAGTTATCAAAGGTACAAGGATTATAATTTAGTACGCCAGACGCGCGTTTCGTCTACATAAGACTCATCAGTGACGCTCATATCAAAATATTTATAAAGCCAAACAAGTACAAAGTTGAAGAGCATTGAGGACCCAAAATTCCAAAAAGTTGTGCCAAATACGGCTAAGGTAATCTAAAAATGTATTGAATAGTGCTCGTTGTATAGATACTTTGAATACCATGGCTTATGTTATATGCCTACAGGAGCATTGGGTTTTCAATTTTTAGCAGAACCTGTTGGGAAAATCTATACAGAGAATAAACTACAATATCAAATCTGTAGATGATAATAACACACTACCACCTACACAGAAACCGAGAGGGAATAGCGGAACAGCTATTGTCTGGTCTAGTACAATCGATCACATAGTAGATGATACTATAGAGGACTGAAGTGAACGAATAATCTGCATTAAAATTGACACTGCACCAGCCTCAATAATAGTAGTTTCAGCATACATGCCATGTCGAGGAAGCAGAATGGCAGATGATGCATTCAACGAATGCCTAGATATGATATACGAAATAACTAGGAAATATCATTCCGACCATAGAATTGTACTTTATTGAGACGGGAATTTTTATTTAACTGGGAAAAGGACTACTGCACGACATTGCAAACTACTTGAGTTCCTATCCGAATGTGGATACCTGAAGCATCCTACTAGCCACACATTTGTAAATTCCAACGGTCAGGAATGCTCCACCATAGATTACATATTCTTTCTGGATATAGGTCAAAACACTAGTTTAAAGATAATCAAATTAGATCTAGTTGCTAGCAACACCTCTAGTCATTACCCAATAATAGTTCAATTTAGAACTAACATCAGACCTAAAGAAATAAAAGTTTCAACAAAATATAGGAATTAAATCAGCTTGGACAAAATTTACATAGAAGACAACCAACAGTGTTTAAACAAAAGGCTACAAACGTTAAAATTGGAAGAAAACCCTAACTTTCTAAACACAGAGAAACTCATCAGCATACTGATTGAGTCAGGGCAAGAAATGGCTCAACCAAACTCTAGATGAAAACCGGCACACTGTCACAACTGGAGCGACGAAATAGGATTGGAATTGCCAGAAAATAAAAACGTCCTATTTACATGGAAAGAGAATTGAAGACCGCAAGAAGGTCCACTAAAAGATAAACTTTGAAAGCCTGGCTACTACAGCAGACAGGGAAACTGCAAACTACACAGATACAGACTTTGACATAGATGTAATTTTCGACCTATGCAAAAATGATGACCAGGAATTAGTCTTTAGTACAGAAGAAGTCAAAGAAGCCATTGACTCGCTCAACGGAAATAAATTTCCAGACGTATTTTGACTCACAGCAGAATACCTTAAACTTGACTTGGCAGCACTGCTAAACTGTATCACTGAAATCATAAACAGCTTCTGTGAGGAAGAAAACATCCCAGATTTCATCAAGCTAGACATATTCTCCCCAGTCTTCAAAAAGACAGGTATAAAACTCGTGGCAAAGAACTATAGAGGCATCACTGTCCTACCAGATATAGGAAAATGTTTAGAATTCCTACTACGAAAGAGGCTGAGAACACTGATTGATATCCTACAAAATAGGCTACAGAGAGGGTTTACACCTAAAGTCTCCCCTCTTTTCTGCGCTCTGATCCTGTATGAGTCAATTCTGGAAGCTGTGAATATGAAAAATTGCATTGCACGTCTCATTTCTGGATGCAAAAGCCGCCTTTGATGTCGTGGGTCATTCAAGCCTATACAGAAAGCTTTTTCTGGCAGGAGTCACTGAAAAGTTATGGATATTAACATACCTACTGAGCCAGGGATCAATGACCTCAGTCAAATGGGATAATGAATTGACAAACCCCTTTTCAATCTTACAGGGAGTAAGATAAGGCGGTATTCTCAGCACAGACCTACATGTATATAAGGTATATGTCAACTCCTTGTTAAATCAAATAGAAGAATCTGGTAAAGGAGCACATATACGAACCATTGCCTACGCTGCGCCAACTGGTGCAGATGATGTGTCTCTTCTAGCCAATACACCAGAAGAATTACAAGTTCTTCTAGACACCGCTGAAAATTATAGCAAACAAGATCTATGAACAACAAAGATAAAGATTGCCAACAATTTCGATTGGGAAATAATATATAACCGCAACCAGAAACCTGTGTACATTTTGGAATAACTCATACAATGTACCAAGAATAAAAAAAACATTATCTACTCACATGCAGTCCAATATAGATAAGGCTAGACGAACACTATATAGCCTGATGGGGGCAGGGCTCCATGGAAAAAATGGCTTAAACCCAGTTGCCTACATACATCTACTACAAGTATATGTACTTCCTATCCTGTTATATGGTTTAGAAATTCTTCTTCCTTCCAGAAACGAGCTACAGGCATTAGAAACATTCTACAGGAAAACTCTGAAACAAATTCAATACCAAGAACAACGCCAGATCCAGCAACATACATCCTGGCAGGAACAAGTCCTCTAGAAAGTAACATTCACAAGAAAGCATTAGGAATATACGCCTCTATGTGCAGGTCAGAGAACTCTATTGAAAACGAAATAGCAGACAGACAATTATGTCTAAAAGGTATTAACGACCGCAGCTGGTTCTCCAAAATATTAGCAATCTACGAATTACAATCTGGCATCGAGATATTCGACAATCCTCCAACAAAAAATGTATGGAAACGTAAGATGTCTAAATCCATAGACTCTTATTGGAAAAGATACATTATACACCTTGCAACATTATATAATAAGATACATTACATTGGGGTTAACCGAAACTCCATTGGTGCTCTCCATCCGGCATTAACAAGTGTCACAACATCAACTAAAGATGTCGCAAGATTACCAGTAAAGTTAAAACTATTGACTGGAACATATCAACTAGAGAGTACAAGAGCAGCTTTCAACGAAAATCAAGTAAATCCTACATGCCAGCTCTTCAACGTAGAGTCAGAAACACTAGTACACTTTCTAATAAGATGTACTGCTTTATCACCTATACGCATGGCTTTCCTGCTTGAATATGATAATCTAAAATGTCTGTGTGTACTAAGTGCTCTACCAACAATACAATAGTAGACTCACAACTGTACTCACAAACTAAACCTGCTAGAACATCTTAGCCGTAGAATGTGTTTTTCCTTGTACGTAGGCAGAAATAGTGTTCTGAACGCTTTGTCTATTTGCACTAGAAAGGGGTTAAGGGCAGTCACCCCTCTGTAAATTTACTATTCCTAAACAACAAAAACATTTTAAATAGAACAATTGAGAAGTTATAATCTACTCTTTTTATTGGAGGTGGTCCTATATAGGACGGAACTATTACAAGACAAGACAAGATGGAAGGAATTTGTTAAATACTCTTTTTTAAATATTAACCGTTGCTAGGAGGAACAGATTATAAATCATTATCGATCATCTTTATAAAAGGGGATGCTATGTTTTTTCTTGTTTCTTGAAATTTTTACTACGGAGACAATTTTGAAAAAAAATACTTAATTCTAAATATAATTTTTTCCTTAAAGATTGAGAATAAGGGGTCGATTATGTAAGCCCCTTCCACTATCGTCTTGCTTTTCCTCCCTTAGTAGTAATCTAACATGGTAATATATAATTGTGTTTAATCAATAACATGTACCAAGAGATCACACGACATAACTGTAAGATGTAAATGGCTTAATCGAATATCAATACATATGGAACAAAACATAGTGAATTGAGTTGAATTTAACGTTTTTGTTTTTAAAATTATGCAGATAATACTGAATTAACCGCAGGGGACTGACAAAACTGAAAATTGATGACTTACTAATTGTGTAGACTATGTATATTATGTAAGTTAGCTTAACAAAATAATTTAAATATTCCATTTTCTGCATAAGGACCAAGTCAGAAATATGACAACTTCCGTTTGTTGGATGTTTTTGAGCTTTTGATGTTGTCATATGAAAGAGAACTTATTGCTTGATTTTTTTTTTTAAATTCGACATTTTTGTTAGTTTTTAGTATACTGACCGATTTTAAAAACGCAACACTCATTTTGTAGATTTTTTTTACCAAATCATGTTTGTTCCACATACAACTACTATTTTTCATAGGTTCATGCTTTTCAAAAAAATCAACATCGGACCTACCTGTGGTTATTAAACCTAACGAATTATGGAGATTGCACGAATTTCAGAAAGCGAAATTTCGAACCAATAAAATATTTTTTTTCTTTGTGAATCAGTCCTTTCAATCCTTAGACACTCTTAAATCAGTTAAAAAATGTTGCATCTCCATATTGCCAAGACTTAAGATTAAAAAGATGAATCTACCCGTTAGAATACTGCAAACAGGAAAACGTGAACGTGCTGCAGCCAAATAATTTGACGCCAGAAACTCGTCGTACTGTCCTTTCGACAATGATACAGGTAGGAGGGATTTGTTGAAGACCATCGATGACCAGATCAACATGTAGTGACAATGCAACGTCAATATAATTTGCTTATGCAACGTCATTTGTAAGACAGACCTACGGCCGCAACGTCAACTGCTTATCAAATTGCTGAATGCCATTTTGCACAGATTTATGCCATAAATGTTTCCATTAACTTATCTGTTAAAGAATCGACTGCAGAAAAACATTTAAAGCCTTTGAAGTCTCAACCGCATAAATGCCAATACCCATTGTAATGGGTAAAATCATCAGGTGAAAAACAGAACCCAAAACATGCCAAACTGAATTGGTTGACTTTTCTAATAATCATTTTGGCGTTTGTTACAGGCAGTCATTGCTTTTGACAGTTACACGATAATTGGTAAGGGGAAAATCAGGGTTTCAGGGTATATCACAATATATGAACGTAGAAAATGACGTAATCAATTCAACTTTCGACCTGAAATTTTTTTTAAACATTGAAGTAATG
This sequence comes from Mytilus edulis, assembly GCA_019925275.1. Lineage (NCBI taxonomy): Eukaryota > Metazoa > Mollusca > Bivalvia > Mytilida > Mytilidae > Mytilus > Mytilus edulis. Next base: position 89,117,133 of record CM034354.1, on the reverse strand, counting down.
AAAGAACTTTCTGTTCATAAGTTTGATTTAAAAAAATTGAATATTTAAAAATTGGAAGAAATAATCGAGTGTTGCGTTTTTAAAGTCGGTCACTATATTTCTGTTAAATGTGAATATTTTACCACTATAAACAATTCACAGTTTACATTCTTTCGGGCATTTTATACTGCAAATTCAAATGAACGTTCAAATGTAGATTCAATTCAACTGCTGACGGAAAAAGTCTTAATGTTGACAATTTTCCTTTACCTAAGTTGAAATTTTAGGTGGTCTGAAATCGAAAAAAACTGTTGTATCTTGAACACCTGAGATCACATTAGATATTATAAGACATGGTATGAGTGCCAATGAGGCAACTCTCCATCCAAGACATAATTTGTTCTATAAAAACAACAAAATAAAAACCAAGTTTGTATTTCATTACCATTTGAGGAATTACAAGTCAGAACGGTTAGTAACACATACAACTGATGATTACTATTTAGATGTCACTGTCATGCGATATACAAATAATCAAACACATTTTTTTGCAAACGTCGGTTACTGATGTACATAACACTTTTCAAAAGGAAGCATCGATGGTCACGATAGTAAGTAAAGCCATTTTAAAGAATAATATGTACTTCCTTAGGCTAAATTAATCCACATTGTGCTCAATTGAAATACTCAAACTAAAAAACTGTTGTTACTTAAAAATAACTCTTATGTTTCAAATATTTATATATATATATATATATATATATATATATATATATATATATATATATATATATATATATATATATATATATATATATATATAATATATATATTTATAAGTACGTCTGAGTCAGTGACAACTCTACAACAGATGTATCCATCGGATCGCCATCAATGATGGTGATACATGGCTGTGTACATAATGTATATACAACTCGTCTAAACATCAATCCAACAATGTTAGATCTGTAAATTTGCTTTCGCAAATTTTTGGTTCTTCCCTCGCCGGGATTCGAACCCATGCTACTGTGATATCGTGACATCAAATTGCCTGCACTACAGCCGTCCCGCTAGACCACACGACCACCTGGGCTCTCAAAAAACGAGCTTATGCTGGCCGTGTGTTACTTTTCCTTGTCAGTTTCAATCTAGCGGCGTACTACAGTACATGATATAGAAGGCATGAAGATGTTATTGTTACAGATCAGCTAAATTATATATAGTAAAGGATCCTACAAATTAATGTAATATGGTCACAGAAAATAATTATATTTATAAGTACGTCTGAGTCAGTGACAACTCTACAACAGATGTATCCATCGGATTGCCATCAATGAAGGTGATACATGGCTGTGTACATAATGTATATATAACTCGTCTAAACATCAACCCAACAATGTTAGATCTGTAAATTTGCTTTCGCAAATTTTTGGTTCTTCCCTCGCCGGGATTCGAACCCATGCTACATATATTTATATATACTATCGTTCATAACCTCGGAGATAACCTTTACCTTTATATACGTACGAAAGATAACAATGTAACAAAAAGACACCTTATATCATCTAGGTAAGATTCACAGTCGATCAACATTGTCAATGACGACTTATAAGTGCTTGTATATCTATCGTGATCTATTTGTGATCATGCTTATCAGATATACCGAAAATACATATCTGATCGACAATGGAACGATTTATCATTTAATGAAATGAATCCCAATGTCCATTACACACATAAAAAGTTATAAAAACATAGATAATCTGAAAAGCATATTCAATTTTACATGTTTTCGATAAATAATTATGTACACTTTCTAACTTCGAAAAACAAATATCCCTTTATCTGGTGTCAAGACAAGTCATGTCAGCAGTGATATAAAGGAATAATCTCCGAATTTCGCCAACAAACCATCTGGAAAATTGTATTTTAGCGATTCTTTTTTTTTTATAGAATATTTGTATTATCAAGATCAATCGTTTCTTTACGTTTTAGTCCCTCTTGATATTTTTTGGTTACCACTTGAAATCCCGAAAGGTGTTGAAATCTATTGTAAAACTTTGTTTAATGTTGAAAGTATTAATTACACATACCCCTATATGTCCATCTTAATATAATTTTACAACTTGATAAAAGGTATTCAGAGAATCCGTGATATGTGTTGCATTTACATGGATAACGAGGAAGGCAAACTGTCTCTGTTAGTGACAGGAATGAACTTGCGTAGCAGGCAAGTTTCCTGCACTTTCAAAATCCCCGAAATCCAGGCAATTTACAACCAGGTACCATCAGAATTACAGTGAAAAATGTGCCGATTTCCGCTGATGATAGGATTATACATAGAGCCCTAACATTACAAGGCTGTGACATACAGGGTCTCCATAGAAAAAGATTACGGGTTAAAGGCAAAGTCACTAACTGCCAAACTGGAGATTGAATAATAATAAGTAAGCTGTTAGACAAACCAATAGCCAGAAGTTTCAATTAGGCAAATACATGGCCATAGTCATGCATAGTGGGCAACCTGAATTTGAAAACAGTGATGGCAATTCAAAACCATGCTATAAATGCTTACAGGTTGGTCATTTTGTGTTTGATTGTCCAAACGATTGGATGTGCAGAAAGTGCAAATTACCAGGTCACAAGATGATGGATTGTCCAAATGCATTTCAAGTGGTGGGCAATATTGAAGAACAAATAGTGACCACTGATGAACCTGAAAATGATTCTCAGTCAACTAAACAGGCTGAGAAGCTGAAACCAAAGACAAATGTGACAAATAAACCAAAAGGTAGAAATCCAAAAACAACAGATGCTAATCCAAACAATGTAAATAAGCCAAATCCTACAAAACCAGGAAAGGAAAAGGCTAGTGTTAATGAGACAAATTCCAGCAATTCTGACAAAACACAATCATATATAGACAAATTTATGAACACAACGCAGGAACCTGTCTCAGCATCATACCCCACCTACACCCCCAGATAACTTACATTACAGGACTACTGGTAATAATGGCCCCAAGAAGGCCAAAGCTTTATAACTGTAGTCATATAGACAATGTACAATATTTTAACGTAAATATTACAGTACAATGATCTTTTATATATATATAAAAAAAAAAAAAAAAAAAAAAAAAATGAAAATGGTAAAAAACTTTCAGCTCTATAAAAGAGTTTACTTCAATGTGTTGATGTTGTTGTGAAGTTGACCATTGGTCATAAATGCAATTCAGGTAGAAATTTTTGTAAACGCAAACTCAAAACCTTCTTTTTAAAGGCTTTAATGAGCTATAACAAAAGATATATAAAGTGTAAGACTTGTATGTCAAAAAGAAGTATATTGTTAACTATTTTATTTTTCAATTTACTATCAAAAATATCAAATTCTGAATCATATTTGTGGAAAGTAAAAGTTCTTATAACTATTTATTTTGAAATCTGGAAAGAGCTACACATGATTTTTCTTTGTTTGTCCTTTATAACTGATCTTTATACATTAATCAAACATAAGTACTTTTTCAATCGATCAATGTATTATATTTGGAGTATTGAAGACCAGCTATCTCATGAAATGTGTGTTTGTATAATGTGCATTACAACTGTAACATTGATAACAAAGATGGTATTTACTATAGGTCAATCGCTGAACAAAATCAAGCAGCGAATATTTATTGTTATATTTAACATATTGCTTTTATGTTGGTGTTTACCTGTGCTATATTTAGCGCAAGTATACAAATGCTGTGTGCTATTAATAGTGAATGAACAATTGTTGAAATTAGGTAAAACACTGAGAGTTATTGATTCTACGGATCATCAAAGTGTTTTTATGAGATTTAGAACTGGTGCGTCAGAAAAGGGAAGGGGGTACTTGAAAATAAATAATTCTATATTAGAAGATAATGACTACATACAATTAGTTGATACAGAACTGGAAAGCTGCTTTAAGGGTAATCGTAATATACAAAATCGTGGTTTAGCATGGGATATATTTAAAATAAAGGTAAGGGAGACAACTATAGCTTTTGTAAATCTTAAGCCAAACTTACAAGAAAAAACTTACGAACTCTTGAAAAAAAATTAGAAATAAAATTGAAAATTAGAGATGAACAAGAATCTGAGAATAACTTTTTAGATAAAGATATTGAAGAACTTGAAAATAATATTACCAAAATTTATGAAGAAAAGGCTAAAGGGGCTCAAATAAGATAACGAGAGAAATGGGTTGAATTTGGGGAAAAAAATAACTCGTACTTTTTAGGTTTAGAAAAACAGAGACAGGTAAAAAAGTCAATTAATAAATTAAAAGGGGAAAATGATGAGATTTTAACGGATCAAAGTGATATATTATTTAATATTAAAGAGTACTATAAAAAGTTATACGCGACGCACAGCCCTTATAAAACATCAAGTGATAAATATATATTTGAGACGAAACTAGAGAAAGAAATGGATGAAAATGATAAATCACTCTGCGATGGGGATATTACTTTTTTCAATTAGAGGAATCAAATATCTTTCCAAAAATCAATTACTGTCCTACCTTGTATTGTGCTTGCACTGTATAAATAAAGGCAACAGTAATTTACCGCTGTTCAAAATGCATAAATCGATAAAGAAAAAAAACAAACAAATCCGGGTTACTAGCTATAAAATAAAAACGAATATATTACAAAATCACAGCCCTATAAGCCATAGTCAATGCAACGCCCAAAGTGACGCTACATTTAAATTTTTAAGACGTTCCAAAAATTGAGAAAGAATTTGGATGATAATCAAGATTAGATTTGTAAGACTTATCTAACTTATATTAAGCCTCGGTCACACCTTACCGGATAGCACAAACGGACGCCTAACGGATGAAAATAAAAGTTGTCCGTTGACAAAAATGTTATCCGTTAGGAGTCCGTGGATGTACTGACCGAATAAAACGGCCGTGTAACGAATGCATTACGGACACACACCGAATATGCAACGTACGAGAAACGGAAACGTACCGGACAGAACGGATGTCGAACGTACATCCAACGTACGAGTACCTCATAAAACAGACACCTAACGGAAGAGTACCGGATGAACAAGATATACGGAAAGATTAAAGACGACAATAATACCACATGTAAATTGCATAAATTTTTCAAAATGTTTTCTGTGTAACTGGTTTTTAATTGTTCGTCAAAATGCCGCGAAAAGACAGTGTCTGGCCTGAATAAAAGCTGCTAGATTGTGACGTGTCTTTACTCTAAGATCGATTATGAATAATAAGAATTCATGACATACCAATAATTGGCATTTCTGACGCGAAATTTTCAATTTGCATTTATCCGTTTCAGATCCGTTTTATCTGTTATGCGTCCGGTAGAAGTCCGTTTCTCATTCGGCAACATCCGTTTTATCCGTTAAACGTCCGGTAGCAGTTCGTTAGTGAAGTTATCTTACAGACCTCTAACGGATGCATAACGGACACGTAACGGATACAGATAGAAACGAAGCGCAAGAGTACCGTACAAAACGGACGTCGACGGATAAAACGTACGCTTAACGGATATGGACGGACGTCTAACGGATACGAACAAACGTCTAACGGACATGAACGGATAGAAAAAAGTTATCCGTTAGGCGTCCGTTCAAGCTATCCGGTAAGGTGTGACCGAGGCTTTAACAACAGTGAAAATTATAATACTAAGTAATATTTAATTGTAGTAGTAATAAGATAATTAATTGTAGTATCTCGCTTTGTGGGTGTTTCTTCTGATCAAACTGCAAACCAAATATATCGTGTAAATTTCGTTGATCCAAAATTAAATCTACCTAATGAACTGGATGAGTAGTTATCCCAAGCACAACACACGAATACAACAGAAATACGATTTACAACTACAAACGTTAAGACTTTTGACAATATCCGATGAAAACAACAAACACAACATAAAAACATATTTACCAGTTATCGAAATTTAGAATATTTGAAATACTAAGGGTTTTCTATCTGAGAAATACATTACATTAGCTGTATTTTTATGGAACGCCATGACTGTCTTCTGATGTTGATTGTTTAATATGTTCGGTGCTTTGTGCATTATGTTCAGTAGTATGTATATTATGTTCAGTAGATATCCTATTATGTTCAGTAGTTATTACATTATGTTCAGTAGTTATTACATTATGTTTAGTAGTTTTTACATTATATTCGGTGCTTTGGTTATTATGTTCAGTAGTTTCATTATTATATGCAGTGGTATTTAAATTATGTTCGGTACTTCTGACGTTATATTCAGTACATGTTTCATTATGTTCAGTACTTTCGACATTATGTTCAGTAGATTCAATATTATTTGCAATACATCATGTAATAAAATTGAGAATGGAAATGGGGAATGTGCCAAAGAGACAACAACCCGACCATAGAAAAAAACAACAGCAGGAGGTCACCAACAGGTCTTCAATGTAGCGAGAAATTCCCGCACCCGGAGGCGTCCTTCAACTGGCCCCTAAACAAATATATACTAGTTCAGTGATAATGAACGCCATACTAATTTCCAAATTGTACACAAGAAACTAAAATTAAAATCATACAAGACTAACAAAGGCCAGAGGCTCCTGACTTGGGACAGGCGCAAAAATGCGGCGGGGTTAAACATGTTTGTGAGATCTCAACCATCCCCCTATACCTCTAGCCAATGTAGAAAAGTAAACGCATAACAATACGCACATTAAAATTCAAATCAAGAGAAATCCGAGTCTGATGTCAGAAGATGTAACCAAAGAAAATAAACAAAATGACAATAATACATAAATAACAACAGACTACTAGCAGTTCACTGACATGCTTGCTCCAGACTTCAATTAAACTGACTGAAAGATTATGATTTCATCATATGAACATCAGGCACAATCCTTCCCGTTAGGGGTTAAGTATCATACCATCATTACATATATGAGAAGAACATAACCCGTGTCATGCCAACAACTGGTTTTTGAATAAATGTGTTTAGTTCCGATGCAAAGACCCTATAAGTGAATCAATATTAACGCCAAAATATGCAATCTTTAATGACCTGACAACAGTATCGTTACTATATCCCTTCTTAATAAGTCTATTCAAAGGTTTTGTTAGTTTTTGAGGTGAATACTGACACCTTTGTGCTTGATAAAGAATATTTCCATAAAAAATTGGATGTGAAATACCTGAACGTATAAGAAGTCTGCATGTTGAGCTATATTTACGAATGATGTCCTTATACCGATGATAAAATTTAGTAAATGTTTTGACTAGTTTGTGATATCGAAAACCCTGGTGTAATAAATTTTCAGTAATACATAAATTTTTCTCGTTAAAATCTAAAACATTGTTACATACACGAGTCAATCATACAAGTTGAGATATATAAACACCGTAAGATGGTGACAAGGGAACGTCACTATCTAAAATTGGATAATTAACGATAGGAAATGAAAAATCATCTCTTTTATCATAACTTTTAGTATTCAGCTTTCCGTTAGTGATATTATTAAATTTTGTTTATCAGATGTTGTTTCGATGGGTCTTTGCTTATTTTTGTCATAAATTGTAACTCATAGCAATACAAAAACAGGTCCGCAATAAGTGGTGCACAGTTAGTCCCCATTTGAATTCCGATAATCTGACGATATACGGAATCCCCAAAGCGAACAAAAATGTTATCTAGTAAAAATTCAAGGGCATATATAGTATCAAAGCATGTCCAATTGACATAGTTTTTTTGTTTATTGCTAATAAAAAATGACCTAAAAGAGTTTGAACATATATATTCACATTCTGACTTTTTAAATGCCCATTTAATTAGGTGTGTGAATATTTTCTTAATGAGAATGTGAGGCAATGTGGTATACAGGGTAGAAAAATCAAAACTTTGATCAGATTTAAAATCAACAATATAAGCATGCAATTTATCAAGTAATTCCAACGAGTTCTTGACACTCCAAAAGTAATTAATTCCACTATTTTCGAAGGCCTTATTTGAACAATTTATTATCAGGTTTTTAATTGTACCAAGTGTGCTGGTAAGAAGAATAGACAATTTAGTAGTGGAACAATGGCTTGAAGACGAAATAAATCTATATTTGTAAGGTGTTTTGTGTAGCTTCGGAAGCCAGTACATAGTTGGGACTTTCATTGTATTTGGCTCTGCTTGTAAAGCGGTAGCTAAAAGTTTATGTTTGTTACAGATGTCGTTTACTGAAAATGGAGTCAGTTGGAATGTTGGTGAATTGATGATTTCTTTTTCAGAGCCTCAATGTAAAATTTACGTCAAACAATAATAATATTATTAGCAGCTTTATCGGCCGGGACAAAAACAAATTTCTTGGCTAGTTCTTTTAGTTTATGTTTGATACGAGAAATAGGTTTTTTGTGGTTGTTGTTAATAATAAAATGTTCTTTAAAATGTTGAATACGTATATCAACTATCTTCATTACTGAATTAAAAAAAGAGTCTAAAGATTTTTTGTCAGCTTTTTCCCGTTTTATCCATTTCATACAGTAAGTATGGAGTGTGTCGTGGATGATATTACGACACTCATTCCAATTAATAATTGACGGGTGACGATATTTAGGTCCTTTACTGAGGAATGATTTTAACTCTCGGTCTTGAACGATGTTAAGATCTCCTGTTATAACATGGGAAATGGGTCCATAAATATATTCGGAGGTACTACAATTACATGAAGTAGGTGTATTTTCACTGATATTAACATTTTTACACAGTTGACTATAATTAAACACAAATTTCCGGGTAGATTTCTTGTAAATATAACAAATAAGAGGTAGCTCAGTATTGTCAAAATATCCAGGAATTTGTTCTTTAACAGAATGGTCGTTAAATATACCGGCAATATTTACAAAATCAAAACCTTTATTGACACTCTTTATTTTAATAAAATGTTTTTTTATGATCTTCAGGGCGATCAATTTAGGGAAATAGTTTAGAATAACAATATGCCATAATAATTTGAACAATTTCATACTTAGGACTGGTATATGAAATTGTGTTGCAATCCTCCAAAATTTTATTTAACTTATTAACCGGTAATGAACAGAGTTTTGTTAACAGATAATGTCTGTCGTTGTTTTTTTTTTTTTAAATAGAAATTAGGTCCGAAATATTGGTATGATTGGTCCGAAATTTTCTTTGATTGCGATTTGTCCTACGACCGTGAGAACGGTTTTTGCGAACAGTTTTAGAAACTATATCCAAAATGTTAACGGAATCGGTTCTAGATATATTACCAATTCCCATGATATTATCCTTAAGACCGAGAGGGTAGACTGTCAGTAATTTTTTAATCCAATTTAATTCACTTATTTTCCGTGATCGTACAAACTTTGAATGAGATTCACCAGGCTGCTTATTTACTACTTCTAAAGGTTGAACTGCTAAATATTTATTTAAAAGGATGGTTGTGCTTCTTAAGGTGTTGGTAAATGATACTTTTGAATTTATTGGGTCTTTTAAAACGATACAGATGTTCTTGAGTGCGTTTAGATAAATATCGTCCAGTTTCTCCTACGTACTGAATACCACATCCCGGTTTGTTTCATGTGAGTAAATAAATAATACTGTTAGTTTTTCAAGTTATATCAGTTTTAAAATTCAAAGAAAATGTGCGACCATTAAACGTGGACCTAGCCGTATTGTTGGTGGAAAGACGGGGACATGTAAGTCATTTTTTGGCATGACACTTATCGATAGAAGGGTAACCACGAGTTTTATTGTTAAAAATGTTAGCGATGGTTGTATTTTTAGATAACCGATTTTGAAGATTGAGACGTGTAGATACCCTTTGAACAAGTTTAGTATTTAATATTTTTCCATTTTTAAGCTTCATAATTGTTTTTTGTTAGTGAATTACCAACTTATTTTCGCGGATACTTTATTTCGCGTTTGACCCTTTCTTGACCACTTCGCGGCTATTTAATTTCGCGATTTTCTGATTTACTTGATGAAGTTTGATACGGAAAGATCCAAGGTTTACATATTCGCGACGATTTATATTCGCGTTATTTTTCTACTCGCAAAAGTCGCGAAATTAAATCGCTCGCGAAAATAAGTTGGTTTCCAGTATATTATAAAGGAGCAAAGACTGGCGTCCAGAATATGAACCAGCATACAATAATTTAAGTTATGTAAAATTGATAAATCTGTTCGGCTAAAAATGTCAAACGCTATCAGTATTAATTACCCGAAAAAGATAGGGTATATCAGGGTGGGACTGATGGATGACTAAATAGTAGAATGGGGCTGAATATTGAAATACTACTTTTTGATAAATATTCCTAAAGCAATGAACTAGAGCAGTTCTCGCTCGGACACACACTCCATAATCTAGTATATTATAAGAGCATAAACCTGAAGCACGGGGAGGCACTCTACTACCTCCACACGGCACTAAAGACAAACTCTGTAAAAAATAAAATTGAGAATGGAAATGGGGAATGTGCCAAAGAGACAACAACCCAAAACCTTCAGCAGTCCCGCTTTCTTTATATTCAGTAGATTATTCATTATGTTCAGTAAAAGCATCTGTATTATATTCGGTTCGTTCAACTTTATGTTCAGTGGTTGTATCATTATGGTGATGTAGTAAAAGTGATTGTATCATTATGATGATGGAGTAAAAGTCGGGAAATCAATAACGGAAATTGTCGGAAAATAACGAACGCGGATATTTTTGACGAACATTTTATTCATGAATACCTTTACATGATTAAATGAAAATGAAACAAATGGAAGCAGTTTTAAATCGGTGTGGTTTACGTTTCCAAGTTGGCATTTTTCACCAGGAAAAATAACTCCTCAATTAATTTGTAAGTTGTCGCTACAAGATTTCGCATATTTAGGTAGGAACGACAGGAGAAAAATAATGGAATTAAGAATAGCTTGTGTTCATTTCAGCAGCAATATTTTGACTAAGATAGCTCGAACAAATGTCTAACGGATAACTTTTTTTCAATCCGTTCATGTCCGCTAGACGTCCGTTCTTATCTGTTAGACGTCCGTCCATATCCGTTGCATGTCAGTTAAGCGTACGTTTAATCCGTCGACGTCCGTTCTGTCTGGTGGAAAATTTTGAGCATGTTCAAAACTTTGAACTGACGTCCATTGGATGAAATGTCCGTTGAACGTCCGGTAGGCGTCTGTTTTGTACGGTACTTGTCCGTTTCACTTCTGTTTTGTATTCATAACGTGTCCGTTATACATTCGTTTGAGGTCTTGCAGATAAATTCACCAACGGACTTCTAACGGACGTCTAACGGATAAAACGGATGTTGAACGAATGTGAAACGGACTTCTACCGGACGTATAACGGATTAAACGGACGATGAACCGATCTTAAACGGATAAATGTCAATTGAAAATTTCGCGTCTGAAATGCCAATTAGCCTTTCTTAAGATTCATGCATGAATTCTTATTATTCATAATCGATCTTAGAGTAAGGGCACGTCTTCACAATCAAGCAGCTTTTATTCAGTCCAGACACTGCCCTTTGGCGGCACTTGCTTGTGGTTTAACGGATAAAATTGATGTTGAACGAATGTGAAACGGACTTCTACCGGACGTATAACGGATAAAATGGATGATGAACGGATCTGAAACGGATAAATGCCAATTGATAATTTCGAGTCAGGATTGTCAATTATGGGTACGTCAGATTTCTTGAGGTTCATGATTTCTTATTATTCATAATCGATCTTAGAGTAAGGGCACGTCTTCACTATCAAGCAGCTCTTATTCAGGCAAGACACTGCCCTTTAGTGGTAGTTTCAAGAACAAACCAAAACCAAATACACAGAAACATTTTGATTATTTACAAGATTTACATGTACTATTATTGTCGCCTTTAATTTTTTCGGATTACTGTAGAAGGGGATAATTTTTCTTAATTGGCTTAAATTTAGAGGGGAATACAAAAGATTTTCTCTTGGGTAATTGTCTCTTTTTATTTTGTTATTCATTGGAACGCTTTATATGAAAGGAGAAAAGGGGAGAGTAAACACACAATTGATCATGCCAAGAAATTGCCTCCGTTGAAATTCTGCAAACATCCTATAGAGCAAATTACATGGATAATTAATATTGACCATTCGGTATATAGCTGTGTTCTAAATGACACGTACATGGAGGTCCTAAATTAATTTGTTGAATGAAGTCAAATCTTTAAATATAATGGGTGCCGTAGGAGGTCGACCGGAATTTTTAGCTCGGATTTCTTGGCATGTCACAGATAGAAAACTCAGGATTAGAATTCATAGAACAAAAAAGGGGCAGTGGCAAATATTTCATGTATACTTTGAACACAGAGATAATTACCCCGGCACCCTTTGCCATAAAACTTTCTTTTTCTTATTTGTGCCTTCGTTGTGTATGCTCTTATAATATACTAGATTATGGAGTGTGTGTCCGAGCGAGAACTGCTCTAGTTCATTACTTTAGGAATATTTTTCAAAAAGTAGTATTTCAATATTCAGCCCCATTCTACTATTTAGTCAGCCATCAGTCCTACCCTGATATACCCGATCTTTTTCGGGTAATTAATGCTGATAGCGTTTGACATTTTTAACCGAACAGATTTATCAATTTTACATAAATCAAATTATTGTATGCTGGTTCATATTCTGGACGCCAGTCTTAGCTCCTTTATAATATAATTCACTACCAAAAAACAATTATGAAGCTTAGAAATGGAAAAATATTAAAAACTAAACTTGTTCAAAGGGTATCTACACGTCTCAATCTTCAAAATCGGTTATCTAAAAATACAACCATCGCTAACATTTTTAATAATAAAAATCGTGGTTTTACCCTTCTATCGATAAGTGTCATGCCAAAAAATGACTTACATGTCCCCGTCTTTCCACCAACAATACGGTAAGGTCCACATTTAATTGTCGCACATTTTCTTTGAATTTTGAAACTGATATAACTTGAAAAACAAACAGTATTATTTTTTTACTCACATGAAACAAACCGGGATGTGGTATTCAGTACGTAGGAGAAACTGGACGATATTTATCTAAACGCACTCAAGAACATCTGTATCGTTTTAAAAGACCCAATAAATTCAAAAGTATCATTTACCAACACCTTAAGAAGCACAACCATCCTTTTAAATATTTAGCAGTTCAACCTTTAGAAGTAGTAAATAAGCAGCCTGGTGAATCTCATTCAAAGTTTGTACGATCACGGAAAATAATTGAATTAAATTGGATTAAAAAATTACAAACATTCTACCCTCTCGGTCTTAATGATAATATCATGGGAATTGGTAATTTATCTAGAACCGATCCCGTTAACATTTTGGATATAGTTTCTAAAACTGTTCGTAAAAACCGTTCTCACGGCCGTAGAACGAATCGCAATCAAAGAAAATTTCGGACTAATCATACCAATATTTCGGACCTAATTTCTATTTAAAAAAAAAAACAACGACAGACATTATCTGTTAACAAAACTCTGTTCATTACCGGTTAATAAGTTAAATAAAATTTTGGAGGATTGCAACACAATTTCATATACCAGTCCTAAGTATGAAATTGTTCAAATTATTATGGCATATTGTTATTCTAAACTATTTCCCAAAATTGATCGCCCTGAAGATCATAAAAAACATTTTATTAAAATAAAGTATGTCAATAAAGGTTTTGATTTTGTAAATATTGCCGGTATATTTAACGACCATTCTGTTAAAGAACAAATTCCTGAATATTTTGACAATACTGATCTACCTCTTATTTGTTATATTTACAAGAAATCTACCCGGAAATTTGTGTTTAATTAACGTCAACTGTGTAAAGATGTTAATACCAGTGAAAATACACCTACTTCATGTAATTGTAGTACCTCTGAATATATTTATGGACCCATTTCCCATGTTATAACAGGAGATCTTAACATCGTTCAAGACCGAGAGCTAAAATCATTCCTCAGTAAAGGACCTAAATATCGTCCCCCGTCAATTATTAATTGGAATGAGTGTCGTAATATCATCCACGACTCACTCCACAGTGGCGGATCCAGAGGGGGATTCCGGGGGTTGGAACACCCCTTTTTTTTGGCCGATCAATGCATTTGAATGGGGACATATAGTTGGAACCCCCCCCCCCCCCCCCCTTTATCCTGGGTTGGGAACCCCCCTTTTTAAAATGGCTGGATCCGCCCCTGCTCCATACTTGCTGTATGAAATGGATAAAACGGGAAAAAGCTGACAAAAAATCTTTGGACTCTTTTTTTTAATTCAGTAATGAAGATAGTTGATATACGTATTCAACATTTTAAAGAACATTTTACTATTAACAACAACCACAAAAAACCTATTTCTCGTATCAAACATAAACTAAAAGAGCTAGCCATGAAATTTGTTTTTGTCCCGGCCGATAAAGCTGCTAATAATATTATTATTGTTTGACGTAAATTTTACATTGAGGTTCTGAAAAAAGAAATCACCAATTCATCAACATTCCAACTGACTCCATTTTCAGAAAACGACATCTGTAACAAACATAAACTTTTAGCTACCGCTTTACAAGCAGAGCCAACTACAATGAAAGTCCCAACTATGTACTGGCTTCCGAAGCTACAAAAAATACCTTACAAATATAGATTTATTTCGTCTTCAAGCCATTGTTCCACTACTAAATTGTCTATTCTTCTTACCAGCACAATTGGTACAATTAAAAATTTGCTAATAAATTGTTCAAATAAGGCCTTCGAAAATAGTGGAATTAATTACTTTTGGAGTGTCAAGAACTCGTTGGAAGTACTTGATAAATTGCATGCTTATATTGGTGATTTTGAATCTTTTCAAAGTTTTGATTTTTCTACCCTGTATACCACATTGCCTCACATTCTCATTAAGAAGAAATGCACACACCTAATGAAATAGGCATTTAAAAAGTCAGAATGTGAATATATATGTTCAAACTCTTTTAGGTCATTTTTTAGTAGCAATAAACAAAAAAACTATGTCAATTGGACATGCTTTGATACTATATATGCCCTTGAATTTTTACTAGATAACATTTTTGTTCGCTTTGGGGATTCCGTATATCGTCAGATTATCGGAATTCCAAAGGGGACTAACTGTGCACCACTTATTGCGGACCTGTTTTTGTATTGCTATGAGTTACAATTTATGACAAAAATAAGCAAAGACCCATCGAAACAACATCTGATAAACAAATTTAATAATACTTTTAGATATTTGGATGATATTTTGGCTCTCAATAATGACGACTTCAGTATGTATATTAAAGAAATTTATCCTGCTGAACTTACTTTAAATAAAGCTAATACTAACAATGACCACTGTCCTTTCCTCGATCTTGATAGCTATATCACTAACGGAAAGCTGAATACTAAAATTTATGATAAAAGAGATGCTTTTTCAGAGTTAATTATCCATTTTTAGATGGTGACGTTCCCTTGTCACCATCTTACGGTGTTTATATATCTCAACTTGTACGATTCGCTCGTGTATGTAACAATGTTTTAGATTTTAACGAGAGAAATTTATGTATTACTGAAAATTTATTACACCAGGGTTTTCGATATCACAAACTAGTCAAAACATTTACTAAATTTTATCATCGGTATAAGGACATCATTCGTAAATATAGCTCAACATGCAGACTTCTTATACGTTCAGGTATTTCACATCCAATTTTTTATGGAAATATTTTTTATCAAGCACAAAGGTGTCAGTATTCACCTCAAAAACTAACAAAACCTTTGAATAGACTTATTAAGAAGGGATATAGTTACGATACTGTTGTCAGGTCATTAAAGGTTGCATATTTTGGCGTTAATATTGATTCACTTATAGGGTCTTTGCATCGGAACTAAACACATTTATTCAAAAACCAGTTGTTGGCATGACACGAGTTATGTTCTTCTCATATATGTTATGATTCTATGATACTAAACCACTAACGGGAATGATTGTGCCTGATGTTCATATGATGAAATCATAATCTTTCAGTCAGTTTAATTGAAGTCTGGAGCTGGCATTTCAGTTAACTGCTAGTAGTCTGTTGTTATTTATGTATTATTGTCATTTTGTTTATTTTCTTTGGTTACATCTTCTGACATCAGACTCGGATTTCTCTTGAACTGAATTTTAATGTGCGTATTGTTATGCGTTTACTTTTCTACATTGGCTAGAGGTATAGGGGGAGGGTTGAGATCTCACAAACATGTTTAACCCCGCCGCATTTTTGCGCCTGTCCCAAGTCAGGAGCCTCTGGCCTTTGTTAGTCTTGTATTATTTTAATTTTAGTTTCTTGTGTACAATTTGGAAATTAGTATGGCGTTCATTATCACTGAACTAGTATATTTGTTTAGGGGCCAGCTGTGACGCCTAGGACGCCTCCGGGTGCGGGAATTTCTCGCTACATTGAAGACCTGTTGGTGACCTTCTGCTGTTGTTTTTTTCTATGGTCGGGTTGTTGTCTCTTTGGCACATTCCCCATTTCAATTGTCAATTTTATTTGGCTATTTCTTTCTTTGCGGGCGTATACTCCAAGCAAACAACGTGCATGTGTATAACGGTACTTTAGATTTTCGTATTAAATAAAGAAAGTTGCCGGTACGGTGCATGAACAGATTGGTTAGAAAGCAAGGTTTTAATTTTAATTAGATTGGAAAGCTTAATTCGAGGGTTGAAAATAGAGAGCACCAAAAAAAGGAGAGGGGGGGGGGGGGGTAGTCCACAGGGAATATTTTTAAAACAGTTAAATCGATTTCAAGCAGGGATTCCAGTGCTTCTTTGGAAATGAAAAACTTGTTATTAATCTTAGTCAAAATATTGCTGCTGACATGAACACAAGCTATTCTTAATTCCATTATTTTTCTCCTGTCATTCATACCTAAATATGCGAAATCTTGTAGCGACAACTTACAAATTAAGTCAGGAGTTATTTTCTCCTTGTGAAAAATGCCAACTTGGGAACGTAAACCACACCGATTTAAAACTGCTTCCATTTCTTCCATTTTAATTCAATCACGTAAAGGTGTTCATGAATAAAACGTCTGTCAAAAATATCCGCGTTCGTTTTTTTCCGACTATTTCCGTTATTGACTTCCCGACTTTTACTACATCATCATAATGATAAAACCACTGAACATAAAGTTGAACGAACCGAATATAATACCAATGCTTTTACTGAACATAATGAATAATCTACTGAATATAAAGAAAGCGGGAGTACTGAAGGTATTACATGATGTACTGCAAATAATATTGAATCTACTGAACATAATGTCGAAAGTACTGAACATAATGAAAAATGTTCTGAATATAATGTCAGAAGTACCGAACATAATTTAAATACCACTGCATATAATAATGAAACTACTGAACATAATAACCAAAGCACCGAATATAATGTAAAAACTACTAAACATAATGTAATAACTACTGAACATAATGTAATAACTACTGAACATAATAGGATATCTACTGAACATAATATACATACTACTGAACATAATGCATAAAGCACCGAACATATTAAACAATCAACATCAGAAGACAGTCATGGCGTTCCATAGTATTTGGCCAAACTTTTAGGATTTGTTGGACCTCAATCATCTTCATCTTCATAATTTATTTGGCCTTTTCAACATTTTGGCATTCGAGCGTCACTGATATGTCTTGTAGTCTAAACGCCCGTCTGACGTAAATATGAAATTTTAATCGTCGTATCTATGATGAGTTTATTTAAGTACATTCATCGACGAAGCTTCCTGTTTCCTACTCACTAAACAAGTCAAATTATAGAAAGAACTCTAGTATTACACTTAGAATTTTTTTTAAGTTGTTTTATAAATGTAACCAGCAATACATTTTTAGAATTTTTTAAAAATTGTTTTATAAATGTAACCGGCCATTAATTTTTATGAGTTTCAAGATTGACATTTAAGAAGTTGGAAATCTAGATGCATTATAAATAATAGATTTCAATCGATTTTTTGTGTTTTATCGCAACTTTAAGGCACATTTTGTTGCCCATTTGAAGTCGGCGTGTCAGTATTGTAGGAGGAAGGCAGAGAAAATTACCGGAGTCGAGGTTCGAACTCACAACCAACCTGAATGTTGACTGGGTGATTACAAAATAAATACCTAGACCGGTCGCAGAGGTCCAATGAATAACAGAAAGAAGGCATACGATTGTGTACATCAGACTCTCGTTTGGTTTACAATAGCCTCAACAATGTCGTTCGATAATTAAAAAAAAACAACGTATATAGCACTTAATTGCTAAACATTTTTCAGTGGATTTGTTTCATGATGATAAATGGAAGTATAATTTTTAAATAATAAGCTGGTAATTAGGTAAAATGCCATATCCTGCCACGTTCGATCTGTCTGTGTTTTTGTGTCTATACTAGCCTTCTCTATTTCGTTAATACATTCTTAGTTTTTCTCTTCTTTGCATCTGCGAGAACTGCATTTGTGCAATACATTATAAAACTTTGCTCTGTGGTGTAAATGTTGCCTACTCCAAGACCATTGGCAATTAATTCACGCACATTAATGACGGGAAGGAAGTACAATAACTAAAAAAAACATAGTGCAGGTATTGATAGAAATTTAGGTTACTCAACTTCTATAGTCAAATATTTCATGCATGTTTAAAACGAGAACAAAATCAAACAATTGGTAGTAAATGCTAATGAAATAGAGACCGACGGGATAAAGGTCGGATGTATATAGACTGTTCAAGAAAATAATGATATACTAGTATTAGAAAAAGTCACCTACGGACCCGTAATAGTTCTTTTTTTTTAGAATTGTTCATTGTAATTTGCACTTTTATTCTACTTCACTTCGTTTATACGAGTTTAAAACATTTCTCATTTCTCTATGATAAATAACAAACTAAAATATAATAAATGACAATAAATTTCAATAAAGTCCAAAAGGACTTCCTCAATGAACAATAACATGCATCTGCAAAATAAAAGACAAAATATTAGAAAAATTGGTATCATGTTGCATGCAAATTGTTTCAATAGTATACCTGTCGAACTCATAATTCAGTGTGTATTTATAGCGATAAATGAAAAAGGCGGGAGAACAACCTTTTATAGCCGTGTAGGCCGAAAAAAAGCAAATACGTCAAAAGTTCCAAAATGAAATTAATTTATAATGGATTCTTGTGTTGATTTAACAGTGTCTTTTAAAATTTTCTTTTCGTTGATGACTGTTTCTCTCACTTTGTGTTTAAGGCCTGCATTTTCAGAAGACAAATATTCAATTTTTAATTGCATTTGTTTTTCTACCTGTGCTACTCTACAGTTGATCTTTTTTGTCCATTGTAGACTCAAATCTTTGGAAAAGTTTATTTTCAATTGAAGTTACTACTATCTCCAAATCGTGTGTTCTGAATAGATCTTAAGTAAACATATCAAAATCATCTTTCTTTATTACACCCTTAAGGTTAAATATAATCTCATCAATGTTTCTTTGTAAATTAGTTAAATCACTTAACTCCATACTGTAATCTGACTCATTTGAAAGTTTTGAGTGAGTTCTCTCCAATGCCTGGTGTAAAGAGAGTGCCATGCTCGTTGCACGTTAAGAATATATTCAACAACTCTTTGAGTGATCCGCATGTGGCCTGTTGTAAGGCAAAATGTTTGTCCCTATCCAATATACACTCATTTTCCAGTGGCCGTCCAAATTCCCCGGACCATCATCCCGAATGGCCTCTTTTATGACACCGCCTATTTTATTCATTGTTAAATGGTTCTCGTCCTGAACATGATTGAAATGTTTGCCATTGGACGTTATTTACTAATAATCAATCAATCAATCTGCAAAACCTGAGGAGCTGGTTTTCAAGGTGTTGACAGCTCAGCGGCCATATTTAATCCCTATATGATAGAATAGTTCGGTTACACAGATCCAAGCCTGTAGATAGTTTGTCAATCAACGCGCAAAGAGCGTGGCACTTTTTACTTAAGGTGGATCAACTAAATATTTCTTAAGACAGTTTTTTCATAGTTTGTGTAAATGCAGTTGATAAAATACTCTTTTGAAAAACAAACAATAATTGTAGCAAAGATATAGATCAAAAAAAAAAATAATAAAAAAACATAGGGTCACCGTACAATTTAAAGAAATATTTCATCATCTGATTTTCAGGAAGGGGAGATAACTGTATCCAGATTTCCCGGGAAAAGATGTCGCAGGAAAAATGGTTGCTGTCTCACCACAAAAGAGCGGTACGTTGTTCCGGAACTAATTTCTTTAACTTGACTGTATAATATTATAAACGGCAAACGCCAAAGACTGGTTATGACGGACCTGGACTTCACAAGACCATTCTAGTTATAAAATGTAGAAATCTACGTTGTCAAAACCATATAAAGTTGGACCATATCGTTGGAATCTCCAAAATGTCACAGGAAAAATGGGACACCAATACTTTCGGCATCCTGGGTCACTAATACTTTGGCGTGTTATATATAGTGGACCATTTTCTGCATTGATAGAGACGTCCAGTTTAAATACTTTATTATTATAATCTGCAGCGATAACTTTCGTCTTCCGCCGTCCCGAGTGTAATATTGACCAGTGACTCTCTCGAAAAGTGAAGTTATGTTAGTATATATATGGTTAATATTGCCGCGCTTTGAGTTCATGCATAATTCATGCCATTTGAATATAAATGTATATCATTTAAATAATAATAAAGAATCGCTTTAACTTTCTATTGTACTAATTTAAATATTCTGTATTTAAAGCAAACCATAGCGTACAAAGCTATAGTTTGTTTCAAAATACGCAGCGCAAAACTATGTGTCTTCAATTGTCAAGAAACATGAATATGATATGAATTTGAAACATATAACACTGAAAACACTAATAATATAAAATGCTTAATAATAAAACAAAATTGATAGATACAGTCCGGAATGCGGTTCGATAAAATTGCTCCCCTTGTTTATTTCGCTACCTCCAATGGTAGACGCTGCAACGATGGGTGTCGTCAAGAAAGGTACGATTAAAGGAATCAGCTAGGAATTAGACGATCACCATTGGTATAGGTGAGTTGTTTAATGGTTGTTGCTTTGGGATAAATGCATGTTTTGGATTAATTCATAATCAGGAATAGCTGGAAAGGAAAGAAACGTGTTGCTACGTGAACCCAGAAAGGCCGGGACGAATTAAAAAAAAAATCTAGAGACGATCGTTCTGAGTGTGCCACCTACACATTCAAACGTGTACACAAGCACAGTATTTCCTATCTATGTTATGTGTTTTAATAATTATGTGATATAGGGCAAAAACGGTAGCAGTTTTTTGTGTCTTGTTGTTAGGCATTTCCAGGGGAGATAATGTTATTGTTCACGGTGTGTTTGATAGGATTGTTACATTGTAACATTATATAATACACACTCATAAAGTGGATTAAAATAGCCTCCCACACTCAACATAGATAAATTCAGCCGTATAAGAAAAGCAAAATGAGAATGTTAAATTTGATGTATGCCTTTTTGTGCTACTTTGTTACATTTGTTGTTTATGTAGTGATATTAAGATGATAACACAATAATGACTGTTGTACCCCTATTTTTGACATTTTTACTCTTTGAGTATGTTTGTTTTGTTCATGCATCGTTGACAATGTAATGGAATTTGATGCGACTGTCATACAAGTGAGAGGTTTAGCTTGCTATAAAACCAGGTTCAATCCACCATTTTCTACATCTTCAGAAAATGCCTGTACCAAGTCAGGAATATGACAGTTGTTATCCATTCGTTTGATGTGTTTGGACTTTTGATTTTGCCTTTTGATTTTTGATTTTCCTTTTTGAATTTTCCTCGGAGTTCAGTATTTTTGTGTTTTTACCTTTTAACTGAATTTTAATTATTCTATTTATCGTAGTGCTATTATATAAGACGTCGGAGGTTCATATCACTTATATTCAACGTTTTTATATCCGATTTTTTTTTTACTATTGATGTTGAACGGTTCAAAGTTAAAAAAAAAATCCGATAAAACCGTTGAATGTAAATGATATGAACCTCAGAAGTCTTATATATTGTCCTTTAATATAAGACCGGAGGTTCATATCATTTACAATCAAAAAATTTTATCGAATTTTTGTTTACTATCAATGTTGAACGGTTCAACGGTTCAACATTGGTAGTTAAAAAAAATCCGATAAACATTAACGGTTCAACATTGATAGTAAAAAAAATAGGTAAACATGTTGAATGTAAATGATATGAAACTCTAAAGCCTTACATTATAGGACTATCGTTTATTATTTCTTTATCCTAACTAAATGGTGTTGGTTTTTTTGTGGTGTATATTACAAAAAAAAGGAGGGGTCTTTTAAAAACACCAAAATACCTTTACAATCCTACAATATCTGTTTACAGAATGAGAGAGATATTTCGTATTCTAAAACTAATTTTTCTCGCATGTTTGTTAGATATGTTCATTGTTGTAAATTCAGAAAAAATGTTTAGTACGTATATCCATCCGCTCTTCATTAGTTCAAGATACAGCTCTGAAGAATATGCAATAACCTAACATTGATCATTTAGCTAACAATAACTTCAGTACATTTTTCTAACAAGTGAAGACCAATTGAAAACATTTGATATGATTTGAATACATGGCCAATTAAGTAGGATCTTGTGGTTTCGTAGACATAAATGATAATTCAACATGTTTGATTTATATTTTTCTTTATTTCATATTCTAGTATATTTAATAACATGTTTATATTTTGTGATGCATCTGATGTATAAATCCAGTGGCAGATCTGGGAAAGAGCTCTTAGTTCCGATCCGTTTGTACGGGAAACATGTGGTTGCAACCCCCTCTTTAATTGCCTGTTCGATTTTTTGTTTGCAGTGTCAAAGAGGGGCTAGACAGCAGTTTTATCAAGAAGTTATGTGAAAGTTCTGCTATACAGCTGACAGTCAGGAATTATTCTGAAGTACACATTGCGACCAGAGGCACGGACTATAGAGGAGAGGTTTTAAAGTACCAGATTCGTATCTGAGATTCCAATTTGAACTAAAGAAAGCAATATATAAAGATATGTAGGAGAAAAAATCTATATGAATAAAGTTATGCCACAAAAGGAACTTATTTGTTTTTATATTCAGAATTTGACAACCGTATCCATAACAGAAGAGATGTGAATGCATCCTTAGTCTTGTAATACTGATGGTAATAATTTATATAATTTCTGAGATGATATAGCAGTGCCATTGGTTTCCCCTTTCTCCTGCTTCAAAGAAATTGATCATCTGAACTTTTTTTTTTAAATTGGAGCCCTGTACGAGAACAGTTAAAAGAGCATATGTTTAATTTTCGTTATCTTTTAGAATCATCATTTTTTTTATAAATAAAACAGGTTGTACATTCTATATAAAATATGCCAGTCAACCCGTAAATGTTAACACCCAAAAAAGGTCTTTAGTATATTCATTTTTCAACTTACAAAATATGTCAAAGGTTTAAGCAACCCACCCATTACCATGTGACTTATGTTTTTGATTTGTCAATATCAAGCAAACTCGATATTTTACATTACATCATAATAGTTCCGTTTAAAACAACAAAGGACTAACTCTTGTACAAAACTGTAACAGATCATAAAAGACTGTCTAGTAAGTACAATTTTAACAAAAGCCTCTGCTCTTTTAAGCTCCGTCTTAGCAACGGCTTGGTTGATTGTAAGTGTTCGGTGCAGACTGAAGACTTGAGACTATACCTTGGAGGTAAGTATGTATAAGAACAATGTTTTCAAGAATATAGACGGATTCGGGGGAGCGGGGCCTTCGTCGGAAAAATATGTTTGATTTAACATAGGGAATCACTGAAGCATGACTGGAGCGAGCTCCCCTTAGTTCAGTCAGCGCCCCCCCCCCCCCCCCCCCCCCCCTAAATGTAAAATTCTGGAACCGCCACTAATTGTTTGAACAGTGCGATGGAAGTCTTTGTGCTGGTTATTCACATACGGGAACGATATTTTAACTTCAAACTGTGAAAAAGAGTGAGGGGTAAGATTCATTAAAAAAAAAATGTCTGATCCAAAATTCGTTCGAAAAAATATTGTTGTCAGGCAAAATTTAAACCCCAAAAAATATTATGAATTCTGATCTTCTAAAACCTTAGTGTTAAGTTCTGAAAGAAAAAAATATTTGATTGATGGAGGCCGACAATTATTGTCCGCGATCAGACAAGAAAACCATACCCCCTTTGAAGTTAAATTATTAACCTACTTCCTTGTTGATGGATTGTTTCCTGGCTTACTTTGGTAGAGTATTGTTGCATGTTTTACACTCGAGTAATATATATACGCATATGTAGTTCATGAAATATGAAGACACCGGTGTACTACTATAGTACTTGGCTTGTAATAGTGAGCATGTATGAGAAAAATAGAGTGAGCCACCGTATACGGTAAAAATTTATATAAGGGAACTTTGATATTCTTGGATCTGTTTCTGAGTTGTGAAGAACTAACGGTTATTCAAGTAAAGTACTATAACACAATCGAGTCTTTATGTGATAAACTATAATAAAATTGAGTCTAATGTAAAACCGTTAAATAAGTTAAGACTCTTAATGTCTTGCAAATTTTCGACTGTAGGTAAACCATTAAGAACAGAAAAAGATATAAATAGTAAATTCAAATCGTATGAATCGTATGAATAATATTGGCGAACAAAAAAGTATCGCATTATGTCGTCGGACAATTGTAAGATGCTATAAGATAGACTAAAAATGTATCGAAAATTTAGCACAAAAGAAATCATGAAATAACTCAGTGCAATCCCAATTTAAGATGCAAACACATCAAAAGAAAAACACAATCACACCATATCTCCACATGACACTAAACAAAAACCAACTGCAATCAACAAATAAGACACAAAGAGTCACAAGAAATAAAAAAAAATCCATTCGCTGGCAACTACCGACTTATTATACTGTATAATCGAACACAAACATAGCCAAAATATGACACCAAAGAAAAAAGACGCAAACTAAATTACAAGAAATTGCAAGATCAATAAATGATGTATACAAAATAATTCCGAACGACAATTGGTTAACATAAACAAAAAGGAATACAACGGTATAAATCTATGCTACCCCAAAAACTCAACTTCACATTTGGTGAACCCATCCGGGTTACTGTATAACTAAGGTGTAACAAAATGTGTAACAAAACTTTTTAAAATAATACAGAAATTATGACTGTCGGTGTAATTGTAATTGTTTCAGAAAAAACAAGCCAAACATGCAAATATTATTTAAAAAAATTAGTTTGAATCACTTAAAAGTCATGTGATGTTACATATAGAGGACGGGTGTGTTCGATGCGTAAGTTAATTAACAAAACCCCGTCATAATATCCAACTTTGAAATTGCGTCCAAATGTCAAATTTAGGTGTGCCACTTTGGGAATGGTCTTAAACGATTAACAATTCATTTCTCAATTTTTGTAATTTTTGTCGTATTTTTTCTATTTCGGGCAAAAAAAAATAGCAGTTTATCAGGAGACCCCCTAAATGACGTAACAGCTTGACTTATGGTCGTTTTAAAAACGATTGTCTGCAAGTTGCATTGTTAACAATTGTACAATATGACAATTAAACAACGTGAATGCAAAAATCTATAATGACTTTACGGAAAGTAACTTTTGTGACATCTTGACAACCGAATACAAAGTTCATTTCACTTTTCTACCTTCTAAACACAAGAGGTCGAATTCTTTTGTTCTATTTAAACCGCATATCGGACTGGATATATTCGGTGACACTAATAAAACTAAATAAGGTAAATTCTTGGTAAAAACTCACTTTCTGGTCATGCTTCAGTGATTACCATATTTCCACTGTGACCCTTCTTTTCCCATGGACTTTTTTTTATGTCAACATGGTTGTGAATAAAATGTGGAAGACTTCAAAGGTTCGATTTGATTTTTTGGTGATGAACTAAATCATGCTGAATGTTTTCAGATATACAAATTGTGAAGTTACCTTGTAGTTTCAAACCACCTGCTCGGAAATCTTAGACCTAGGATGGAAGCAACTAATCAATATTAATGACATTTAAACTTAGTTTGGCTCACATCAATTGAATATCTCCAAATATAAACCATTTTTGAACCTAAAGCAAATGAAATTTGGTTGACTTGATGTTTTATACCAAGAGTAACTGGTAAGGACAAATTGCCAATAGTAGTTATTTCTTCCTGAACAAATTAATTTGCCTTGTTAAAAACGACCAAGAATCGTGCAAAACTCAGTTAAATCTTTCTCTTTCATAAAAGAGCATTTTATACTTATAATCTATCGAATTAAGTTTTTCTTCGCGTACTTTCAGAATTGAACCCAGCATGAACAGTTGCGACTACCACCTTGTTGCATTGGAAGTCTCCAAATTTTCTGAAGCATTTACAGACTAATGAACAAAGCTTTCAGTATTTGATGCTTTTGTAATGATTATTGTAAGACATGGGCTTCCATCTTTTTAACCATCATCAACTACGTAACACCTTAGAGTGAATAAGTCAATATATCATAAAACATACATTATATACACTAATTTCATCATCTTTATTCAACTTGCCCTCTCTTTAGATGGCTCAGACTCGAAGCCTGGTAGCGCAAAAGCGTTCATCGTAATTGCATTATTGTTTCGTACAAGTAATGATATTTTCCTACCAATTTCGTAAGAAGAAATCATTTCTTCATATTTCTGTCATTTGTTTCGAGATGAAAGTTAGCCCCTTTATAGAGCCATCAATGGTATATCGCTGTTCAGAAACGATAAATCGACTGAGAGAAACCCAACCCGGGATACAAATTAGAACTTAAGGAAACCCATTACCAAAGAGGATAACAACGGAAATGCTTAAATGTAAAAACAAAAAACCAACACCAACATACATAGAAACGGTCGCGGTAAACAATTTTAATGTGTAAACTTTTAAAGGAAGTCGATTCGTTTACCTTATTATATCGTAGAGCGGAATGAGGTCATAACAATTGATTTTTGATTTTATCAGACGATTTACTCTGAATACCAGATTTATAATTTGCTTATACTACGTTATTCTTTTTCTTTTCAATCTCAGCATCGTCTCCCGAATCTGAAGAATCAGTCGAACTATCCGAAACGGATATATATTTCTATCTATCTATCATTGTTCCCTTTTTTAACTTTTTTCCTATTTACCACATTGTTATATTCTGCACTGGGCATGTATATAGGTCTGTATTTTTTCAAGACTTATTTTAAACTACACTTTATTACAAGCTACACATCATGATATTATATTACAACAGTAAACATTACGATACAGATTACACGTGTAAAGCAGTTACGAGTCTGTGTGTGGTCAGATTATCTTGATAACTTTTGGATTATATTGATCATGTTTAAGACATGATGATAGATATGACACCCATCATCAACCCATCATCAGAACTACTCTCTGGTCTTGTTGAACTAAGTTTATTCTTTGGTTTGCTTTTCTTTTTACTATCTCCTTTTATTTTAGGTTTATCAAATAACCCACATCTGAAAATTTGTTTTATCAACTTTTAAATTAAGTCTTTCTAAGATCTGTTAATTTAACTTTCTCATCTAATGTAATATCCTCACCTTTCATTGACTTTAACACCTTTTGCCAAAACTGCTTTCTCCACATTTTTCTTCTCCCGTATATTATCTTCAGTGTTCTTCAATTTTTTTTGGGCAACAGTTCTAATTCTTCATCTGATCGACTTCCCTCTTCGTCAGAAAAGACTAACCGACAAGATATCTAATACTTGTTTTAACATAATTAAGTTCTCATCGAACAGGTGCTATTGATAGTACAGAATTTTGAAATGTTGAAGGAAATGAACTTCGCACATAATTATGGGTATTTAGAATTAAGAACTACGATTCTTCTTGACTTTTTTCTTAAAAGCACTTTTCTGCTATTACTGCATCGGTTTTAATTTTTTCCAAGGTTTTAAAATCCTTTGCATGACAATTAACCTTTTAATGATAGCTTTAGTTCTAATAAGCAAATGACCAGGATCATCTTGGGTGTCTGCATTAATCAAGATATTCTACTGCATTCTCAGTGGGTAACTGTGCAAATAAGATGCCATCATTGTCAAATTACTTAAAACGCGTTTTTAAAATCTTTCATTTAAAGCATTTTGAAGGGCATCCATATTGTTTTGAATTTTTTCAGTTTTACCTTCATACCCAAGTTTTATCGCACAATAATGATATGGAATTTTATGACTGTTCGCTACTAAAACTTTTTAAAGTCTTTTCCAACTATTGAATTGTTTTAGCAAAACATTTGGTTTAGTGCAGCAACTGCACCTCTTTTATTAAATGATAACTGATTGAAAGTTAACATCTTTGTTAGCTACATGTAAGATATTCATGTTAACTTGTTGTCAGTGGTGCGCGGAAGAAGTAAAGACGGCAGAATTATGTTTTTCAGGTGTTGACAGCATCAAGTAATGTTATTTGTTTCAACTCCAAGGTTCTTATGCAAGCAAAATGAATAAACAATTATTTTATATAGTTTATTTGTTTTCACTTCACATTTGGCTTAATCACAGATCTTACTTTTGGGTGCACAATTCTGATTCTGCGTATTTCACCTTTATCAATATTAGGATATCTGTTTCGACGATTCCATTTACCATGTGTTATGTGGTTTTATATTCAAGGTCGTGTTTAATAATGTATATTATTTATCGTCGTGTGCGTGAAATAAATAATTTTCTGATAATTTAAATAAATTTAAAACCATTATAACGATAGTAAACATGTATTTAATTTACCTGTAAATTTTCATTCATGTTTTTGATGCATCCATATTTACTGCTGAAGCAGAAGCAATATTTTTGGCTTTGAAATTTATTGCTTCTTCAGATAAATTCAAATTTATTATATTTTCTGATTCACTTTCATGCTTACAAGCTATACAAAATACTAAAATTTAAAAACCCAACAACTCTCAAAATTTTATATGTAATGAGGAATTTAAAAATTCTTCTTATAGAAATAATAGTGATGTTGGAACCCGTGGAAACACAGCTGTAGACCTCGAGGCAAAGAATGCCCTGGGTGACCCTCTATCTAACTGTGATATACCATATTCTGATTTTAAATCTAATATTAGAGCATACGTGTTTAATATATTGAAAAATGAATGAAATAAAAAAGATGATAATAAATTACATGAAATCAAACCTAACTTAGGCAAACCTTTCAATAATTTAATGTGCAAAAAAGATCAGTGTGTTATTTCTAGATGTCGTATTGGTCATATTAGAATAACACACGAATATCTTTTTAAAAAATGAAGTAGAACCACAATGTATACCCTGTAACTGCAAGTATACTATTAAACATGTTTTAATTAATTGTATTGACTTTGCTGATATTCGTAGTAAGCATTTCAATGTCAATAATATCTATGATTTATTTAATAATGTACCATTTACAAATATTGTTTCATTCTTAAAAAAGTTGGAATATATTATAAAATACAAAAATGTTATTATATTTAAAGCGATTCTAATTTTTATCACGTTATCTTACTGTTTATTTTTATTTGTAAATAATCAATTTGCTTTAATCTAAAATTTTAGGTTATTGAAGGACTTTTTGTCTGATTTTAAGAATATGCTTTGAATTGTAATAAAATATTCTAATTGGCTCTCGCCGCGATATAGCCTTGCTGTGCTAATGCGGCGTAAAGCAACCAACAATCAATCAATCAATCTATTAATTTGGTTTTTTTTTAATGAGCGGTTTAAGACTATTTACTGGTTTGTATTATTTATGAGAGCTATTTGATTTCCTATCTATTTTTAATAGGGTTCCATTCATGTCCCATCCTAAAATTTAAATACCGATTATTTTCTATGACACGCTTTTAAAACAATTACTTCTGTAAGTATGAATGTTGGGGCATATACAATTATTAAGCGTAAAATGTTATTGTTAACTTTAATGTTGATAAAAATAGTTCTCCCATCATTATCTTTAACTTCATTTATTAGTTTATAATTTAAACTGTCTTTAATCATTATTGGAAAGCCTCTGGATTGGGAACTTCCATAGCTATGAAAAAAATACCTATTACTTCACTATGAATAATATATTCATTTTTCTCTATTAGATGGGATTCTTGTATAAATAATATATTACATTTTTGATGTTTATCCCACAAATATAATCTCTCTCTTTTCTTTTTTTGTCCTAAACCTTGACAGTTTAAGGATATACTATGTTATTGTCACTCGTTGTTCTTACCTAGGAAATGTTTAATTTTATACATTAAATGTAACCATATTGTATAATCAGTCAATTATTTTTTCTTTCTTTATCTGTTATGAAGTGAAAATAAGGCAGCTACCTAAAGGTCATGTTTAGACACCAAAGTTTACCGATTGACATCATCAACAATTAAACGTGGATATTGAGTACGTGTTTAACTTGTACAATCGGATAATATTTTATTTTATTGCGATCACCTGATTTTTACGTGAAGAGTCACGCTGAGGTCACTTTGCATACGGAAAATATATCGGCGAATTGCTTCCTGGAAGCAAGAAATTAAAAAAAGTAAACTCCTTCCAAATATGAAGTATATGTACATATAAGTTTTATAATGAAAACTATCCATTTAGTTATAAAAAAACATATGCATAAAATGTTTTTAATTACGTTAAATACAGATGCAGTATGAAATCTTGATTTCCCGAAAAAAAAAAAAATTGTAAATAAACAATTTATTTTAGACTTGAATTTCAGTTTATTGAAGGATCTTGTGTCTGATTTTAAAAAATAAACTAAATTCTAAAAAAATATTTGAATTAGTTCTCACCGCGATATAGTCTTTTTGCGCTCATGCAGCGTAAAAAAATCAATCCATCAATTAATGATGATGAACCCCTTTTAATTTAAAATGAATATAACATGATGTTACAGTGAAATAGGCTGCTTTTTAAATGAATTTATTTGAATATAGCAATGCAGAATCAGTTTTGAGTAAGAATTGGATGCAGGGAGAAGTAGAACTATAAGTGCTTTCTACTTTTGGCCATCCTGTAATACTGTATGAGAAGTCAGTTCTGCATTGAACATAACCCGTCCAACATTGCTGACAACAGGTAACACACCTTTCAATTAATGTCCGCAACTATTGATTTCGAAAAAAAAACCCATACCAAATTGCTTAACTTCTTAAAGAGTTGGCAAGGGATTTATGCTCTCATCTTTTATTCCGTTTTCCATCTTGATTTTACACCCTTTCTGCTATACTCGGGGCTCCCGGCAGTGTTCCAAAATATAAAAAGTATTATGTGGTAAATCACTTTTATTCTTCACGAAATAATTGTCATTGAATATTTATTCCACATGGAATATTTATAGTGAAATTATCTATGTATAAAAGTTTTCAAAAAGACGTTTGTTTTAAAAAATAAAGTATTTATATATAAGTCAAGAAGGATTGCTTTATTTAGCAGAAAAAGGTAATCCATTGTCATGATATCCTGGTAAATTTTTCCAAGTTAAAAAATAACCTTAAAGCTGACAACAATGCTGAAGTTCTGTCCCAGTCCATATGGCTGAACCCGAACATCAAAATGGGTGGCAAGCTGATTTTGAGGTTCAAATATATTGAAAATAGTATATTCTTCATTTATGAACTGATGTCAGATAATAAAACATTATTCACATATGATGAATTTAAAAATAAAATATGATATTAATACTAATTTTGCAGAGTTTTATGGTATTTAAAGTGCGATTCCAAACAGATGGAAAAGTATAATAGAAGGTAGTTAAAAACTGGAAATTATTGAAAATAAATTAATAAATAAAGTTAAAAAGGAACCAAAATCTTGTAAAGTTTTCTATACATTATTTTTGGAGGATAATAAAGTGATATCTTTATCTTCCCGCGAAAAATGGGAAAAAGATTTACATATGCAGATTTAAGATTGGAATGCTATTTATTCCATGCCCTTTATCATTTTCATTAAAACCAGAAATTCTTTTTTACAAAACTTTCAATTTAAGATTATTCATAGGATTCTACCATGTATTTCATTTTTATTGAAATGTAAATTAAAAGACACTAAACTATGTACATTTTGTTCAGAAATTAAAGAAAATATTGTTCACATCTTTTTGGAATGTAATGTATCACAAAACTTCTGACTGTCCGTTATAGATTGGATTAAAAATTATGGCATTCTCCTGCCTTTCAGTGCAAAAGAAGTCATTTTTGGTGTGTCGGAGGATTTTGTCAACAATAAAATAGTTAATAATGTTTTGTTGTTATTCAAATATTATGTATACAAATGTAGATGTAAGAACATGCTCCCCACAACATATGGTGGAATAGAGTCGACATTTATTGATCAAACTCAGGTAATATTTGAATAATGTTTAGCTAGTTCTAATTCAATAAAGTGTTTTTGAGATTTGAATTTCAATTTTTTATTGCAATACTTTTTCCATGTTTATATTATGGTAATGTATATATTATTATATATCAATGGCTTTCATATATTCGGCTTAAAGCGTTGCAAATAGTGGCGGGAAATCCAGAAAAGCGCTTCGGACGCATGCAATTAATAAAGTGTTGTTTTGCATTCTTGTAACGCACTTGGTCGATACATCTTTTGTCAGACTATATGTCCTTTCGTACAAACATGATTTATGACAATTTTTCATCATATTATCCGGTAATGCATTTTTGAATTATCAGAAACTAAGGTGTGAAGTCCCTTAGGCTACGTTGATCGTAGATGGATTTGGCTATTGTGTATTATAGCTCTTCCACTATTTGTACATGTGTCAATATGCATCCTTGGCTTTTTTACACATGTTTTGAAAAAAAACCACTTTATTGAGTTGGTTCAATTTGACCGTCTTTCATGCGATATTAATTACTAGTGAGTGCACATTGATGTTTAAATCTTTAAGATATAGTTTTGTATTTCACTTTCTTTAAATTCTCATTCAAAACTAGACATTCCTTTATATAGCTCTTCATCATTTACGAAAGACGCTATTTATTGAAATCACTATTTAGTTCTGTTCTGCTTTAGTAGAATAAGAAAAAAAAATGCTCCAAAAATCCGTTATCTTTGAATTTAATGCTTAAAAGCAATCCTAAAAATTATAGCCTGATATTCAGGAGCTTGATTTCAATAGTTGAATATGGTCTACACAAATAGTGTGGTGGGTATAATCAACATGATTGGAAAGTACGGGAATCAGAAACGGAATTTAACCAATCGAAATACTGCATTATGTTATTTGAGCGTAGAACATGTACTCCAAGAACCGAGGAATGTTTTCTGATCAAGAGTTCTGATGTTACTATGCGGTATCGACCTTGCTCATCCTTGAAGGCCGTACGGTGACCTATAGTTGTTATTTTTTGTGTCATTTTGGTCGCTTGTGGAGAGTTGTCTCACTGGCAATCATACCACATCTTCTGTTTTATATAGACACCACAATTAAATAATAGAACTTTCTTCCGATTTGTCTAAATTTATCTTAAGATATATAAACGATGTCCAGTTACTGAGTCACTCATATTTAAGCAATATTTTCTTATGCATCTTAGTTAATCAAGAATGACCTAAACTATTTATGCCTTAAAACATCTTGATATTTTTTTCGGAATTGAAACGTGAACGATTAAAATCAAAATATTTTGGATCATTAGGGAATTTGTGTTTTAATTTATCTTTAAAACGGGATGGATCATTTTAAAAATAGATACCCTAGTAATGATTGTGGCCAAGTTTGGTTAAATTTGGCCCATAGTTTTAGAAAAGAAGATCTTTGTATACAAGTTACAAAAATGTACAAAAAAAGTTCAATATTGACTATAAAGGACAATAACTCCTTAAGGGGTTCTCTGACAATTTTGGTCATGTTGACTAATTTGTAGATCGTACTTTGCTGAAAATTATTGCTGGTTACAGTATCTCTATCTATAATAGTATTCAAGATAATAACCAAAAACTGCAAAATTTCCTTAAAATTACCAATTTTAGGGCAGCAACCTAACAACGGGTTGTAGGATTCATCTGAAAATTTGAAGAGAGGAATCTGAATAAAACATAAATCTGTTATATTACACTGACAACCCAATGCTTCCGTGTTACTAAATATAGAGGAACACGAAGTTTGATCTTATCCTAATTATGTGCGCATGTGTACGTTTTATTTTGTCACCCTCTGGAATTTCAAATATGTATCATCGTAAGTTTGAATTAAAGTAGGTAATTATATAGATATACCATTTTTTCTACCGAAACTTAAACATAAACAAGGAGAAACGAATGTGGATTTTATTACAAAATATGAAACCACATATATCAAATAAGTGTATTTAAAGCTGATTAATTGTGTTGGTTCCAATTTGATCAATTCGAAATTGAAACATAACAATATATTCTCTAAACAATTTTAGTGTGACGGTCGGTAGAGGGTAAATAAATACATTATTTCCGTTTTATATTCTCTTTCTTTCGCTTTCTTGTGACCTTCCACATCAGATCGTTCATAAGCAAAGTAAATCAAACAAATAAGGTTTGGTTAAATATTATATAATTAGGTTTACAATAAAACATATCGAAATATTTGATTACATTAAAAGCATGATACTTTTAAAGTCATAGTTAAATGGAGTAACATGACATACCTAACATTTTATCAATATAATGTAATCAAAAATGAACTTTCAAATCTTGATATTTCCAGGAACATAGAAAGCCAGACACTTTACATGAACTACTATTTAGAAAGATTGATGTAACATATATGTTCGATTGATTTTATATACACATCAGTTGGTTAAAGGGCCTATGTTGTTAGGTATATCCTCGTTTTATTAAGCTAAAAATTAGGAGACATATAAATGACATGAAGAGGAATTAGTCCTGGTCGGCACGAGGGGT
The DNA here is from genome assembly GCA_019925275.1 of Mytilus edulis. Classification (NCBI taxonomy): domain Eukaryota; kingdom Metazoa; phylum Mollusca; class Bivalvia; order Mytilida; family Mytilidae; genus Mytilus; species Mytilus edulis. Next base: position 89,082,114 of record CM034354.1, on the reverse strand, counting down.
CAACGAGCCAGTTGAAACAAAATAGTAAAAACATTCAGGAGACCGCTCTAAGGACGATAAGAGCTCCCTGGTATTTAAAAGCTCATTTTTTCAACAACCAACATGGTCCATTAGAAGTATTTGGACGTCCGTGTGATGTTTGACGAGATACATCTGACAATTACTAATGCATAAAGAAAACAGTGATACGTTCATTAGTTTAAACGTAATTGCTCCATATTCTTTTATTTCAATCTAAACAAATATAGGAAACGATGATTTTTCTTTTCCTTGACAGAAGAACAAATGGTTTTGAATAATGAATAATGAATACAGACATAACGAAGTCTTGGTAAAAGTTACAACCAGACAAATGTATTAGTTTTTAAATGTGCTTTTTTCATTACTTTAGGAATATTTATCAAATGTAGTATTTCAATATTCAGCCCCATTCTACTATTTAGTCAGCCATCAGTCCTACCCTGATATACCCTATATTTTTCGGGTAATTAATACTGATAGCGTTTGACATTTTTAGTCGAACAAATTTATCTATTTTACATAACTTAAATTATTGTATGCGGGTTCATATTCTGGACGCCAATCTTTGCTCTTTTATTATATAATTCACTAACAAAACAATTATGAAGCTTAGAAAAGGAAAATTACTAAATACTTAACTTGTTAAAAGGGTATCTACACGTCTCAATCTTCAAAATCGGTTATCTAAAAATACTACCATCGCTAACATTTTTAACAATAAAAATCGTGGTTACCCTTCTATCGATAAGTGTCATGCCAAAAAAATGACTTACATGTCCCCGTCTTTCCACCAACAATACGGTAAGGTCCACGTTTAACATGTTTAATGGTCGCACATTTTCTTTAAATTTTGAAACTGATATAACTTGAAAAACAAACAGTATTATTTATTTACTCACATGAAACAAACCGGGTGTGGTATTCAGTACGTAGGAGAAACTGGACGATATTTATCTAAACGCACTCAAGAACATCTGTATCGTTTTAAAAGACCCAATACATTCAAAAGTATCATTTACCAACACCTTAAGAAGCACAACCATCCTTTTAAATATTTAGCAGTTCAACCTTTAGAAGTAGTAAATAAGCAGCCTGGTGAATCGCATTCAAAGTTTATACGATCACGGAAAATAATTGAATTAAATTGGATTAAAAAATTACAGACAGTTTACCCTCTCGGTTTAAATGATAATATCATGGGAATTGGTAATATATCTAGAACCAATTCCGTTAACATTTTGGATATAGTTTCTAAAACTGTTCGTAAAAAACGTTCTCACGGTCGTAGAACAAATCGCAATCAAAGAAAATTTCGGGCCAATCATACCAATATTTCGGACCTAATTTATATTTCAAAAAACAACGGCAGATATTATCTGTTAACAAAACTCTGTTCGTTACCGGTTAATAAGTTAATAAAATTTTGGAGGATTGCAACACAATTTCATATAGCAGTCCTAAGTATGAAATTGTTCAAATTATTATGGCATAATGTTATTCTAAATTATTTCCCAAAATTGATCGCCCTGAAGATCATAAAAAAACATTTTATTAAAATTAAGTATGTCAATAAAGGCTTTGATTTTGTAAATATTGCCGGTATATTTAACGACCATTCTGTTAAAGAACAAATTCCTGGATATTTTGACAATACTGAGCTACCTCTCATTTGTTATATTTACAAGAAATCTACCCGGAAATTTGTGTTTAATTATAGTCAATTGTGTAAAGATGTTAATATCAGGGAAAATACACCTACTTCATGTAATTGCAGTAATTCCGAATATATTTATGGACCCATTTCCCATGTTATAACAGGAGATCTTAACATCGTTCAAAACCGAGAGTTAAAATCATTCCTCAGTAAAGGACTTAAATATCGTCCCCCTTCATTATTAATTGGAATGAGTGTCGTAATATCATCCACGACTCACTCCGTACTTACTGTATGAAATTGATAAAACGGGAAAAAGCTGACAAAAAATCTTTGGACTCTTTTTTTAATTCAGTAATGAAAATAGTTGATATACGTATTCAACATTTTAAAGAACATTTTACTATTAACAATAACCACAATAAACCTATTTCTCGTATCAAACATAAACTAAAAGAACTAGCCAAGGGATTTGTTTTTGTCCGGGCCGATAAAGCTGCTAATAATATTAGTATTGTTTGACGTAAATTTTACATTAAGGTTCTGAAAAAGGAAATCACCAATTCACCAACATTCCAACTGACTCCATTTTCAGAAAACGAAATCTGTAACAAACATAAACTTTTAGCCACCGCTTTACAAGCAGAGCCAAATACAATGAAAGTCCCAACTATGTATTGGCTTCCGAAGCTACACAAAACCCCTTACAAATATAGATATATTTCGTCTTCAAGCCATTGTTCAACTTCTAAATTGTCTATTCTTCTTACCAGCACACTTGGTACAATTAAAAACCTGATAATAAATTGTTCAAAATAAGGCCTTGGAAAATAGTGGAATAAATTACTTTTGGAGTGTCAAGAACTCGTTGGAAGTACTTGATAAATTGCATGCTTATATTGGTGATTTTGAATCTGTTCAAAGTTTTGATTGTTCTACCCTGTATACCACATTGCCTCACATTCTCATTAAGAAAAAATTCACACACCTAATTAAATGGGCATTCAAAAAATCAGAATGTGAATTTATATGTTCAAATTCTTTTAGATCATTTTTTAGTAGCAATAAACAAAAAAGCTATGTTAATTGGACATGCTTTGATACTATATATGCCCTTGAATTTTTACTAGATAACATTTTTGTTCGCTTTGGGGATTCCGTATATCGTCAGATTATCGGAATTCCAATGGGGACTAACTGTGCACCACTTATTGCGGACCTGTTTTTGTATTGTTATGAGTTACAATTTATGACAAAAATAAGCAAAGACCCATCGAAACAACATCTGATAAACAAATTTAATAATACTTTTAGATATTTGGATGATATTTTGGCTCTCAATAATGACGACTTCAGTATGTATATTAATGAAATTTATCCTGTTGAACTTACTTTAAATAAAGCTAATACTAACAATGACCACTGCCCTTTTCTCGATCTATATCACTAACGGAAAGCTGAATACTAAAATTTATGATAAAAGGGATGATTTTTCATTTCCTATCGTTAATTATCCGTTTTAAGATGGTGACGTTCCCTTGTTACCATCTTACGGAGTTTATATATCTCAACTTGTACGATTCGCTCGTGTATGTAACAATGTTTTAGATTTTAACGAGAGAAATGAATTATTTATGAATTACTGAAAATTTATAACACCAGGGTTTTCGATATCACAAACTAGTCAAAACATTTACTAAATTTTATCATCGGTATAAAGACATCATTCGTAAATATAGCTCAACATGCAGACTTCTAATACGTTCAGGTATTTCACATCCAATTTTTTATGAAAATATTCTTCATCAAGCACAAAGGTGTCAGTATTCACCTCAGAAACTTACAAAACCTTTGAATAGACTTATTAAGAAGGGATATAATTACGATGCTGTTGTCAAGTCATTAAAGATTGCATATTTTGGCGTTAATATTGAGTCACTGATATGGTCTTTGCATCGGAACTAAACACATTTATTCTAAAAACAGTTGTTGGCATGACACGGGTTATCTTCTAATATATGTTATGATGGTATGATACTAAACCCCTAACGACAAGGATTGTGCCTGATGTTCATATGATGAAATCATAATCTTTCAGTCAGTTTAATTGAAGTCTGGAGCTGGCATGTCAGCTAACTGCTAGTAGTCTGTTGTTATTTATGTATTATTGTCATTTTGTTTATATTCTTTGGTTACATCTTCTAACATCAGACTCGGACTTGAATTTTAATGTGCGTATTGTTATGCGTTTACTTTTCTACATTGGTTAGAGGTATAGGGGGAGGGTTGAGATCTCACAAACATGTTTAACCCCGCCGCATTTTTGCGCCTGTCCCAAGTCAGGAGCCTCTGGCCTTTGTCAGTCTTGTTTTATTTTAATTTTAGTTTCTTGTGTACAATTTGGATATTAGTATGGCGTTCATTATCACTGGACTAGTATATATTTGTTTAGGGTCCAGCTGAAGGACGCCTCCGGGTGCGGGAATTTCTCGCTACATTGAAGACCTGTTGGTGCCCTTCTGCTGTTGTTTTGTATTTGGTCGGGTTGTTGTCTCATTGACACATTCCCCATTTCCATTCTCAATTTTATTTGCACAATATTTGTTTAATATTATTTCAAGGCGTCTTTCCAAAACCAAATGGTAATCCCTGAATTGAACAAAATATTCTATCCACAGTTAATCAATCTACCAGAAGTCTACCAAGTGTTGACCGACCATAAGAACATTTGTTTTTTAAAACAGCTCTGGAGAATTTAATATCTAGTTAATTTATTTCAATAGTAATAATAAACATCTCGTTCTATTGTATATTCTTGTAATTCTTCCTCGTGATAGGACTGTTAACAGTAATTGACACTTTCTTTATGTGTCCATAAAAGCCATTTCCTTGTAAAACAGTGGTGATTCGTGTTTGATCCCTACCATAACTTCCTATTGACTTGCAATTTACGCCATTCATTTCCTTTTACTAAATTGGTCCAATTTATTTTTGTAGGTGCTTATTTACTTTAAAAGGACGTAAGGAGTTTACAATTACCTGTGGTATCTTTCTCTCCTTTTTAAGCAACCATGATTTTAACACATTATTAGTTCTTCATTTACCAATTGTTTTGGGGCCTTTTAACTTTAATTTTATTCGAGCGTCACGGATTTTTTCAACTTTTAGTTATCCTTTTAGTAAGTCAAAGCTTAAAGTAAGCAGAACGGAGAGACACATTATATATGTGTTCAAACCAAAATGATTTGTTAAATTTTAAAGAATTATAACTATAATTTCTACATTATATACTAATACCATATTTACTAAAGATGATTCGAGAATACCGGTTGTACCAACATGTTCAAACAGGTGTTAGATAAAACACATTCAGTTCAATCTTAAAATTGTTTCAATACAACTTAACTATATAAATGTTAAATTAGTTAGCTCAACGTAGAGCATTTGCCCTATCCAATATGTTGTGTTCCCATCTTATGACAGAAGGTGTTTTTCATATTAGTTAAATATTTGATTTTTTTTAAGAGTTTAATCTCAAATAAAATGATAGCTGTTACTAATTGGTGCAAAATTCATGCCAAATAGTCAGCTTTAATAATCGTCCGAAATCACAAACGAAAACGATTCGAACGAGAAAACTGACGGTCTAGTTTACGTTAAAAATAACAAAAAACAAGATATACGCAGTAGCTATGGATGAAAACCTTTGGGATTTCTGTAGTTCTTATGTGTATACAAGTTTATTAAATTGTTAGCATGTTATGATTGAATAGTCTTGCTCTTACAACTGTTTTTTTATATTATTATTCTGAATCCACTTACTTTGGGACTGTTACATGTTCAAAGTTTAATTTCCATTACAATAGCTCTGGATTCTTTGCATGATTTCATGAATTTGATTTAAACCTCAATATAATGAAATTTTATCCTGATACTAATACATAATGCAAGCAGTTGGAAGTTTATATTTACTATTAGCTCTATGGAAGGATGTTATGTTGTACCAAATAAATATTAGCATTGACAATCAGGAAAAAGCATGAACATACACACAAAAGTCAGGACCTATAACATATAAAGCAAATAAAAGTCGGGGAACACAAATCACTTCCGGGTTGAACTTTCGATATATAACAAAACAGATGTATTCAACCATTTTTGTAATGTTTTATTTTAATCTATTTAATTTCTGTTCGAACATGTTAATTGAAATCAATGAGATACTTATTAGTATTGTTTATTTTAATTCTTATTTGAGCAGCGGTTTACCATTCTTGACTTTATCTATTTGGCCATCTAGTAGGGCTTGGTTTCCTATACACCGGATGCATCTTGTCTCTAGGGGATATCGAGAATGAATCTGGAGGTCCAATGTTTGAACGTGCTGGTATGCGGATTTCAATTTTATTCTTTTCATGCGTTGACCTTTTCTCAGTTGTAAATATTTTACTTTCTTTCCCAAAATAAGCTTGATATACATTGATGATTTCAGAGTCACTCAAAAGACCATCGCTTGTAAATTCGTTTGTAAAATATTGTCTATCAACCACGGGAAATCGAATCAAATATAGTAAGTTTCCAAGAATCGCTCTTTTATTTGGTCCTGATGATTCTTTGTTCAATGCCTTGCATTTGTTATTGGCCCATTTCATTGCAAATTTGCAAAGTTCGGTTTCCGTCCAGTTGAATTCTTCCGATTCTAAAATTAATTCCATGCATGCTTTGTCTATTTGAAGGCCTTTCTCATTGTCTAAACATTCACTTGGATGTTGCTGAATATATTTCAGACTTGCACGTTGAAGATCCAATAATTGGAATTCTATAGATATTTGAAGAGCAACAACCGAATCACTCGTTGATACTGACTTTTTAAGGAAGTTTTCGCAAACATCTTTCCCATTATAAAACATATACTTTTCTGATATATAAAGCATATGTCTCACATTTTCCGATGATACTTGCAAGTTATCAGAATAAATCCACCTGAAAGAGTAGAGCAATTGCAAATAAACGGAATCTACATTAGCATAGCTGATAACATATGTTTGTGGTTTATAAAACAAAAGAAACTGTAGGGGTTTAATTAATCTGTTTCACATACATAAATATGGTTAGGATGTGTGATACATGTATAATTTTTTTATACTTAAAAAATACAATGAATTCTAGTAAAATGTTTATTTTCTGATGGTATTTGTTTTACTAGGATGAAAAGCAATGAATAGCAACATATTCTAAAACATACATTTGCACTTGCGTTAAGGTGTAAAAGCTCCAAACAAATTTCAGACTAAATGACATTGTGTTTTATCATTCAATCACATACCGAAGAAAAAGGTTAAAAGTATCAGCATCCACATCAGAAATGACTATATTATCGGTTTCTGGAACGGAGCCTTCAAACATTGTATAGAAAACAGGACTTCGAGTAGCAAGTATCAATTTATGTGCTTTTATAACCTTCTGCTCATGACCAACTTGGAAAGAGACATCACACATTAATCCGTTTTCCAGCATATACAACGTGCAACCTGACAATGTTTTCCCATACCACTCTCTTTTAGCGTTCGCCTGCAATGTACAAAAATACACGGCTGTGTTTATTGAAAGTCTAAATTATACTGTTCAACACTATATTTCAATCTTATTAAAATCTGCACTATATTTATTCTTTTTTATATATACACATGGAAAAAGTATTGCAACACCTTGATTTTTTTGGGCCTTGGAAAAGCTGTCTCTTTTTTAGGACAGAATATGAGGAAATATTTGTATAATATTGAAATAGTGTTAATGATAACATTGCCATTACAATGAATAAAAAAAATATCTTCTAATTAACCAATGTTTTAATAACTAAAAGAAGTAATTTTTGTACCAAATAATTTTACAACTTTTCTGTAATCGAACTTTTCCTTGTCAGACATTTCAAAAATAAATCTTCAGATGATTTTTCACACCATGGTTTATTGTTATACGCCAAAAAATCAATACTTGGTGCAACTTCCATTCACACGGATAACCGCCTCTTTACGTCATCTCATGCCTGCCACCAATCGACGAATTTGATAATGAGGTAACCGCAACCATTCACGAAACGACTAATAGTGGAATGGTGTTGACCAACAACACGTGCAATTTTTCGCAGCGACTTACTTGCTTCTCGCATGCTGATAAGCTGCCATCTTGCTGCAGTTGAGAGTTGTGGAGGACCCATATCATGGTGTCAATCACATATCTTTACAAACTTGATTATTTAAAGTGTCAAAAACAATGCTGATAAAAACATCAGTTTTGGTGTTTACGGGTACAGTAGCTGCATGTGCAGATAAGAACTTATCGAGTCGACATTTATTGATCAAACTCAGGTGAGATTTGAATAATGTGTAGCTAGTTCTAATTCAATAATGTATATCACAAAATAATATAGAGTGTTTTTTTTAATTTAAATTTCAATTTGTTGATGCAATACTTTTTCCATGTTTATATTATGGTAATGTATATATTATTATATATCAATGGCTTTCATATATTCGGCTTAAAGCGTTCCAAATAGTGGCGGGAAATCCAGAAAAGCGCTTCGGACGCATGCAATTAATAACGTGTTGTTTTGCATTCTTGTAACACTTGGTCGATACATCTTTTGTCGGACATTTCAAAATATATATAAGGTATCAGAAGTCAGTACTTTCGTACTAACATGGTTTATGACAATTATTCAACATATTATCCGACAATGCATTTTGAATTATCAGAAACTAAGGTGTGAAGTCCCTTAGGCTACGTTGATCGTAGATGGATTTGGCTATTGTGTATTATAGCTTTTCCACTATTTGTACATGTGTCAATATGCATCCTTGGCTTTTTTACACATGTTTTGAAAAAAAAACACGCACTTTATTGAGTTGGTTCAATTTTATAGAATATCTGTATAACATCAGGGCTATGCTCAAAATGTCGTTATCTTTCCTTCCCCCTTATACACGATTTTGACACCACCACATGAAATCTTAAAGTCAACCATTAATAAAACGATGGTTGCCACATTTAAATCAGGATATGTTTACGTTGAGTGTGTTCTGTTTTTTTTTTAAAGATGACTAATTGATTATTAATGAGATTTTTTTTTAAAGATTATTCAGGTGAGAGATACTTTGTTTATTAAGAAACAAAGTACACTTGCACCCACAAATATTGAGTTTTAATACAAATACAATACATTTGAAAGTAAATAAATATATATGCTAATAGGACGTGCTTCTTTCGCTTTGTGAACAAACCCATGCTCTAAATCCAATAAAATTTGTTTGCACATGTGGATATTGACGTCTTCAGAATAATGAATTTACTCAAATTATCATGCACTTAATATATATCCTTAACTTTAAAACGCTTTCAAACTCTTAAATGGTGCACATGATGTTACTATTTCATGTATTATGACTGTAATGTGTTGCATTCCGAAAATGACATACTTGACCTAGATACGACAACCGTTTATGCTGGCTATTCAAACTCCTCCCTCAGTGACAGCCGTATGCTTCATTACAAACAAAAAAGGGTGATTCATGGAAGAACCTACACAAACGCTTTTACACTTATACTCATGGGACATATAAATTACCTTAATTGCCCTATTCAGAATCGAATTAATTGATGCAAGCTATACTTTATTGTAGTTTTAACATGGGTAGGCATTATATTCATGTTATTTTAGCCCTCAATATCCCTCAGGCAAAAATAATCACGAATATAATGCCTTCCCATGTTAAAACTTCAATAAAGTATAGCTTGCATCAATTATTTCTTAACTGAAGATTACCATTATACATGTACAACATGTACAATAAACTGTTATACGAATTAAACAAAGAAAAGGCAATGAACTTGCATTAACCGGGACAAACCATTTTTTAAAACACGTAATAAAACAAATCAATTATTTCAAAACTGTTTGATTTTATTTACAAACACTGGGTTAATTGTTATAATATTTGGTCTATGTAGATATTTTAGAGATACAATTTACCATCCTTTTTTCAATAAGCAAACAACAAAACAAATAGGTATTAAATGCTCATCACTAAAAACAACATTCAACATAAATTACATGTCTTTTCATTATAATGTGTTGCCAAACTTCCTATTTGAAAAGCAAAAGAACGGTCAATGTGCTCTGCTTTTGAAAATTAATCACACTTAATCAACATTATATAGAAACACACTATCAAAAGTCAATTCCCTTCAATCTTCAACTTTTAAAATCTACCTTGCTGTTAATTATTTAGACTGATCTAGTCGAGGCTTAGATATACTGAGGATAGAAACTGATCTGAGAAAATTTATAACACACTTTTTTAACATAAAATCGTTTAATACCTACATTACCTGCATGTATTTATGTTTTATTATGTTTGTCGCAAATAAAAATTTTCCAACATTGTATCAGTCATATCTAATAATTTTATCACAATGCAAACACATTAAGGTGAGATGTTATCAAGTTTATCTAGAACCATTTATGATAAGAAAGTTTAATTCATTATTTTGTTCCAATCTAAATTGGTTGACCGCAATTATATGTTGTTAGAATTGAGATTCAATAAATACCGCGACATACAAAGAAGCATAAGGAAATTACCTCCATTTTTGCTCTTAATGTTTCTCTAACCGAAGTCATGATGAATCTGTGAAAGAAAACAATTACTGTCTTATCGTTGCTTAAAATAACACCATAAAAAGTTTTTTTTGTTTTTAAAACATTTGGAGGGACTCGATTTAGATTGACCTGTAAAGACTCATTTTTGGTAGGTTTTGAATTGCTCCGCATTCGTGTTCTCCTTTGTAATGTTACAAGCTTGTCGACTGTTTTTTTTTGGCTGTTTGTCATTCTTAGCCACTGTTCGTATGGTTTTGGTTCGAATCTTTGGAACATTGACTGTCAATTTTGTATCATTCACCTTTTGGTTGTTGTGATAACTCCTCGTTTTAGAGTTTACTGGTAAATATTTATTCAAGTATGTATGTCGTACTTGTTGAAAACAATATACCACAGTTTGTAAAAATTATAGGTCAATCTACGGCCTTTAATACGGACCATTTGCTTATACCGAAAGGCAAATGACAACGGGTTCTAAATTACTAGTGTAAAAACATTTTAACTCGAAAAAAAAAACAACAACGGTCACATCTATATAAAAAAACTAGACATTAGAAACACTTATGAACCACACCAACAAACCACAACCCAATACATCAGGTTCCTGACTTAGGACAGCTGGTCTAAATATTCATCCTTCAGTTTCAATTGCCAATCTTTCAAGGGCGCGTCCAACTGGTTAAATAACGTTTTGAAGAAATGGAAAGAAAAAAGATTAAAGCAAACTTAATGAGGTCAATGTCAAATTTGGGTTTTGAAATCAACACAAATAATTTTGTTTTGATTATTATGAGGTCTTTCCACCTTTTCGTGGAAAGAACTATTGATTTCGTTCTGATTATTATTATTAATTTTTTTTCTTCCGCCTAATGTTTTTCTTACGTATTGTTGTTTCACAAGATGTCGCTTAGATATTTGGAATATGATTTCGTAAAGTTTATACGCTTTAAAAACTGACAACCGCGTATCCAAGTACTTTATGTTGTAAGAGTTACCTCCCCAAACACTGTTTTATTGTGGCCACTATTCCTCTGCAACCGTAAAAGATTACGACAAATGTGTTTTACCAAATTGCGTGTTACGTCTTCAGGATTAGAATTTTAATTTTGACCGAAGATATCCGGAGACTCCATATGATACTTATTTCCCCTTATGCATTTGATATAAAATATGCATATGAACTCATTAACTGTAAGGCGTATAAACCTAGAACCGCGTTATTTGGTGTCATGGGGTCCCAACTTAAAAAATGAGGTCAAGGTCATGTTCTAAATTTGGACAGTCACTTCAAACTGCTTTTTCCCATAATAAATTTAGGGGTGAAATTGAAAAAAAAAGAGCAAAATGTTAGCTGCGACATTATTCATTTATTTATGTCGCGAAAATTTGTCAAAATATACGCATTGTATTTTTGGGGGTTTTCATTCCACTGAAATGGAAAAATCAACAAATTGACTAATATACCTTCAAACTTTCCAGCTCTCGTGATGCGTACATGCATTTTATCTGTGTAAATAATACAATGCCCACAACTACCTATCTAGCCTCCCCTCCCCCTTTTTTTTAGGAATCCAATTTCTATTTTATTATAAAAATGCTAATCCATCTTTTTTATGAATACATTTATTTCTGAAATACAAATCTATTCCTGCAAAAAAAATATCTGCTCCAAATCATGTACATGTACTTCTGAAAATTAATCGATAACCGTTTTGTTAAAGTACTATAAAACCAGCATTATTTGTGTGCGCATGCAAGGAATGGGTCGACCAGTGGTCAGCGATTGGACAATAGTTTACCTGTAAAATAAATTGAAAAAAAAATATAGCTGTATAAATCACGTGCAGTCCGCATGACGTTCCAATCTGGATTGAGAAATTAAAATTAAGGACGTAGACATCCCTTCAAAATTCGTAAATAGTAATGAAATCCTAGAATCAAACTACTAAACATGCATTAAAAAACAAATCTAAGTTCCAGTAGATACGTGTACAAAAAAGCATGCACGATCCGACATCAATGACCTGTAAATGAAAGAAAATTAAATCCGTTTACACATTCTTTATAAATAGGTTTGCTCAGGACGACGTCTCTCTCTGCAAAGGATTAAAATAAACTTTCTGAGTATATTATCAGCTTGGTGACGTCACAATCACTGCATCCGGTACTATCTAAAATGAAATAGGGGTTTTCCCCTTTTTGAAAAAAAAAATGTGCACGTTCATTTAAAGCCATGCAGGTCAGGTTCGATTTCCTTTAAATACAAAATTGAATACAATGCACACACAATAAGATCAACTAGTAAATAAAATAAACATTCTGGGAAGCCCTTTAAAAAAAAAATATAATGGGTGATGCAAGGGATATTTTATAGGCGTGTATATTTCCTTGCATGTTCTTACAAATATCATAATTGGAATAGAACTAAAATGGACCCGTTTTCGCATGCTCCCACAGCCTAGGTCCAAAGTGTTTAAACACGGACACTAGGCGCTCAATGCTGTTTGCACTTGTTCCTAGAGGCTAGGTCGGAAGTGTTTAAACACGGACACTAGGCTCTCAATGCCCTTTCCATGTGTTCCTGGAGCTTAGGCCTCAAGTGTTAAAACACGGACACTAGGCTCACAGTGCCGTTTTCACGTGCTCCTGGTGGCTAGGTCTCAAGTGTTTAAACACGGACACTAGGCTCTCAATGCCGGTTTTACGTGTTGCTGGAGGCGAGGTCTCAAGTGTTTAAACACGGATATTACGCTATCAATGCCGTTTTCACGTGTTCCTGCAGGCTAGGTTTCAAGTGTTTAAACACGGACACTAGGCCCTAAATGCCGTGTTCACGTGTTCTTGGAGGCTAGGTCTCAAGTGTTTAAACACGGACACTAGGCTCTCAATGTCGTTTTCACGTGTTCCTGGAGGCAATCTATCTATCCATCAATTAATCAACTAATTAACCAACCAATCAACCAACCAGTCAGGTAGCCAATCAATCAATCAATTAATTAATTAATCAATTAATAAAAATCAATCAATCATGTTTCAGAGGGGAAAGACCGTTTACAATTGTTTTTAAAACAATTGGTTAAAATTTGATTTTTTTTCTTCCGCCTAATTTTTTTCTAGCGAAGTATTGTTGTTTCACAAGATGTCGCTTAGCTATTTGGTATATGATATTGTATAGTTTATACGCTTTAAAAACTGAAAACCGTATAACCAAATACTTTAATTTGTTAGAGTTATCTCCCCAAGCACTGTTTTTCTTGTGTCCACTACTCCTTCGCAACCGTAAAAGATTACGAAATTTATTTTACCAAATTGCTTCATACGTCTTCAGGATAACGGTGGCTATTTGAACCAAAGATATCCGAAGACTCCATACGAGAGTTATTCCCCTTTTTTCATTTGATTCAAGTGATATGCATTTCTAACTGGTAAACCATAAGTGATACATGTGATAGAGACCTAGTGTCTTTAGATTTAATGTCCTTGGTCCCGAAAAAAGAAAAGTAGGTCAAGGTCATATTCTAAATTTTGATTTTGGCTTATTTTCACTAATTTTCAAAAACTGTATAACTTACAGACAAATTATGTTTACTTTAATGTTAGTTGCGACATGTCGTAACTTATAAATTTTTGTTGAAAAGGTGCGTAGACAGTAAATAGGAGTTTTCGCCCATCATATATTTAGAATTATGCGTAAAGTGATATAACTCGTTAACCATATATATTACAAACCTAAAATGTCGCTTATATATATGGAATATGATATTGTATAGTTTATACGCTTAAGAAACGGACAACCACTTTACGTTGTAAAATTTATCTCCCTAAACACTGTTTTTCTTGTGACCACTACTCCTTCGCAACTGTAAAAGATCACGACAAATTTATTTTACCAAATTGCTCGTTACATCTGCAGGATTATGATATTTATTTGACCGAAGGTTTCCGGTGACTCCATATGACAGTTATTTTCCCTTATGCATTTGATATAAGTAATATGCATTTTTAACTGGTAAACCATAAGTGATAAAGACCACGGGTCTTTTGATTTGGGGTCCTTGGTCCAAACAAAATTAATAAAGGTCAAGGTCAAATTCTTAATTTTAATTTTTGGCTTATGTTCACGTATTTTCAAAAAGACATATACGATATCGACAATTTATTTTAACCTAATTGTTAGTTTTATGTCGAAGCACGTAAATTTTGATTGCAAGAGTATGTTGACCGTAAAAGGGAGTTTTATCCCTTTCTATATTTAGAATTACATGTATGGTGGTATAGCTCATTTACCAGGTACAGTAAATACCTAGAGTAATTTGATTAAAGGTCATTGGTGTATGACCTTGAAATTGAGTTCAAGGTCAAATTTCAATGTGACGTTCTAGATGTTGACCTTTGCTTTAAATTTATATTTTAACACAATAAAGCCATGGGACTTTTTCATTAGTTACAATTTACATGACCTTGAACATCTAACTGGAAATGACTTTGGATAAACCGGAAGTAGCTTTGTTTTGTACTTATTTGATGTAAAAGTATATAGGACCATATATTTTTGGAATCAGTGTCAAGTAAACTATCAAATAATACCGGAGGTGAAATTTTACAGACCAGAAGTAACAAATTATCTCCCTAATTTTAACAAAATTGTTTAGAAACCATATATTTTGGGAATCAGCGCATTACATTAAGTTATCATTTGACACTGTTTATGAAATTTTAATATTTTCATATTAATATGAATCGTAAGAAGTGGAAAGACCTTCAATTGTTCTCTGAATGAATGGTTTGTAATTAAATCTAATATGCCAATTGCAATTTAAAGGATATTGAGTCTTAAATATGATCAACTACGGATACAGTTATAAATCTTAATAATATCTGATACAAATCTCCTTGTTAATTGCAAAGCAATCTAAAATAATATATTTAGCATTAAATAATTAAGGAAAAAATCTGTAATGATCAATTATGACGCCCAATGATTTGAGCAGTACAATTAAATTAAAGTTCATAGATAAAGGCAACAGCAGTATACCGCTGTTTGAAACTCATAAATCGATAGAGAAAAAAAAATCTGGGTTACAAACTAAAACTGAGCGAAACGCAACAAATATAAGAGGAGAACAACGACACAACAGAAACACAAAATTAAAATGTAACACACACAGAAACGAACTATGATATAACAATGGCCATTTTCCTGACTTAGTACAGAACATTATAAGAACAAAATGGTGGATTGAACATATTGATAATATATTGAATATATTGATTATTATAAGAAAAAATAACAACATCAATTCTGTCTTTGCACAACAATTTCTACAGATAATATCTTATACAGTTGTATTGTATAATATAGATGGTCAAATTACAGTTGACTAAACTGTATGTATATTTTACAGTGAATTCAATTTCTCTCTTAACATCAATTACATAATATTAAACATAGTTTTTTAATGATAACATTAACCTCCGATAATATAAACCATATTGATTTTGCTTTATTTTAGAGGCTTTTGAAGTTTTTGTATACCTTATTTAAGTAATTCATATTATCAGAACTTTTATTTTTCTAAAACAGAACACCGAAGAAAACAATTAATTTAATCTTCAAGTTCAACTATAAATCAAATTTTTAGAATGTAACGTCTAAACGAAAAACAAGCAGGATGTGATATTATGACGAAACACAAGTAGTTGCCGACTGCCTCGTTAATTTTGTTTGACATAAAAGCGAAAATGGGTTCAAATTAATTCCTGAAATGTATAATGAAATGATACATACATGTAGATTTTTATATGCTATTATTTCATTGTTCGATTTCAAAACTGTATTGTATAAATATCCTCTAAAATGTAAAAAAAAAGCATTTTATGCGAATGTCATACGAGTAAAAAGTTAAGCTAACTTTAAAACAAGGTTTAATAAATTATTTTCTACATAAAAAAAAAACGTCAGGAATATGACAGTTGTTGTCCATTCGTTTGATGTGTTTGAGTTTAAAACAATATTATAAACAAACCTTGTTTTATTTGTCGCAAACGAAATAAAATAGAATACAATTATATATTATTTTTGTAACAAAGACTGCTCTTCCTAGGAATTACTTTTTTTTATAAATCAGATAAAGACGAGACTAGCATTCCAATACCGCTAGCCATATGTTGCGATGGACGTTACCCGTCAGCACGCGCAAAATCAGTGTTATTACGAATCAATCGAGTTACAAATACAAAGAAGGCGAACTAAAAGGGAAAACTCGTATTATCAGCAGCGCCGTTCACAACGTTGTGTGTTTTGTTACATACAAAGAATATCACCAAATGTCCCTTACAATACAAATTCATATACTTAGTGTTGGAGTGAAAGACTAAGGATTTATCTAGTCATTTGTTAAGTCATTAATGTGAATGCAAAAAATAAACTTACTCAAAGAACAAAATTAATAAGTGCAGGATTTTGGAAAAGTGCAGCGAAAAATAACATCTGTATTTATAAAAACAAAACTCAATTCCTCTACATAGGTGCGTTATGAAGTTTATTTCAATGACAAGAGAAGTAAATGCCTATGAAATTTTTAATTGGGAGCAAAAAAGTAAACCCGTTGCATTATTGGAAATGAGTAACGACTTGAAGTAAAATATGAATTCATTTGTTTGCAATAAAAATGACCCTTTATAAAACTTGAAAGCTATAAATGTGTTGCATGATATTATAAAAGATTATAATCATCTTTAAATACAATATAAATTAAATTCAGATGTACATTGTACTTACAATTACTTAGTCTAACATTTACGTTATAAATCTATAGATTTATTATCGGTTATACAAAGATAGGGATGTTATCAGCAAGCGTATGTGCATATATAACTTAAACTACGATAGGATAACGGTGGTTCTTTATCACCTGATTAAGGTTAACAATACACTAGTGTATGTTCAAGTTGGACAATATGTTGAAGTGAAACAATGAAATATCCAACATGATGTGCATGCTCATAATTATCGTTATATTAAGTTTTTCAACATTGTAGTGTTAATCTCTTGCAAACGTGCCTACGTATGCACTACGACTAAAATATTTTTTTTTAAACATAATACAGTCTGGACGAAAACAAAAGAAACAAAATAAAAATACCTACAAAAAGTGTGTATACGAAAAATGTCTAAGAACTTTGTTCTTCACAATATTTCTTTTACCACTGAAGTATTGTAATAAAATTGGGAATGGAAATGGGGAATGTGTCAAAGAGACAACAACCCGACCATAGAAAAAACAACAGCAGATGGTCACCAACAGGTCTTCAATGGAGCGAGAAATTCCCGCTACCGGAGCCGTCATCCAGCTATTTTTTGATATACAAACAGTAGCTCTTGATTTGTATGCGTAGATGCGATTATACACAAAGGTTAAGACTCTTTAATCTTCCAGTAGTATTAAATCATTATACTTTTCTACACTTTACACAATTATTCCCCATTCCAAACTAAAAGATGAATTGAAAGAATTGGTATTGCTTTGTTTCATAAAAAAAAAGGACTAACGTAGATACAATTATCTTGTTTTATAAATCCTACTTTGCAAAGGATCACTCTGATTCAAACACAAAATTCTCTGAAACTGACATTATCTATATGCTTGATATCCTGATTGACAACATATTTGATACGTTCGGAGGACGTGTTTTTCAACAGACTGTCGGTATTCCAATGGGAACCAATTGTGCCCCTCTTCTTGTCGACTTGTTTCTTTATTATTCTGAGCTGACTTCATACTGGAACTTCGTAGGCAGAAAGATAAGAAGTAAGCAATTTCCTTTAAAATTACTTTCCGATATAAAGATGATGTACTCTCACTAAAAAATTCAAAATTTGGTGACTGTATTGAACGTATCTATCCAATCGAACTAGAGATACAGAATACAACGTATACAGTTACATCGGCCTTATTCTTGACTTACATCTAGAAATTGACAACGAGGGTCGGTTGAAAACAAAACAGTACGACAAAAGAGATGATATCAGCTTCCTAATTATGAACTTTCCATTTCTAAGTAGCAACATTCCAGCAGCGCATGCATACGGAGTAAATGTCTCCCAATTGATTACGATATTTCCTATCATGATTTTCTGATACAATGTTGCTGCTAATAATGACGCTATTTAACAGAGAGTTTCAAATTGTAAAGTTGAATCATCCCTTCTTCAAATTTTAAAGACGCCATCACGAGTTGGTTGACCGTTTTTGGAATAACTGTATCACAGATGATATCGGATATGTTCCTTACAAAATAAAATGTACATCGTAACTACAATCCCCTTTTCTTTTCATGAATTTGGCCTACCTTTCGCTTTTAAAATGCATTACTGGCACGGGACTGAACACTTTGTTTTAGGAACAATCAATACTTTGTTTACCCCGAGAGATCCGAAAGAACTAACATAATAGTTTTAAGTTGTAAGTAAACATGACACAATACAGTCATTATTATGTAATTATGACTCCGGTTTACAGGAATATCTGATAATCAAGGGAAATAACACACTTCATACGACTAAAGTGAGATACATCATCACATGTACTTTTATCCAATAAGTTGACCCCTGGTCATTAGAAATCATATGAAATAAATAAACAGACAAACATGTACATGTATTAAGAAAATCATGAATTATTATTTCTAATGCACATTAGCAAATCACAAGATATTGTCTTTTCTCAGTGAAAAAAGGGGAGGGTCAAACCTTTTGAAAACAATATTACTGCACGTATTCAACTATTAAGCTAGTTATCTACCACTCATTGGTTCTAATATAAAAGATTTAAATGAAGGTTGATAAGCCACAAGGAAGAAGCAGTTTTCTTTCTTTCCAATAAAACTTTCAAAAAAATTGTTTTTTTTCTCTCAATAATACTCATGTATTTAAACCAAATTATAACATTATTTTTATTTCATTAAAATTATAAGAGATGGGAAACTAGAGTTTTTAAAAAGTCCTGAATAAGTGGTAAGCATTTTGTTTTATTTGGCAAGCTCTAAATTGTTTATTTATGGTATTTATGCAATTTAAATTACGGTCGGTATGTTAAAAATATACTGATATGAAAACTGTTGCTATGGTCTTTATATTAAATGAAAATGCTTGGTAACTGATCTTTTCGGCACCATATTTCGAATTTAACCTTGCGGCAACTGTTCATCAAGTAAGACTGCAAACTATAATTAGCATTATTTTGATATGTCGTTATTTAATAACGCCATAATACGTCTGATGTCACAATGTTTCCGTTAAAACCTCATGTCGATTTCTCACTGATAAAAGATTTTCACTGAAATAGATGTAAAAAACATTTTTTCTCGAATAGAATTTTGTGAAAGGACAAGTTTTGAAAATTTGCGCTTCATTGCACTCTAATTATTTAATGAAAATGACTTTTACAGTAGTTTATAGTGATTTCTACAATATAAAATACCAGGTTTCCGCTGGTAGGTATAATTAAGTATTTTGGTTTTTTTTTTTATGAAATCTTCATTTTTGCATAATTTGCCTGTAAAATGCACTTTTAGACACTAGGAAATTTTATTGAATGCTTTAATAGGGTCTGTGTATTGTAATTTAAGGTTAACTTCATATGTTTTGTCCTTGTTTTGACTAGTGAAGGTATACAGGAAGAAATTAATTATGCTTACACATTGTATTCAAAATAAATAAATATAGCGATAAAAATGTCATTGCCTTTATGTGCTGAAACAAGTTTATTTTTTTACCGAAATTAACAAAATATATAGATTTATTCAGAATGTCATACCGATGAAGATCACATAAAAGTATTTGGATAAATCAGAACTATGGATTTCAATATGGGACAACATCCCTAATGGCGCCTCGAAATGAGAACTCAAAAGTCACGTGTAAAGAAAAAAAGTTCTGTGTAGTGATATTGGACATGTTTCTATTTTTTACAAAGGCCTGAGTTTAACCATTTGTGGTGATTAGGAAATCAGAGGAACACAGAATACATGTGTAAAAACTATGGAGCTATTAAATGTGTTCAAAGTATTAAATTTTTAAATAACTTATTGTATTAAAAAGGGAATATTTTACCACAAGGAGCCGCATCACAAAAGAATTTTCGGGGTATGCTAATTTACGGGAAAAGTAATCTCACTTTGTACCCCGAAAATTTAACCACATATGTTAAATTTCACAGCTTCGAAACGAGCTATCATACATATCCAAGTTTACGATGTGGACTGAGCTACAGGAAAAAACGTTACCATTACCGCATATGTAAAAACAATTAACGATATTGATCCAGTTACTGGGTAACATGAGCAACAAGACGGCTGTCACATATTGAGCAGGATCTGCTTACCCTTACGGAACACCTGCGATCACAGACAGTTTTTGTGGGGGTCGTGTTGCATAGTCTTTAAGTTTCAATGTAGAGTCATGTGTACTACTATTTGTCTGGGTTTTTTGTTTTCCTTTTTTGGCATGTTTCATCGTCCTTTATTCAAGTTTGACATCTTTTAAGTGTATGACTTTCAAAATCAATGAGATTATTTCAGTTCTGACGAATAATTTGGTCTGTCCCCATAATTGAACTCTCATATTTGCGAGTTAATGTAGGAGCGAATTCTAACAACTGAAATAGTCATGTTAATTGAAATCATGTCATGTCATGAAACACCATTATTATTCTTAACAACATAGATTTCAGGTGTTTTGGAAATAGAAATTAAGTTATTTCTTGAACACATACGTCCAATAAAAACTAATAAACATATTTGGGATAATTGTACCTTTTAGGGTATTTGTCAACAACCAATTGTGCAATAAACTGAATAATTATTAAAAAAAAACCCACACAGACGCAGCTGTTTCAAAAGGATAGTGCGAGCTCCGATATAACAGATGAATGAAACATATATACATGTCAATAAACTTAATTAAAATGTGTTTTCATGTAATTATGACAATACCCTTATCACTTTTAATTGAGATAAATTAACAACATAAAAATCAGGTATCATACTGCTATCGAAACAGAAAACTGATGTAACGAACGTGTATGGGTTTGAAAGCTAGAAGTGAGGTTAGCCGTACAAACATGACAAAGAAACAAAAAAAAATATCATTTACAATAAATCGGCTTATTTTTGTCCGTGTTACTTACCAATATGTATGTATCATACTTCTGTGGGATATGTCGTTATTTAAAATCAAAATAGCATACTTGTGTCACCCTTTTTAGTTTTAACTGGAAAACATTCGTACAAAATGCATAACATGTTACTTATTTCGAAAGTAATATATGAGTTGTTTGTCTGATTTATTGATAATGAGTCGCTGAATTATTTTTGAAATGAAACAGAGACATCGATGCTTTCATGTACAAGTAGCAGCACATCATAATGGTTTATACCTTTGGTTATTATCGATAGAAATAAATTAATTAGTTTGATGTAAACATATTCATTCAGAATGTGTGGAAAAGAGACACCAGTATACCAAAAGGATATTCGAACTCATAAATCAACTACAAACTGACAATGCCGTGCCAAAAACAAGAAGAAAAAACTAAAATACTATTAAAACACAACAGTTTACAAAGCAATAAATTTAATAAAAAATCTTACATATATCCTTACTTATGGAAACATTCATCTTTAATTCTTTACACATACAAATGTTTCACTGAATAGAAAAGTGAATAGGCGACACGATGGCTACAATAGTAGACAGGATCTACCCGCTCCTAAGCTTACAACTGTATTTTCGTATGGTTCGTATTTTTGAATCTACAGTAATCTGTGATTTTTTTGAAACTGGTGATAGTCGTTTTTAATATTTCAGTTTAAATTATTCATGTTGTATCTCCAGTCACACTTATCATGCTTATATCGTGTCTAATATTTAAGTTTACAAGTTTAATGGAGAAGCGTTTGAAATAACACCACAGGTGAAGTGAGACTTTGACAAGTATGGATACATCGTAATAAGGTATGTTATTGTAAATCATCCATATATTTACAGTAAAATATTTGAAGCTTGTTTTACATTCAATATTATGCTTTGACAATTTTGAGTATATTTAACTTGAGCGTCTTATATTATGCATAGTTTGGATAATGCCATGCAGTTAAAATGTTGTAGACCGATTCCCTTTTAAGAAAAAAATCAACCGAACTAACAGTCTATTGTGAGGTGTCATAAGCAGTCGGAGAAAAACATGACATTGTACAAGGACAAAACATAAGTATATTATAAAATATTTATGTGTCATAATATTACAAAAAATCGAAATATTTCATTAAAGAAAACAATTACCAAATCATTTTTAAAACCAACAAAGACCTTTGTTCTACGCTGTTTAATCAATATCATGCATTTTAAACAACATTGTTGAAAATAAGAGTTACTAGATTAAAGAAATTGTATTTGATTTTTGATTCAAGACGGTTAAACATAAAACGGAGTAACATGATGATTATCTTTGTAGAAATATTAACCTTCTTCACCATGATCACTATTGTTGAAGCATATTGTTATTATTGGTTATATAATGTTTCTAATATTTTTCAGGCCATTGAAACAACGAAGACAAATGTTAAATGATAAGCTTACGTTTAATATAGTCAGAGACACAGCAACACGAAAACATCATATAACAATGTGGTGTATGAGTACTTAGGAGTTTGATAAATCTTGTGCAGACGAAACGCGCGTCTGGCGTATTACATTATTAGCCTGGTACCTTTGATAACTACCATATTGGTTCACCCATATATGTCTTTCATTTTGTACGTCAGTGCCACATTTAAATAACTGTTTGTTTATTTAACTCACCAAACGAATTGTTAGAATGAACGTGCACGTTATGAAGAGATGTAAGTACATTTGCTTCATATTTTGTTTTTTGGGGCAAACTAGTCGTGTGTTATACCAGATTTTTCTACTGTAATAATAATCATATACGTTTTATAATCTATAACTTTCCCACTATCAGATTTTTTTTTTCTTATTTTCTGGCTGGAACATCAAATGTATCTTTGTGAGAACACAGTTTCCAATTTTATCTAACTTACATTTGTAACTAATGAATAAATCCCATGTTTGGTGTACTTAATTCATCTCTATCTAATCTATATTTACTCTTTCACAGAGGGCAGAGGAGCATAAACATGATAAAAAACTGGAATAGTAAATTTATTATTGCCATAATCTGCAAACAAATCATGTTAGCAAGAACTTGAAACTATTCTTCTCATAATAATTAAGTAAGTAATTTGATTGAAATAAAGTCAAGACATTGGACTATCATCAAATGAACATATACATACACGAGTGTACACAATTGAACAAAATTAATAATCAACAATATACTGAATGGAACTTTTAACACTGATTTCCCGGTTAAGTTCATGTTACTGTGAAAGTACTTTAATTCGTGGGTATCAATTTTCGTGGTTTGAGCAATATTTACACGTTCGTGGGTTTTTAAATTCGATTTTAAATGCGTTTAACAAAATAAACATTGACCCGTGTAAATCGTAGTGATAAACACATATACCCCAAGAATAAAAGTACTTTCACAGTATATATTTATATTTTAGTTATTTCAAAGAATTTACAGGTTATCTCCCTTACTACACACCAATACAATTATTATCATTTTAGTATAAGTAGAATGTATACAGCAAGTGATTAATAATACACTACTTATTTTAAAACAGTTTCATATCATACATCTTGTTGACACCTAAAATACGTATTTTGCGCACATCTAAGTCATTACTGCTTACTATTAATTTATACGAACAAAATTTGTGATACCTTGTGTTATAGAAAGTTAAGATATTTAAAAATAAAGATAAGGTTAAGAATGAAGAATAAAGAGTTTATTCACCTGTTTACATGTTTTTATGGTGTATGAAGAGTTTCTCTAAATTAAATAATCTTGAATTGCATCTTTATATGATTCGTATACTTTGTTTGAAAAAACCATGTAGGTAAGATTTGATCATAATGCTCTATGTTGAAAAACTAAACACCATTTGGACTCAATTTACGAACTCAGCTCTGGTAAACCACACTATGTCAGTCAAGGATTAAAGTTGGGATTAACGGAAAGTAAGAAAAAGAATCGATGTACCGAGAAATAAAAGAAATTTCTTGATGAAAAGTATAAAAACAGAGAACTGTATCAGGCATCATAGCAAATCTTTCTAAAATTGCTAATGAGACACCATGTTCGAAATAAGAGAATTCATATCAATAGATTCTTTTCTCAGACACTTAGCACCTTCTAAAATGTCCTAAATCAGGATTCAGTTTGAAGAAAATATGACAAATCTAAATACTTAAGTGATGTTTCAGTTGCCTTCAAAATCTAAAAGGCATACAGTGCATTCACAATCAGTCATTGATATCAATTAAAAAATGTAACATATTTTTTCTTATTTTGATATAAAATCGAAAATATAGATAAGCATCCCGTCTAGATTTTTTTTTTAATATTTCCAGTTGATACCAAGTGCTTAAGGTAATGACATTAACCAAAGAAATAATATTTCTAATCTTTGCTTTTAAAATATCAACATTTTCAAACAGAAAGAACAAGTTAGTTGACTAGTATTTTGTAAAGAAATAGTTGAGTGTTTTTTTTTGGTATCTTTAGGTAATATACGTTAACAGCCCAAGATCTACGGCGGTTTTGTTACAGCTCCTACACATAGTTGATTTATTTTGTGTAGAATGTCGTAAGACAATAAAATTTTGCTGAGACAAAGTTGTATATGAATTTTGAAGAGTGTAGAACAGTTGAAGAAGTCAGTTATGTTGAATTCTGAATATATTTCAAAAGAAAACATAGAAAAAAACAAAGACAAATCCAATATTGCGAACACCAGTGAACAGGGTGAGGCAAGTTCGTTTATTTTACGAACACATAACACCCAAATCTATTACGATATTGAAGAAGTTAAACCATTCTTCATACTTCATACTAGAAAGTGGTTTGTTTGGCAGCAATTAGCCAAGTAGAGATCAATTTTTAACTCACTTAGAATTGTACTAAATAATTGATGCAACAGTTTGCCAAGCAAGCCATTTGAGAGGGCTGCAGACAGTGAGAGGGTTATGGAGGATATATTTAGATGCAGAGACAGATAGAGAATCGCTGATTATATCTGGCATTTCGACTCGCAATCAATTTATGCAAGTGTACACAAGAAACCCAAGAATAACTAAAAACGAATATCCAGAATACATTAAAGTTAGGGTAAAAAACAATTCATGTTCAGCAGAAGTTGGACAGATAGAGCGCTGTCTCGAGTTTAATTGATGTGACATCTTTAGAATAGGTAGAGAACGTTTGAGGGTAGATTGATTAGCTACCAATTGCCAAACCGGCGACAGAATTGTGATAGTAGCTCCACTTACCTTTACCTAGAACACTAATTATAGGCAAATACAAAGTATTACATCAAGGACAAAATAATCAAACAGCAGTATGAAATATCTTGCAATAAATGTCACAAAGAACATAAATATGCACAATGTCCTAACGATTGGGTGTGTCGTCAATGTCGTAAAGAGGGACACCGACAGGCAGAGTAAGACTCTCCTCTTAGTGAAGTTGATGATACACATGACCAAAATTCAAATGGCAATGAAGCTGGAGTAGATAATCAAGAGCCCCAATTCGAATCTGTACCGCAACCAGACGAAAACACAGTCAGCCAAATATCAAATGCGCCACTAGACAAAAACTAGACATCCACAAACATAAATACCAGGACGATAGCGAAAAAGCTAAACAAAACTCAACAGCAGAAGATACTATAGGTGAAAAAAAGAAAGGGCCTAAAAGCAAAACGGGCATAAGAAACCAAAGAAGAAATACACCACAAGGAGGTATTAGCCAATATTTCCATGGCACAGTTGGTATTGTTAACCCTGAAAATCATACGCCTACAAATAAAACCAACAAAAGAAATGCAACGACCCCCACAGCGTATACCACAAACGTACAGGTCCTGCACAAAAAACAAGTAAAAAGTAGTGCAAGGTTGTATCATATTGTAGTTGTATCCAAAATGTATGCATTATAATATTTAAAAGCAAATGTACAAAATGTGTATAATTTTTATAATTTTTATTATTTATAATTATTGAAAAAGAACAAAAACATGAATGTGATACGATTATGGATTGCATACATCCAAAAAGAAATGACAAAATGAAAGTCAAAGATTTGTTTGTTGTGAAAAAGGAAAATATTCCTACATGGTATATGTATGCTATAAATAGCACAATAGAATCGATCTACTTTTTCTGGCAGAAACATAATTCTTGATGTGAAGTTAATAATTAATTACTCTTTTTCAATATCTATTTTTCCTTCTGAAAATAATTAAAATATTCACTCAAATGCATTTGTAATCAAACGTGATAGTATGTCTCACAAGTCTTTGCTATGTACAAGATGTATAGCAAGGGAAAGGCCAATTCTATTTTTAGCCAACGACTTGCTATATATAGAAACACGTGTTTACACTTCTAGTATTCCTGTGTGAATCCATGAATTATAGGTATCGGTTTCTAGTTCCTATAACACATGGATTACAAATTTCACATAGCCACTATCACATAAATTTTCTATCAAACCAATTGTGAACTTCGTGCGGCATTTAAATACATCACAGGTGAAACTGGGTCAACCTATTATTAAAATATTATAAAATAACAACTAGTACAATGGCACAATATTATGAGATACACATTAAAAGCATAATTTACAGATTGTATATGTATCGCTTACATAAGGGAATATTTGTTTATTAAATTAACAAGTGTATGTAGAAGGTGTAGAATGTATAGATTTACAAAAAAAACATATTGAATTTGCATTTATTATTATTATGTTGTTAACATCAGCTTTGAGTAAACATTGTATTTTCATTATGACAATTATGACAAATAACGAGTGAAACTATACATATATGTTCATTGAATTGTCAGGGATTAGGATCAACCGATAAAACAAAGACTTCATATGTGGATGAAGCATCAACATTGTAATATTTTATTTATACAAGAAAGCCATTTCACTGTTAATTTAGAAAACGATTTGAATGAGGAATTCAAAGGTGACATATATAATAGCTATGGCAATTCACAATCAAGAGGGGTGTCAATTTATATTAATGAGCAAATAGAATATAAATTTATTGATAAATTTCAAGATAAAGAAGGGAGAATAATTTTGCTTAATATAGAAATTAAAGATAGCATTTATACTTTAGTTAATATGTATGCTCCAAATTTACCAAAAAACAGAAATGTTTTTTTCAAAAAAGTAAAAGATATGACATCAGAAAACAGCTTAGGGAGGGTAATTGTTGGAGGAGATATGAATGATACTCTATCAAATATTGACCAAAAAAAAATATAGCACAAATAAAAAACCACAAAAACCAGTTAACAGTTTAAAAAATCTAATTAAAACAGCAAGGTTGATAGATATTTGGAGAGAGACACATAGTAACAATACACAATTTACATGGAGGCGCAAAAACAATATGAATGAAGCCTCTCGCATCAATTTCTTTCTTAAATGCCCAGAAATAAGATCACATATATATCTCACACATACCAACAAGCTATATCATTAAAGTTGAAATGGAGATCACAATCAAAAGGGAAAGATATTTTAAAATTAATAACCGCATTTTGCATAATATTGAATATAAAAACATAATAAATGGCCTAATTCATCAATGTAAAAACAATCCCAAACTTACCAAAAATATTGGACACCATTCGGACTTATTCAAAATTGAGGTCAAAGAATACACCATTGAATACTGTAAAAGAAAAGCAAAACAGAACATAAGTGAAATACATGTATTGGAAAACAAGATAAAAAAATTAAAAGAAAAAAATTAACAAACATTGTAAAGATAAGGTGATAAAGCATTTTCAAAAAGAATTAATTTATAATGAGAGTAAATTGAAGAGAATATATGAAATAAAAACAAAAGGAGAGGTGACGAATTCAATGGGTAGAAGAAGGAGAAAAAAATACGAAAATCTTTTTAGGTTTGGAAAAAGCTAGACAAACAAGAAAAACTATAACTGCACTAAGAGATAAAGAAGGAGTGATACAAACTGACTCATCCAAAACTTTACAATCAGAGAAAGATTTCTATAAAGATATTTACAAGTACAAATCCAGATATAAAATTTATAAATGATTATATTAATGATACAAATATTGATCATATATTAACAACACAAGAGATTTGTATTATGGAAGGAAAGTTAACTATAGATGAATGTACAGATTCACTATTTAAGATGAAATTGAACAAAGCACCTGGAATTGGTGGTTTAAGCATAGAATTTTATAGAACTTTTTGGGAAGAATTAAAAGAATTTATTGTATCCACATTTAATTTTTCATATAAAAAAGAGTTAACAACGTCTCAGAAATTAGGAGTTGTCTATCTTATCAATAAAAAATGATCCACTGAGTTTAGCTAACTATAGACCAATAACTTTATTAAATGTTGATACAAAATTAATAGCATATTCATTATCTCAGCGCATTAAAAATGTCCTACCAAAAATTATCCATGAAGATCAAACTGGGTATGTAAAAAAAAGATATATAGGTTATAACATCAGACAGATTCAGGATATAATTGATTATGCAGAAAAATTTAATATAGAAGGAGCATTATTATTTTTAGACTTTTCAAAAGCTTTTGACTCTTTAGAATAGGATTTCATGTTCTCAGCATTAAACAAATTTGGCTTTCAAGATTCTATGCTCAAATGGATACAAACTTTGTATACAGACATTAAAAGCTCTGTCAATAATGGGTGGATATCTGAACCCCTCAACATTTTCCGAGGGATTAGACAAGGATTTCCGTGCAGTGCTTTAATCCTTATTATTGCTGTCGAGATATTAGCATGTAGTATAAGACAAGACAATAATATTAAAGGATTTGAAATCAAAATAGATGGGAAAACACATTTTTCAAAATCAGTCAACTCGCAGATGACACCCCACTTCTATTAAAAACAAAACAAGACATTTCAAAATTTTTAAACATGATTGAAATTGTTGGCACTCAAAAAAGGGCTCAAATTAAACAGAAGGCATTTGGTAAGGTAAACATAAAAATTGCAAAGAAAAATATGAAAACATTAACTTTACAAACAAACCAGTGAAATGTTTAGGAATTTTGTTCGGTTGTAACAAAAATGAATTTCAAAAACTTAATGCAGAAAAGCAAATAGAAAAGTCTGAAAAGATTATTAAAGATTGGGAGAAAAGACATTTAACAATGATCGGTAAAATAACAGGTATCAAATCATTTATTATAACCAAATATTACCTTTATAGTATCTGTTTCACATATTGAAAAAGAATAAATTGTTAAATTTAAAAAAATATCTATAATTTTTCATGGAAAAGAATAAGAGAAAAGGTTAAACGAACAGAACTAAGCTTTGGTGAACAAGATAGGGGTTTAAAAATGATAGATAAATACATAAAATCTATCAAAATTGGGTGGATCAAAAGGTTAGTTAATGAAGATTTAAAAAAATGGAAAATTATTCCGTCTTTTGATTTTAATAAGTTTGGAAAAGATTTCCTTATCTTTCACATGAATATTGATAACACTGACTCTCTTCCACAGTTAAAGGAGCTGCCAAAATTTTATTTCAACATTGTTAAAGCATTGGTGACTAATAAAAAAAAAAAAAAAAACTTTATATCTGTACGTCAAGAAGTTATTTGGGGAAAACATTTCATAAAGATAAAAAATAAATGCCCTTTTTTTCCAAAACAGGATAAATAGTAAATATAATATGGATTTCTTTTTTTTTAAAGATGCCCTTCACTAGAATGCTGGACTAGTGAAGTAATTTGTTAACAGCAAGCTCTATATTGTTGAATAGAAAAAAAACCAAACAACAACATTATACGAACTGATACAATGTACTAACTTAAGATGATTTAGTATTACCGTTGCTGCTGTACTGTAAGTTATGCGCACCTATTAAAACAATTTCTTACTTCCATAATGTTGGTTGTATATATACTATTAACATCACTAGGTCGATAACACTGAGGATGGAGGTTTTGTGCCCGAGGTTATCACCAGCCCAGTAGTCACCTATTCGATGTTGACATAAATATCAATTATATCGTCATTTCTATAAATTGATTGTTTTAAAAGTATGAAATATTTGAAATACTAAGGCATATATTACCTTATTCTTATTTGTCACAATTTTTTGAAATTTTCTGTCATCAATGCTCTTAAACTTTGCACGAGAAACTTTGCACGAGGGAGAGAGAGAGAGAGAGAGAGAGAGAGAGAGAGAGAGAGAGAGAGAGAGAGAGAGAGAGAGAGAGAGAGAGAGAGAGAGAGAGAGAGAGAGAGAGAGAGAGAGAGAGAGAGAGAGAGAGAGAGAGAGAGATGTTTTATATAAACATTTTCTCAAGTAATGTCTGAAAGATTGAGTGTCATAGAAGTTAAGTATATCTTGTTATTCCTCTAACTACAAGTCACAAGCGTAGAAAAGTAGGCCGTCCTTTTAGCTATTCGGGATATGCCACGGACGAATGAAAACATCAATTCCAATTCTTGTTCAAAAAGAGTCACGCCTCTGCCCGTCAAGTACTCTTGTAATTATTTTAGGAGAAGTCAGAAGGCGTACCTTTTAAAATAGCTGTTCCCATTAAAAAGAAATGGCACGGAATTTCCTTTCTTGCGCTTATATAATTTGATATAAATAACATGTCGGCGTTTTGTCATCGTGTCTCATCGATTTTCAAAAAACTGAACAATTCGTATCTTAAATTTTATATATATCAAGTTATTTAACATTGATTTTTTATTATACACTAAGTACTATTGTAAATGCAGAAACATTTAAAAATCGCACTCACCCGGAAGTTCTCATAATTTTGTTAAAAGGACATTAGTTATAAATACGCATTTTTTTTTTTTTTAATTCGACTTGAAATGTTTGAAAGCATATATTTTACATGTACACATTATTTCGATACTTATATTAGTCACTGGATCATAAATACAACTTACACGTACGTTTCCGCTTTGAAAGAAAATTTACATCATTCAATAACTGAAGTATTCATTACAGAATAAGTTTAAATAGACAATTTTATAAATGCTGTTATTTTCGTAAGGATTTTTTTATTCAAATGTTTAAAACACCATCTATATTTTATATCATGTACATTACATGTATGCATTTTTATTTGTTGTATATGGACAAAATAAATGAAGTCTAGACGGGGATTTATTAAAAATACGATCGATGTTTTGACATATTCAATATAAGACGATCTTAATATTTATCGAATTAATTTAGTTTTGTAACGTACAGTGGCAAATATTTGACGAATGTCTGGTCGAGAAAAAAGTATATAATAATAATTGATCCGGAGAACTTTATTTTTAATATATCAGAAAATGAGGATTTGTTTGATAGGGACAGTCATTACATTTGAAACACACCATCTACCGATAACTAAAAATAGTTGCTATAAGGAAGGCTAAACAAACGTATGTGCGGTCATAGATCAGACATTAACCTCAATGCTAACGACATTCTATACCAGCATTTCAATCAGCCCGATCATTCCATCGTTTCTATGACAGTTCGCATTATCGAAAAGATATACCATAGCTCTAACAATCCTAATCTTTCAACGACTCTCCGTAGACAAAAAGAAGACTACTGGATTAGACAATTGGGAACTGCAACACCGTATGGCTGCAAGGACAAAATTGATGGTATAGGTATTCTATCTAGTCCTTCGTGTAACTCGGTGAATGTGATGAATATTTTCAACTCGACTCCTCGACGTAGACGCAGTCATGGTAATCGTCATTATACATCACCTTCTCTGCATGATGTCTCTATTAATGACTTGCTGCCATTCATACAAAAGCCGTTAGGTATTCATCACATTCGCACGAAACTTTATTCATTACCCCTTTCGAAACTTCATTCTCTGTTCAATTTATGTTTGGAATCCACTGTTACAAACCCTCATGCAAACCAATACAAACTTCAAGCTATAATTTTGGATATTGCAAGTCACAGACTTTTCAAGCCAGTTCGCATTGGAAAAGATGAAAAAGAGAAAAGATCTTTTCCAAATCTTTCCTTTGCCAACAAAGGTCTCGATGGCGTCAACCTAGGCAATATCCTTCATCATAAATTAGTTCAATCGAAAATACCTCCTTATTTCAAAGACCAGTCTGTACCATTAATTTCTTATACCTATTCCAAACCTATAGCAACTAAAATTTTCAATTACAAACGCGTTTTGCAGAATCTCGATATTGACGACTTCAAGTATAAACCTCCTGATTGCACTTGTGCTAGTTCCCAATTCATATATAATCCTGCTGGCCACGTTATTACCGGTGACCTTAACATTGTTAATAACACTTCTCTACGAAATGTGTTATCGAAAGGTTCGAAATATCGTGAGCCTAAATCCATCAATTGGAAATACAACTTTAAAATTTTGATGGACTCAGTCGAGCATTATGCCAGGCAATGGGCTAAACGTGAAAAGGAATATGTAGACACTCTATCAAAAGGGATAAAGGCAGTGAGGTCGTTAATACAAATCAGAATCAAGAACCTGAATGGGTCCATCAAAGCCCACGCTACGTCAATCCTTAAAGACCCAAATGTTGCTAAACACGTATCCGACCTCCATGATAAATATGTTGTTGTCCCCGCAGACAAAGCCCCAAATAACATCGTTTTTGTCTGTAAAAGTCACTACATTAATTGCTTGATAAACGAATTAGGTATAGACAATTCACTAGGAAACTCAACATATACCCTCACGACACTTACCAAAGAGGAAATCCTGGATAATCATAGGTCTGTTCTTTGTTCCTTTGGTATTTCAACCAAAGATGAAGAACTGGATCTTCCATCACTGCATTGGATACCTAAACTACATAAGTGTCCTTACAAACAACGGTATATTGCTGGGTCTTCCAAGTGCTCCACGAAACTTCTTTCTAAATTATTAACATCTATTTTATCAGCAATCAAAGTTATTGTGAAACTGCCTATTCTAGAGGTGGCGTGAATCAGATGTGGATACTTAAAAATTCCAAAGATCTTTTAGAGTACATACAATCTAACTCTCTTTCATCTTGTAACAGTATTAAAACATTTGACTTTTCTACTGTTTACACAAGTATTCCACATTCCAAACTAAAAGACAAATTGAAAGAGTTGGTATTACTTTGCTTCATAAAAAAGAATGGCCAACGTAGATACAAGTATCTTGTCTAAGGGAGGGATAAATCATACTTTGTAAAGAATCACTCTGATTCAAACAAAAAATTCTCTGAAACCGATATTATCAAGATGCTTGATTTTTTTGATTGACAACATATTTGTAACGTTCGGAGGACGTATTTTTCAACAGACTGTCGGCATCCCAATGGGAACAAACTGTGCCCCTCTACTTGCCGACTTGTTTCTTTATTATTATGAGGCTGACTTCATGCAGGAACTTCTTAGGAAGAAAGATAAGAAGTTAGCAATATCCCTTAACTCTACTTTCCGCTATATAGATGACGTTCTTTCACTAAACAATTCAAAATTTGGTGACTATGTGGAACGCATCTATCCCATCGAATTGGAGATAAAGGATACTACAGATACAGTTAAGTCGGCTTCATATCTTGACTGACATCTAGACATTGACAATGAGGGTCGGTTGAAAACAAAACTTTACGACAAAAGAGATGATTTCAGCTTTCCAACTGTGAACTTTCCATTTCTAAGTAGCAACATTCCAGCAGCACCTGCATACGGGGTATATATCTCCCAATTGATACGATATTCCCGTGCTTGCATTTCCTATCATGTTTTTCTTGATAGAGGTTTACTGCTCACAAGGAAGCTATTAAACCAAGAGTTCCAGTAAATTTTACGGACGCCATCACGAGTTGGTTGACCGTTATTGAATAACCGTTTCACAAATGATATCGGATATGTTCCTTACGTCGTAACTACTACCCCTTCCCTTTCATGAATGTGGCCTACCGAATTAGACTATTTACCGGATTTGTAATCACAGAAGCAACACGATGGTTGCTACATGTGGAGCAGGATCTGCTTACCCTTCCGGATCATCTGATATCACCCTTTGTTTTTGGTGGGGTTCGTGTTGTTTATTCTTTAGTTTTTTATGTTGTGTCATGTGTACTATTGTTTTTCTGTTTGTCTTTTTCATTTTTAGCCGTGGCGTTGTCAGTTTGTTTTAGATTTATGAGTTTGACTGTCCCTTTGACGTGGCTATGCATTTACTGCCGGTCGGGGAAAAAGGTGACCCTGTGTTCATTCCCCAGTGACATATGAATATAATTTGAGGAGTATGCATGTTTAAATATTAATATTTCAACCACCTCATGTATATATGTTTTACCTTACTCGTTTTGTCTGCAAACGTTTAAAATAAAACAGATTACATTCATTGTTCACGGCAATTGTGTTTTACTTATACATGTTATTGTAATGTACTTAAAAAGTAGGACATGCCCTTCATGAACACCCTCTTAAATGTTTACAAAATCACGGTAACCTTTAATTTTGGATCTAAAATACCAGAACAAAATGACGAAACGCGTGTTGGCGTACACAGTTTTTATCCTCGGTTTTATGCTGAAATTGTTTGTAAGTCTGTTGTCAACTAATAGTTGTCCTTATAAATATAATTGTGTTCGGGACTCGAATCTCCCTGGTTATTTGATAATGCGTGCCGTAATAGTTAATTTATTGTATTACACGTTCACTGTACAAATACTAAGATTATAACTAGTTTCAGCATGATCGTAAACATAACGAAAAGGCTGTTTTAAATGTGACCAGTATTACACGATGTAAGTAATAGTTATCCAACGAGAACGTGTGTCAGTGTACTAATAAAATTAGATCATTCATTAACACACCAAGTTAGAATGATAATAACTATCTTACAAGGAAGCTAATAAACCAAGAGTTCTAAATGGTTAAGTTGAAATCATCCCTTCGTACATTTTACGGACGTTATCACGAATTGGTTGACCGTTATGGAATAACAGTTTCTCAAATGATATCCTTATGTCGTAACTACAATACGCTTCCATGTTCTCAAATGCCACCTACCGAATTAGACTAATTACCGGATTTGTCATCACATAAACAACACAACGGATGCCACATGTGAAGCAGGATCTGCTTATCCTTCCGGAGCATATGAAATCACCTCTAGTTTTTGGTGGGGTTCGTGTTGCTTATTCCTTAGTTTTTTATGTTGTGTCATGTGTACTATTGTTTGTCTGTTTGTCTTTTTACATTTTTAGCCATAGCGTTGTCAGTTTATTTTCGATTTATGAGTTTGACTATCCCTCTGGTATCTTTCGTCCCTCTTTTACTTCCCAGCTGTTCTAGATTATATGTTATTCACACACCATAAAATCTGGTAAATACCGCCACGCAATCATTAAACTATATTTCTTATATTACTATATAGTATACTCTTTCTTCTTCACTAACAAAGGAGTACAATCCACTTTCCTCCTCTCCATCCTTGCCAGATTCAGCGAATATGTCTGATAACAATGTTGCGCCACCTATCGGTTGATTAAAGTCACGCTCATTCCGAATAAATTATTCTTGACCAATGGGAGAACTTCAGTGTGGATGTGAAAACACAGAGGCATCTTGGTGAAGCAGAAAACGAAAATATGCATTGGCATTCCAACATTTGAGGACAAAACATACTCAGGAACATCTATTAGTTGATTTAAACATTTAAATTGTCAATAAATATCGTCATATGTTTTGAGTTGTAAAATCTTGTTGCACCATCAGTACGTTGCAATTGTTTATCTACAGTTTAGACATTTACACGTGATCATGTCATATGCGCCTTTATGATTAGATGCACCCAGTTACGACTGTAACCAATGAAAATCATTACTTTTTGTCTCCGAACTTCTATCTCAATCTTCCAAGAGGAAGGAAGTGGATCGTAGCCCTTGGCTATTGAGGATGTAACTCTTTATGAGCCCCGAAAACAATGTTATAAATTATCAAACTAGCAGAGATTGTGTACCCAGTAGTCATGTTGTAGGGGTATGAATCATGGGTATATATGCAAAAGGTGTTGATTTCGATTCTTAGTATAGACACTGGATTTTTTCCACACAAATTATGATCTTTACACTTTTCCGTATTTAAAATATTACTATTTCTAAGTTTGATGGTAGATTTGACATTCCCAACAAAATGTTACAGAACAAAGAAACTCGAGATAGGATGATCTGGTATGGGTTATCCGTCTCAGATCACCCCTGTTTCAATAAAGGAGCTGGGTTAACCATAATTGATCCAATTTAAAATTTAAAAGGAAGTCAACACCCCTAACATGTTTCATTAATGATCTAAGGATATTTTTTTTTTAAATTTTATGTTGCAAACATATGTTACCTCATTAGTTATTAAAATAATGATGATCAATCATCTAACCTTAGCTGTTTAAAAAAAACCATAATGATATCAGCATTCTATACCATAAATAACCTCCGTTTTATAAGTTATATCTTGAAGATATTCTATACACTTTAAATCAATAGTCGTTTAAGTCATTTGAAGATAAAAAAAATCGCTCATCTGAATACAAAACCTGCATTTTGAATTTAAACATTAATAACTATTTATAGATTTTAATAATATTTTATCGTCAGACAACTGTGTTGGCGAAAGATGGATTGTTTGGCGTGAAAGGAAATACAAGTGAAAGAGTGAGTATTTCCCTAACTTTGTTTTTTGTCATGGCGTTGTCTGTTTATTTTCTATCTATGAGTCTGACTGTCCCTCTGGTATCTTTCGCCCCTCTTTTATATGGTATCCGACATTTGGTTTAAATTGAATAATGAATTAAGGAGCACTGACTGTCACATTATGTTAATCATCGTTTACATGTAGAAGAATGAGTTTTTGTGGATCGAATTAGTCAATCAAACGATTTACTATTTTTATCACTTTTAATATTGACATTATTACACTAGCTAAAGGGTTGAATTGTAGGTCACAGACGGATTTGATGAGTTCGCATTATTCACTTTGTCAGGCCCCTCAGGCATTTTTTGTAAGTCTTGTACTTAATTTTGTTTATTCATATGTTTTTTTTAGATCATTCATATGTCTCGGAGTTAAGTATGAGGTCCATATCCTACGAACTATTCACATTTATAATATATTGCCAGCTGAAGCCCGAATCCGGGTACGGGATGTTGTCGCTGTGTTGAAGTTCATTTGAAATTCTAAAGATTTGCAGCAAAAAATCCATCTTAAAATAGTTAATAAGGATATTTTTAAGATATGTCAGTTCTTAACCAATAAGCTTCAATATGCAATCGAGGTAAAAATTTCAGATCCTAAATAGATTTTCAATACAGCGGTTTCACAAACCACGCATATAAATTTAGTTGTTTACCTACTGGTTCCTAACATATTATCTCTATGTTTCATATCGAAGAAACATCACATCACATCAGATATTTGACACTTGACGTCAAACAAAGAACAATAAAAAATGTGACCCAAAGTTGTTAACATCTGCATCACTTGGTATTCAAAGGATAGTTGACTTATTTGGCAGATATATTATATATCATGGTTTCCTACTAGCGACCATTTTGTTAATTTATACGTTGTCAAAATACTGAAAAAGAATATTTGTACAACAGTCAATTGAAAATATTGAAGGAACAAATTTAACTATCTTTTTAACAATTTAAACTGTTTTTATTTTATAACTAAAAACATCAAATTGTATAACAAAAAAATAACACATAAAAGAAAACAACTTTGCTGAATTACATATATGCACAACAAATTTTATAAAAAAACCTTATATTAATAGAAAGTAAAAAACTCTGCTTTATTACATATGTACAAGAACCATATACCTAGTGGCAGAGGAAGAAAAGAGAAAAAGAAACTTCATTTAATTCTGAAACCATCAAGTCGAATAGATAAAATGATCCTTATGCTTTTCGATAAGTTATTTGAAATAATAAAAAAGAATTTTAAAATACTTCAGCTTCTTTGTAATACAAATCATGGGGTTTTAAATTTCGGTATAATCAAAAAGCTATTCAAGATGTGTTGGTATGCAGAGTTTATATTTATAATGATACAACATCTTCATCTTATACATGTATTTTAATAAATTAGAAGATTGTTTAGATATAACAAATCTTACACAATGCTCAAACATGCGCTCACTTTTCAAATATATTTACATTTGGAATTTTTGTCCTCAATGCTCTTCAACTTCGTACTTTATTTGTCATTTAAAACTTTTTTGGATTCGAGTGTCACTGATGAGTCTTTTCTAGACGAAACGTACGTGTGGTGTATATACAACATGTACAAAATTTAGTCCTGGTATCTATGATGAGTTTATTTCTCATATTCATTATAATGCCATGATACGTATTAACACTCTAACAATTAACTTTTCAATGAGTACAAATGATGTTATTTTTATTTAAGAAGTCTCCAACACTTATAATAAGTGCTTACCGTGAAACATAAATATCAAATAAGATGAAACAAAGCTTTGCTCTGTAACGCAAATGTCAATTCGATGATCACTCAATGTATACTCTTATTGTCCAATCAAAAATAAAATAATGCATGCTTCTTTTAGTGTGTGCAACAAACACCAAATTAATTTAATTAATGTGTTAAGAGGCTTAATAGTGAAATATGGTTCTGCTTGAAAATAAGGATGTGTTTATGAATTAGACTAAATAAACTGTTTCATTCTATTTACACCAGTTATGACAATAGCAAGTTAAAGCCTCAAGTACGACTGTATATTGTTGATGACGAAGGATAGTCAACAGCAGCTTCTGATGCCTAAAAGTAGAAAATATCAAATAAAATATCAGCATACACACTGAGATATAATGTATGTTAAAATAATCGGTGTATAGTGAATAATTATAAATATATTAACCATCAACAGATTCCCATAAAATACTAATACTAGTAAGTACTTGTTTACTCCACATACCCCTTAACATGATATTGTTTGTTATGTTTAAATACCTTAACATAAGATTGTTTGTTTTGTTTAAATACAGTCAGCTAATGGATTCGATCATCACCGACGAAATTTGGCGAAATGCACATCTGGTGCAGACACATCAGTAATATTGATATTATTGTATAAACGACACACCATGACTAAGGTTTCCCTTGAAGAACACAGTGATCAAGTGTATACAGTGACGTCAAATTTTGAAACGTTCTAAAGGTCCAGCGTTGGAACGCAGTTTTACCTAGTACGCTTCTCTTTATTTTTCATGCTTCAAATGCTCATAAATAAAAAAAAAAAAAATTATTGAAATGGATTGTCAAAATGTTTTACCCAGTAGAGTTTACACATTATTGTTGCAAGATGTTCATACCAGAAATGAAAATAAATAAAGATTTTACAGTCGACAAAAGGGAATAAGCAAGGGGCGATAACATTATTCTTACCGTGAACTTCCTTTTTCTGGTCTTTATTGATTTTAAAGATTCGTTTGATATACCTGAAATGTTAATGGAAGATCCTTAAATAATTGTTGTGCTGTCCTTACTTTGTTCTCTTTCAACGCCCTTTTTATTACAATTTACAATCTTATGTAACAGAGTCTTTGTATGAAGCTACCTATATAAATTCAAAAAAAAAAAAAAAGGATATCAGGCTATTCCCATAAATTCAAAAAAATATTCCGAATAAAAACTTGTTGAATAAATATGTTTGTTAGCGCTCATCTCATGTTCCAAATGTTTTGGTTGGGTGTTTAGGATAACAACAAATCCGAAACAGCGCTTCGAACGAACGTATGTTGATGTGTTTATCATCATTAGATAATGACGAAAAATGTCCTACTCATGTTACCCAAATTATTATAGGGGTATAGACATATATATTTAATGCAGTCCTCTTTCGATTGACAGTAAATCTCTTGCTAACATTTGGTGTCTGCATATGGTTGTGCATGATGTACACATATGCAAACAAGTTCAGCTAAAAGAATAATGTCAAATCCTCTCGTGTAGAGAGAATGCCACAAACTCTAAACGTTCAAAACCCTTGCACGATCTGTTTAACGAGGTTCGTATGTAGCTTGTTGCAAAGTCAGATTAGGTCCTAACCAATAAATCCTCAGTTGCAAGAGACAATGTTTGAAATTTGTTGATAAAACTAACGTTTTTTTTTTTATGTCAGGTTGAATTTAAACAAAAATAAACATTTTTTTTCACTACAGTTTATGAAACAAGATATACGCACCATTTAAAAGGCTGATACTGACCAAAACAGATACATGTTTTTTTTATTATCGTTATGTCTGTCCATTACAGTCGTAAAGTCCGTGTTCCGATCAAAATTAGGCATGGATGCGTCGATTGTATTTTAAGATAATGTGGGGTCATAAACACCAAACCGAAATCAAATTAAAAAAAAGATGGCCTTGCTCAAGAATTTAAAAACTTATTGTTCCATTTTATACAATTCTCTTATTGAATGTGAAAACAAAATAACAAAAAAATACACATTGCATTAAAAACCAATTATCGATTGACAGGTTATATGCGAAAAGGGTTCGAATGCACCAATTAGACTAAATTAATAATGTGTAATTGCATACTCATTGGCCATTATATATTGAGAGTTCATAATTCCGGAAAATAATCATTCTTTAAATGTTCAAGAGGACTGCCTATTTCCAATCATTTAAAGTTGAAATCCTTTCTTTATCATTGGTTTGTTTACAATTTAACCCTGCAAATGTCAACCAAATACAGACTCAATGGTGAAAAATTTCTGTTGTTAACCTATGTGAAACATGTTTTTATTGTATACGTTTTTGTAGTTCGTAATATTCTTTATTATTATACTTCACGTTAAATTGCCATATGTTTATTGGCTAATACGATGGTGTTAACTAACTCTATCACATGGCTGAGAGGATGACAAGTTTTTTTGAATGTCATCCTCTCGTCCAGACCAATCAAAAATCGATAATTTAAAGGACAACAAATTGAATTTATATTAAAATATCAATACCCCTTGAAAAAGCGGGTACCAATCTGCTCTATCACCCTCTCAACTATTTGTTATTTGTATACTATTAACCATCTTAATCATTTTCTTTTAAAATAGACTTTTTGCCTTTTAGGGGAGGGGGTATGCTTATACTTGAATGTATGTTGCCAATTATGCATAAAATGATCTAGTGAAGTTTTAAACTAAACAAATTGGTGCTCCATTGTTGATGCAAAGGTTGATATGACAGACGTAAGACGTGGTTAATATACAATTATATTACCAAAAGAACGTATCTTCGGATCGAATCCCTTTTATTGATTATCATGTACTTATTCTTCTGAAATATGTTTGATCACTTTTTTATAGCTTAGAGCCGGTCCCGTCATAGACGTAATTTTGTTTTACCACTTATCAAGTAAAACAAACATACATTAATGTATTTACCAAAAGAACAATCCAATAATATTGCTGTAGTATCTTCATATTGAGAACGGAATCAACAATAAAATTGTCTTTCACTTAGTCGCAGACAATATTTTAATACACTAAGAATCACACAACTAGTGTATTACTCATTGGAAACAGGCGAATCGTCGTTGTCAATGATATTATAACTCAGAGACAATTAAGAACGAGCAAAGCAATGTTTACTACAGTAAAAATTCTGTTTCTGTTTAGAAAAATTGGAAACAAAAGTGTCTCACGTATGATTGAACGATGTATAACATTATATGGAAACAATCACGATTATGTACATGTATAACAATGCATAGTCTTTGCTACGACTACGTAAACCTGCTTTTAATTTGTAATAGTGTTGTCAAATTGTACAGTTATGCCTAACCGGTTACTCGGATAAACGTTCGACCGATTAACCGGTTAATCTGTAGTTTAAGTTGATGTTTGAAGGCTTTATCTATAGTACGCTACAAATGTTCGTTTTTTTATAATATTATTACTAGTACGATGAATTGAAGTTTGTTCTTTGACATTTTAAGGTTTGTCTGTGAGGATTCCCGGCGATGTTTGATTTTGATAATCCAATACACCGTATTTACTATGGCATTTCCTATAACTTCCGATTGAAACAATATAAAAACTTCTTGATCTCGTCGAATTGTAAATGTCTGAAACCGATGATATTTTTTCTTGATGTCTAGGAAAAAAATGTGGAATGTTTCAATTTGAAATGATTAAGTCTGTTACTCGTGCCATTAAGTATACATCAATAACATCCACGTTGATTTGCATTTCACAATTTTTAGTTGGCATTTCATTTAATGTAATGCCTTGCACGATGGAGGTTGCTTATTCAGATGAAGGTCTACGCAATATTTAATCAATAATATAATAATTAAGGTGGTATGGGAGTCTAAAATAAAAATGATAGAATTTGTTCATACTTTGCCAAATCGTTGTATCTATTGATATATGTTCAAAAATATAATAAATATGATAGGTCACTGCGCATTTTCTCAAGCTACAGGTTGTGACAAAATGACTTATTTTGTATGGATTATACAGGGAAAAAACACCATTTGGTGGTTAGGCACTAAACAAGATATATTAGGAAAAAAAAAAGCTTTCAGACAATGCTTTGGGAATATCAAAAGAAAAGACAAGGTCACCGTACGTTTTTTCCGGCTAAAATACAAAATAGGAAATTTCCATGAGGAATCCTTCCGAAAATGCACTGTTTTAGAGTTACCTCCCCTTAAAATGCCAATTCAAAAATATTTAAAAACAACCAAAAATAAATCAACACTTGTAAAAATATTAATGTTTATAAGTTATATTCTTAGAAATAGGTTCTTTAAAATGAAAATGCACATTGAATATCTGCATTCCTGTATCAAATTTGCTAACTTGATAGAAATGTGGCCCTTAGGTTCTCTGTTTTTACAATCCAAGATGGCGGAAGACATCCATACCACCTTAAGAAAATCATAAAATTTATTTGGATTACTGATTTAAAGTTACTGTTATTGTTTCATAGAACAAAAATTATTTAATAGAGTCAATACACATTATATATCTGATCTATTAAAATTGGACAAAAAGTCCGGTTAACCGGTTAGCGTTTTTGGTATTCGATATTCGGTCCTTTCGACGGTTAACCGGTTAATCTTTGACAACACTAATTTTGAGTACACTATGTAGTCATTATCTTACCTTTGCCACTTGTTTCACCTGCCTTGCATAATTTGTTAGTCAATTCGTGAATCTGCTTTACTTTAGATTCTGA
This sequence comes from Mytilus edulis, assembly GCA_019925275.1. Classification (NCBI taxonomy): domain Eukaryota; kingdom Metazoa; phylum Mollusca; class Bivalvia; order Mytilida; family Mytilidae; genus Mytilus; species Mytilus edulis. Next base: position 89,038,327 of record CM034354.1, on the reverse strand, counting down.
ATGTTTTCCTGCTTTCGGAAATAGAGCTGGTGATAGCTTTATTTCTGTGTGCATAAAGTTTGAAAGATTATCTGCATCGGAACAGAGTTTCTCATCTTCTGCTAACAAATTAACAAGTAAAATGTTAAATATCTTAAAACAGTCATAATATTTATATATGACAATTATTTTCAATACAAATTTATACATCTAAAGTTTAAAAGATAACCGTTGCTGATCAAACTACTGTAAATTGTCGACTAATTCATATATTTTAATTAAAGAATGATCAGAAAATGATAAATTATATAATGACATTCATTAAGGCCAATCCTAAGATTACAAAATAAGTCACCGTTTCAATGTACCGACATATTTCGATTATATTCTACTGATAACATAAAGAGATGTGTATGGAATGAGACAAATATCCCTCATCTTAGTGTCACCAAACAGCATTGGTCAATGAACACAATCAATACTGCATATAAAGAAACAATTAAGAAGACAGAGAGTCGTGGTGTATTGGTTTATGCATCGGACTACTAACACAAAGGTCCCTGGTTCGATTCCCATTGCGGGACGAAAAATATAGGGACTGCATTTTCGGTGTATCCTTAATACCATTTGCGAGTATGGTCTTCAGGAAACGATGATAGTCCGTCGGAAGGGGACGATAGATGGCTGACCCGTGCTAAGAGAAAGTCATAGCTCTTGCACGTAAAAGACCCCCTTGTAGATTTCTAAAAAGAGCAGACCAATGCCGCTACAAGGCAGCACTCGCACCCGCAAAGTGGAGATCGATTAATATAAGTTGCAAAACTTGTTTCCCAATTCACTATAAATAAATATGTTTAAACTAAACTAAGAAGACGAATGTAAAATTCTTAAAAAAAGAAAAAAGAGAAAACCCTGCTTTATGTACAAACAATAAACTTTAGTTTATTTCAATTCAGTCATTTGTCAGTGGTTCTCTAAAAAAAACATTTGTATGTATTTCCCATAGGGTCCTATGTTAAACTAAGTCCTCAGCTGGCGGCCATCTTGGATGTTGGATCGGCTACAAAGTAACAACACTTGTCCAACACCTCATCAAGAAAATTCGTGTTATGTCTGATTCCATTCCATTCAGTCGTTCTATAAAAGAAGACATTTCTATGTATTTCCCATAGGGTCTATGTAAAATCTAAGTTCTCCGCGGGCAGCCATCCTGGATGTTGGATCGGCTACAAAGTACCAACACTTAGTAAAACTTCATAAGAAACATTCATGCTATGTTTGATGTCATTCCATTCAGTCGTTCTCTTAAAGAAGACATTTGTATGTATTTCCCATAGGGTACTATGTTAAGTTAAGTCCCGCGCTGGCGGCAATCTTGGATGTTGTATCGGCTACAAAGCAACAACACTTAATCGGCACATCATATGAACATTTATGCCATGGCTAGTTCCTTTTTATCCGGCTGTTCTCTCGAAAAAGTCAAAAAGTAAAAAGTCAACTATAAACATGATAAAAGGAAATCAAAGGAACACTGAAAGCAACAAAAACAAACGCTAACATACACAGAAACGAAATATATGATAACAATTGACATATATGAGGTACCTTTAAATACTATATCTTCAGAAGCAACATTTCCTGAAAAGAGAAAGAAAACAAGCTAAGTAAATTACTGGTATATTCTAAGAACATAATGTGCAAAACATTCACCCTAAAACAAAACTTACTATAACAAAATTATAGATATAAAATATACAGTTAATAATAATCAGTTTAAAAAGGTTTTAAAATCAAGACGATAAAAGGATAATCGTAAATATATGTGAGAACAGTATAAAGACACGTACACAAACAAACAAAAATATATCAGGAAAGGCAACTAAGTAGATATAAATAGTATAAATGCAATCCTTAATAAACCTTCACCTTCCTCTATGGTTATTAGTTGGAGAGCAGCTTTACACTTTTCAACATATTCTCCATCAAATTCATCCACAGCAGTTGGTTTTACAGCATTTTCAAACTTGTCGTCTGTAGATAATGTTTTATCAACTACTTTAGCAATTTCCACCATTTTATTTACTCGATTCTGGAAATCTTGAGTTGGATTTTCGACAATTTCATTTCTTAATCTGATGATTGCTTCAACGACGTCACCCATATTTTGCAGTTCATTGTTCAACCTGCACCATCCGTTTGTTGGAGGACCAACAAAATTGAAGTACCTAAATAGCTTATAAAGAAGAGGTGTGTCGCATTTATCAAATCCGTCTGATCCTAAAGTCGAAAAAATTTCCTTTTCTTTTTCTGAAAGTTTTAAGACTTTGTTAAATTTGTCCTTGTCATTTCTATATAACAGGCCAATTAAAGTTGGATTTTTTTCTGTTGGTATCAGCTTTTTTAATATTTCTGGCATTGTTTTGACAGTTATGGATGCTATTAAAGCATCGCGTACTCGTTCTGTGCTTCTGGTCAACATGGCTAAAATAAAAAAAAAAAAAAACTATTTTTGACTATTTGTTTTCACCATGTTATATAGTATTGGTGATTTTTATTTTATAATTGATTTCTACGCGGTCAAGATGTTATTGGTCTTTGCATAATGTTACTTATAATTTAATTTTGTTAATGGTTATTTTATATACCACATATTTAGAGTTGAACCTATTTAGAGTATTAACAAACTTTACAAGATATTTGCATTTTTTTCAAGAAAGTGTTGCAATAAGTAAATAACAAGAAAAACAAACGAACTCCGATGAAAACTCAAAACGGAAGGTCCCTAATCTAATGGTAAAATAAAATGTCCGAAACCATCAAACGAATGGATAACATCTGTCATATTCCTGACTTGGTGTTGGAATGTCCTATGTAACAAATGGTAGATTAAACCTGGTTCAATAACAAGCTAAACCTCTCACTTATATGACAGTCGCATAAAATCCCATTATGTCGACAAAAATGTGTAAATAAAATAAACGGACTCAAAAGAAAAAAAAATGTCAAAATAGGGGTACAGTAGCCAATATCGTGCAATACTCTTAAGTATGATAAAAAAGAAACTAATATGTCAACAAAGAAAAACTAAAAAAAATATACACGCAAAACATTAGTAAAAACGAAAAACAAGAATACAAAAAGTACCATTGCTCAATAACACAATGAATAAGTACCGAGCCAGGTCAAATAGATATTACCAAAAATATACTATACATTAAAAGATATAATTTACAAAGAAAAGAAAAGTACTCTATAAATCGTACTTAAGATGATTAAGATGTTGTGCCAATGAGCATAGAGTTTCAGGTGGAAAATCATAAAACCTTGGTTAAAATGAACATCTTAGACTTATAAGACTATATGACAAGCAGTAACGATCAATTGAAAGAAAAAACAAGCTTTTTTGGCAGTCAAATAATGGTTATCATAAAAACAAATCAATCTGAGACACTCATTTTGGTAAACAACAGGATATTCCGATATTAAATATAATATCAGAATAAAAAAAAAGTGGTCACTGCTAGTAAATATTTTAATAATACAACCTATAAATGATAAGCTAAAACAAATCGTATCTTACAAAAATGTTTATTTATGGTTGCCATGGTAACAAGAAAAATCAAATGGGCAAGATTATGAATTTTACACAAAAAGCATTGTTTGGGTAAAAATTGTAAAAAATCCAGATGTATGTTATATGAAATATGGTACTGACAAAAATAAGTGACTATCGTATAATTCAAAAAAACAATAAAATTTAGTAGACTATATTTATATTGGTGGCAGCTACCCAACATTATGGTGTTGCGGAAGCAATTTTGTACAAAACACTTTAAAAATTGTTACCTTATAAGGGTCAATATTATAAAAAAATACACATATAATTTATTTTGTACTGACAAATGCATAAAATCTCCATAGCAACCATCTGTTTTGTATAACAACCAACTGATGCTGAAAATATACAATGTTGTTTTTAAGAAATTGCCCTAAATTAGGCATTTGAAGCCTGCTGAAAAAAAAAAACACCACAATAGCGGTACAACTGTTCATCATTTATTCATGACATAATACCAAGTAGCCAACTGGTACTTGAAAATACTCAGGCACAATTCATGGATAGCAAGCACAATTTAAAAATATAAATACCTGATACAAAACTAAAATAACATAAGAAGATCAATTATGTATTATGTGAATAATGATATTTTATTTTAAAATATCTTAAGCAGCACTACTTATTGCACAGCAAACAACATATGGGGTCTAAAAGAGGGGCGAAAAAATACCAGAGGGACATTCAAACTCATAAATAAAAAATAAACAGACAACGCTAAAAAAGAACAAGACAAACATGCAATAGTTTACAAAACACTATACAAAAAATAAAGATTAAGCAACACTAATCCCACCAAAAACTAAGGGTGATCTTAGGCGCTCCAGAAGGGTTGTTCCTGCTCCAAATGTTGCACCAGTTATTAAATTATATTCTTTCGTGATAATACAAAAAGAATCAACTTTTTTGTTCGATGATTTCATTCATTCAATCCTTTTTTAAAACATTAATAAGCTAGTCATTGCAAATGCTCATATGGGAAGTTGAGACTAAACCAAAGTCCAAGTTTAAAACACTACTATTTGATTTTTTAATACTAAAATAGAGAATGGCCATACATATTTTCGATCCTCTGCATTAGAAAATAAAAAGTTATAATAAAGGTACAATCTACCAAGTATGTGTCCATAGTACACGGATGCCCCACTCGCACTATCATTTTCTATGTTTACTGGACCGTGAAATTGGGGTAAAAACTCTAATTCGGCATTCAAATTAGAAAGATAATATCATAGGTAATATATATACTAAGTTTCAAATTGATTGAACCTCAACTTCATCAAAAACTACCTTGACCAAAAACTTTAACCTGACGCGGGACGAACGGACGAAAAGACGAACGAACGAACGGACGGACGCACATACCAGAAAACATAATGCTCCTCTACTATCGTAGGTGGGGCATACAAATAAGTCAACATGACCATAATTGACCCTACAAGAAGCTATGGCCTTCCAGGGTAAATTTTATACAATTTTTAGTAAATTTATGTTATCTTTTACATAAATCTTCTCCTCTGCAACTATTGGGTAAAAAAGAACATCGAGCTTGGCCTAAATCAGGTATTTAGTGTTGAAAATGTATCCGATGACCCCGCCAATCAACCAAGATGGCCACCATGGCAAAACATATAACATTGAGGTTAAAATCCTTTGTTTGCCTATTTCTCTGAAACTTAAGCATTTAGAGCAAATCTGAACAGTGTGAAATTGTATTAAGCATTAGACAAATCATTGTTGAGTGCTGCTCTTTAACTGGTAATATTATTGATAACGATAAACTGTTAACCGATGGGCCAAATGAAACCAAACTTGGTATAAAAGCATTTAATTTCTAATATCCTGTTGATTAATCAATAAAGTTATGTTAATTTTACATTGGATTTTTTTTAAATTTTAAGGTTCAAATAATGGCTTGTATCATACCTCCCTCTTTTTCAGATAAGATTGTCAACAAAAATACTCTACTGACTTTATTGTAGGGTTGTCATATCAAATCGAAATCAAAGTGAATATGAAAGGTTGGATCTTTTTACCTTTTTAAACTTTTGAAGTTAAATCTTAACAAAGACCTTTAGGTGCCATGTAAATATAAATAATTTTGTTTGCTGTAGATTAAATCAGGTGGCATCAGTTTATAAAATCATGTGCATGACTTTTAAATTGGTGCGCACGACTGCTCACTAGTCTTTATACGACCGCAAACATTTTTTTGACGTCGTATATTGGTATGATGTCGTCTTTGTCAGCGTCAGCATCGTCCGAAGACACATTTTGTTTCCGAAAAATAACTTTAATTTAAGTGCATGGATCTCTACGAAATTTTACCAGACTGCTCAATACCAAAAAAAGGGAAGGTTATGATTTTTTTTTTGGGGTTTTGGTAACAACAGTTAAGGAATTATGGACCAAAACAAGCATTTTTACAGTTCCGGACAATAACTTGTATTTAAGTGTACGGATCCCTCTGTAATTGTAGCACAAGGTACCATATCACAACGGAAAGGCTGGGATTGAGCTTAGGGGTAATTGCCCAAAATGTTTAGGAATTAGGGGCAAAAAAAGTGACTTAAAACAAGCATTTGTCCAGTTCATGACAATAACTGGTGTTTAAGTGTATGAATTTCTCTAAAATTGTACAACAAGGTTCCATGTCACAAAGCAAAGGCTTGGAGTGACTTTAAGGGCAGTTTCCATAAATATTTAGGAATAAGGGGCCAAACACAAGCATTTTGTTTTCTAGTTTTCAGACATTAACTTGTGTTTAAGTGTATGAATCTCTCTGAAATTGTACTGCAAAATACCATATTATAAATGGAAAGTTTGGGGGTAATAACTCCCAAGTAGGGTAAAAATGTATAATTTTTTTTTAGGAGGTGGTGGTCATATTTTTTTTTATTTTTTCCCTTAATATGTTTTATTTTTCCATTGATTATTTCTAATTTAAATATAAAATTAAAAACAATTACTTATATTGCAGGAGAAACACACCAGACAGGATGTGTAAATTATTACATTAAGTATTTTGCAATAGCAGAATATTGCGCAAAAGTAAGAAATCTTCAATTGCACAGTATTCCGCAATAACAAGAACTATCTTTTAATTGAACAGTATTGCGCAATATCACAATGTTGCACAATAGCAAGAATCTTCATTTACTCAGAATTGCCCAAAAAAAAAAAAATCAATTACACAGTATTACTCAAGAGCAAGAAATCTTTAACTACACAGTATTGCGCAATAGCAAGAATTATCCAACTGCACAGTATTGCGCAATAGCAAGAAATCTCCAATTCGACAGTATTGTGCAATAGCAAGAAATATACAAATGCACAGTTTTGCACAATAACAATAAATCTTCAATTGCACATAATTGCGTCATAGCAGAAATTCTTCAATTGCACAGTATTGTCCAATAGCAGCAAATATCAGATTGCAAAGTATTGCGCAATAGAAAGACAACTTTGATTGAAATTTAATCAAAACATTTAGACCATTTCATTTTTTTATGTGTCAGAAACCTATGTAATGTCAAAAACCTGATCCAAATCCAAATTCCGACAGCATCAAGCTTCAATATTGTATTCAAAAATGCATCAACCGTTCAGGGTTGGACTCAGTGGTTGTATCAGGCTGCGCTCGAGTATAAAGTCGTGCGCACAATTTTTCAGACTGGTTCGCATCACATTAAATCTTCGGCAAATGAAAATATTTATATCCTTAAATGTTGCTAGCCTTGTATAATCATGTATTTAATAATAATAAACAAAGTGATCAATTCAAAACAAGTGAAAATGAAAATAGTCCGAAAATGCACAAAATAGTGTTAAACTCGGTAAATATTTCCGTCTGAATGATTCAAATTCTGGGCACATTGTTTGGTGTTTATTTTCAATCCCCGTCTCCAAAAGATATTTTTTGTCAGCTTTTAAGACCCACAACCATTTATTGTAATATATAGATTGACAGATGATGATATGAGTGTAACATGTGTTTTCTCTCTGAATTCGATCCCTCTAATAGTAAAGAACCCTACTTTAAAAGAATTTGTTTCAAATTATTAAAAAACAATAATTATATATAACTACACAATCTGTGAACATATCTATTGTTTTGTCTACAGGCGGAAAGAAATCATAAAGAAATGGCTCAAATTCCTTTAAAATACTGTGGACTAAGTAAATAAGAAAAAAACCACGTTTTGAAAATACAAACACAACAGGCAACACACAACCCTTTTTTGAGAATCATTTAGTATACATATTTAGGTTTCTGCAATATTCCTATTTTAATAAATATAGGTGTTGCTCATTATTAAAGGCTGTACGGTTATCGATAAATGTTAACAATACGTTGTTTGGTCTTCGGCTTATAGCTCTGGTATTGGCAATCATATCACATTTTCTTATTTCCTATATTAATCATCAGCAAAAAATACATTTACCAATGATTCTATTTTATCAATAAAGATCTTTTATGTCTCATTAATAAATACTTAGTATTTTTGTTTGTGTATATTGACTACCCTTCCATCAAACACAAAAATTATATGGTCCTTCACAGGGAAAAACATCATAAATGTTAAAAGTATAGCGTTTTCTGGCCATAACTTAATTATTCATTTATATATAACTACATACGAAAAACTTGTTTTCACTTAAGGGGCCATGAAACTTTCAATTCAAGATAAAATAAGGATCTTTCATTCTATAATGTTAAATACGTCAGCGAATATCGACGCGAGAGGTTTAGGGAGTCTAACAAGAACCTGGAAATACTTTTAGATTAAATATGTCTGCATTGATGTAATTCAAAGTTTCCAACTTGATGGTTAAATTTTAACTTAAGTACATCAATTACCTGGCTAGGTTGTGTAAACCTATTGATAGTTCTAACCATGTGGATACTCGGTCTAACTGAGGTTGGGGAGAATAATTTACAATTGTGTGTAACTCATCAAGGATGCAATACAGTTTGTATCTAAAGTTAGAAATAGTAAAAACAGCTGACAATGTCCAATCCCAAATCATAATCATATATCTAAATTTAGGTATTCTGCAAACTGTTCACCCCTTTTCTGGTGATATCGTTAATAATCTAGCTTAGCGTATACAATAAAGAACATTAGGCACTCGGTATTGTTCATGTTTGACATGAAATTGTGCAGTTATGTTGATTATTTTTTAATGACCGCCGTAACCATGGTAAACATTGAAACGGCTTTTTTTAATATACCTCAACTTAAATTCGTCAAATCTTCAAGCTATGAAGGTATCTGCTATATACGGGTTAACGTTGTTTATTAATAGTGCCTCAGAACTGCTTTATTTCTATGATATAGGAAATGTCAGGCATTGAACCATACGGAAAAACCAAGAGAAACGTTTACTCGCTAAACATGTAAAATCCAATGAAACGTTTATCATATATATGGAGTATGTGTGTAAACCCTTTTATCCCAGTAAGCACTGCAATCAATGAAAGCAAGCCAAGTGATGAATAATGGTGGAAAAAATGAAAGAAACATAACATAGGATACCTTCATAAAAAGGTCTCAGGGAGATAAAATTGATTATGTGTGTATAATAAATTCCATAGTAAACAATGCAAAAGATAGTGAAAAAACGTAATTTTCAAAAGGAAAAAAAAATATTTTAAGAGTCAACACAGCGGGTCGTATTATCTTTCAATGACCTATTTAACGATTGTTTGAGATAATACTTTGGTTGATAAATGCTGGTTAAGTCAAATTTAAACATTTGTTTGAAGAGTTTTTATTACTAAACGTACACATTTCAAGCGGTTTGAAGTATTATGACCATGACATGTAGCTCTTCATTTGGTTTAATAATTCATCGTTTGTGTCGAACAAGTCGGAGACTACCGCTATTGCTGTACAAATGTTATATTTCATTAAATGCATTTCATTTCTTGAAAACCTGACGTTAGGACGATGGGCGATACAATTTCGCATTTGCCTTAGTAGTTCGACAATGTCTGCCAGGTTTTCGAAACGTTGTACCTCTCTATCCCAGCCATATGTTGGATGTTGAACTGAACTGTAGAATCGGATGATTTTATAAAGAAAGTTTGTATCACATTTGATAAATCCAACTCCTGGATCTCGAAACATGTTTTTCTCGTATCTGTTTAGTTTTAACTGGTCGTTGAAATTAACTTGAAATTGCATATAGTCATTTTGAATGGTTGCTGGTCTCAAGCCGTATTCGCAAGTAGCTAATCTTCTCATCGCTTTTGGTGCGAGATCAAAAAGAAGTAACGCAATATGGGCTATGTTTCTGCATTCATCGTCTGATAATGTATTACTAATCACACCTGAAATGCGTGTATCAAAGTTAAAATTGTCTGCCTTTCACTGTCGAAATGTTAAACATAATAAAGTTTTGCGTGATAGATTTTTATGGATGATTAAGGATATGACTTGTCCGTGACTTGAACGTTATTGTTTAATTTGAAAGTAGTTTAAAATTTGTACTACATCCTACATGATAAAAGTTTCTTTATTCCACACTTATTTTGCAGGTTTTTCGTCTAGCTGCTCTGGCAAACCAAACAACGTTTTCACATATGGCCGTGAAGATATTATATTGCATTTGTTTTCAATAATTTAGTCCAACTTTGTTAGCAAATTCTTAAAAGTTTAAAATATAGTGTTATTAATTGGCTGTGTACGTATTGGTCCTGTTATATATTTGATGTTAGCTTATTGAGCTCAAACAGTCAATGGCCAATACAGCCGATCGAGAATTACAACAGGGCCAATACCGAAACAGCCAGTGCAAAACAATTTTATCAAATGATTTTAATTCTTCAATTAATCTAAGAAACTAACCGGAAGATATAAAAATTCATATCTGGACTTCATGTATAGATATGTTTAACTGTGACAAAATGTATGTTTTTACAGATTTTCCGATGTCATTTTTGATTCCTCGTCCAAGTACTTATGCTATTACAATTCATTTTATCTAGCAGATATGAAGTAGCTTGGAAGAATAAATCAGACAGTTTACTTATTCTTTCTTTTGAATCGTGTTTATTTTGATGATTGATCAACGGTAAAGAAATAGTGGTAATACTTGACAGTCGTACTGTAAAAGAATGTGAAATATTTCCGTTTTAAAACGTTACAAAACATTTTTACTTTTTTTGTATTATATCAAGTTAAAAATATGATTAAATTGTATTTCACTTCAGCAACAGAAATTGAAAAATGAAACGAAATGTGGACACTTTAAATAAACTGGACATTGTAATAAAAAAATGTATAAAAAATTACATTTCCAGCTTTGTTTTCACAATAAATCTTCAATATCAAACTCCCCGGCAGTTCCAGTTCTGATCCGAATACGGGTCCGCATACTACTCTTCACTCCAAATAAATAAATATGTGTGTTTCCTATTTCCTGGGGAAGGGGTGCAAATAATGCCAAATTGACACATGGCTTCAAATACATTATTTAAACGAACTTCAGTAAGGGCTTTATATTATATTATATTAAGGCTCTGTTACTTACCAATCTCTGAATTTCTCAAAACTCAATTCAGATTTTATGGATAAAAAAAAAATAAAACAATCATAAATTATTACATGTATAATTGAAAAATAATATAGGGTAACACACACATACTAAATTTGTTATACAAATTGCTTTTATTATACTTGTCACCATGGTCATGTATGTATTAATTTACAATATTCTAGATGGGAGCATTTCCATTTCGGTATTACTACATTTTATTGAATTATTATTCAGTCAATTTTAATATAGTCTATACAATGTAATAATAATTACACCCCCCCCCCCCGAAGTAAAATCTTTATAATTTTGGTCCAATTATTCTGTATTATATTTATCCTTTAAGAACCACATTTAGAGAAAACCTTTATTATAACTATTGACATAATCTCACTAAATATAAATGTTTTCTTGGATGGGCACATACAGTCTAAAATATAATTTTATTTTTACAAAAAACAAGGAAAATTAAGAAATTTTACAAATTTGGTCTAAGTTTATTGCCATGGTAACTCTTAGTTGTAAAAAAAACCCCATAATTTTCTGAATATGGTGTACCTTAGTCTAGTTTGGACAAATTTTTAAATATTTAGGATAACTGTTAAATTAGCAGTAATATCTGGACAAAAAAAAAACTTTTTTACAATATAGTTAGCCCCTACTACTTTAAGATATTGAACAAAGTGTTGCCATAATGATTTTAATGGATGGATTGACAAACAATGGCATTCCATATACATCCCTTACCTACCAGAAGTTACAAAGTTATAAAAAATACGTTTAAATATTTTCAGATTACAATTATGTCAACCTAATCATTGGAAGTTTATCAAGTTACATGAGAAGCATTGAAAGCCTTCAGAGATTCTACATGTATACATAAATGGAATAGACTCACACTTAAAAATAACTTTAAGACAAGACTAATGTACTCTAAAACAAGGATTATTCACGTTTCAATGAGTGAATTGAAGTGCATACTAGCTGCGCATGAGATTTGTGTGCACTTTTTAAATATTTATTTCGATTTTATTGATTGTTGTTTTCAAAAAATTGTATGTCTTCATAAATTAATCATGAACATACATGTATTGTTGTTAATAATTAAAATAGATATAAAGACTATTTTTATCTCAGTTTTAGCCAAATAATACAGTTATATCTGATTTAACTTTTTTCCAAATATATAAACATATGAATACAAGGAGATTTGGGGTATAGGTTCATTGGACAGCATCCCAACAACACAAAACACAAGACTAAAGTTGAATACAATTTTCCAAAACAGAATAATTTAAAACTTTCAATCATCAAAAAGTGTGAATATATTCAAATTTATAGCCCAACAAATAAAGATCTGCTATCAACAAAAAGAAAACAGTAATAAAATGATCTCGCAAATGAATTATTATTGTGCAAACAGGATTAACATGATCTCAAAATGGATACAGTATAAACACTTTTGATTACATAGTAGATTGTATGCATAAAATAATGCAGTATTACAACTGCTTTTACTATAATGACATTCATTTTTGTCATGAAGTTGATGTTAAAATAATTATGGCATATATTATCATATGAGATATTCAAGCTCCATGTAGCTTCCAGTTTTTTGACGAGCGTGCGACTTTTGTCGCAGAACGCTCGACATAGGGATAGTGATTTGGCGGGGGCTGTGTCTGCTAACTTCTTAAAAGCTTTATATTTTAGAAAGTGGAAGACCTGGATGATTCATACTTTGTATATAGATGCTTCATGTTACAAAGTGTCCGTCAGTCACATGTCCAATGTCCCTGACCTCATTTTCAGTGACTACTTAAAAAAAGTAATGATTTTTGGAAATTTGAAATTCTCTCTTATCATAAGTTATGGATAACTATATTTGGTATGTGCGTAGCTTGCAAGGTCCTTACTCCCGTCAGACAGTTTTCACTTGACCTTGACCTCATATCATGGATCAGTGAACAAGGTTAAGTTTTGGTGGTCAAGTCCATATCTCAGATACTATAAGCAATAGGTCTAGTAAATTCGGTGGATGGAAGCACTGTAAGGTGTACATGTCCAACTGGCAGGTGTCATCTGACCTTGACCTCATTTTCATGGTTCAGTGGTTAAAGGTAAGTTTTTGAGTTTTGGTCTTTTTTTCTAATACTATATGCAATAGGTCAACTATATTTGGTGTATGGAAAAATTTAATGATCTATATATCAGTTGCGCTGGTTTTATTTGACCTTAACCTCATTTTCACAGTTCATTGCTCAGTGTTAAAGTTTTGTGTTTTGGTCTGTTTTTTTTTAAACTATAAGCAATATGTCAACTATATTTGTTGTATAGAAGAATTGTTACAGTGGAGATCACTTCTAACCTCTCATTAGAACTGTCAGAATATTCTGTCATAGAACTGTTCTAACCTGTCCTAGAACTGTTCTACTTAGAACAGTTCTACCCTAGAACTGTTCTAAGTTGAACTGTCAGAATCAGTTCTAGGTAGAACTGACTAAATCAGTTCTAGGTAGAACTGTTAGGATCAGTTCTAGGGTAGAACTGTCTAAATCAGTTCTAGGTAGAACTGTCCAAATCACTTGTAACCGAAGAACTGTCAGCAGAACTGACTAAATCAGTCAGGACTGTAGAACAGTTCTAAATGACGTCACTGCAGTAAGGGCACTTTATAATTTAGAAGAAATAAATCACTTCCAATTACTTTGCTATATAAGAGCAGATTTTCTATATTTTTTACTGATCAAACGTTACATGTACAAATATCGAAGTGAATAGAAGGTTTTCCAACTCATCGGAGAAATATTTTTATAAGATTGCATACGGAAACATCATCGTCGTTCCCCGTTTTTAACAATCTCTTCCTAAATATAACTCTGCATTTAATTCATGGAATTTTAATCGTAATTTACCTTGTTTGCCTTGGATTTACATTCATTTAAGATTCTGTTTTGACAAATGTTCATACGAAAATTGTACAGTGGATGAATTATGGGATATTCATGAAAAAAGTGTTGTATAACGTAAAAAAAAACTATACTTTTTCACCATCTCGTAAATTTAGCCAGACTTATCCATAACGATTATAAATGATATCTGGGAGTCTGGAACTGAGATAGATATACTCGATCTGAACATGAATGAAACATTTGCCCCTGGACGTTCGGCTACAAAATAAATTATGCATTTTTCTTTGCCTGGCTTCTTCAAATTCTATTAACAGTATACTATTCCAAGAAGAGATTTTTCCATACATGTATTATTTATTTTAAAATAAAGTATATGAATGAGTCATGTGAGTGTTGGATGATGCCGTTAAATAGTTTTGTTTAAAAAAAAACAACATCACAAACTACTGACTTAAAAGTCACTTTTATAGTGACGGTTCATTATTATGGATACAGAGAGGAAATAACGGCGCGCTCAATTGTTAGATATGGTATAAATACACCTTGTCGCTATTTGTCTGCCATTATTGGATATCACACAGGTTCCCGTAAAATTTTGACGTCATCAAACAAAATATCTGACGCCACAACATGCACAATGGAAAAGTGATTGTTGTATGCTTCAAAAGTTCAAGAGGCCGGGTCAGCCAGGATTAACGATAAGGTGTATTGTGTTCCAAAGTTGGTGTCATTTTTATCATACGATTCGTCCTCACATAGACATATTATCGGTTTACAATGAGGCTATATATATATTTACATGATAAAGTGTAAATAAGTTCAGTTTTGGTTGACATGGTTGATGCGGTCAACTAATTTTGTAAAAAACGACTCAGTCTGATATATCGAAACTACTGAAATTTGTTTACAATTCAATATTTTGAATAAAAAGAGGACTTGCTGATACTCTCAATTTATGTGGAAATTTTTGTGTAGCCAATGTGTTCCAATATTCATTGATATTGCTGTCATTTGAATTATACAATCCATCGTAATATGAATTACTATACTGTAAGTGATTTAGTATGCGGCTATATATATATTTAGATTTACATAACAAAGTGTAACTATGGTCAGTTTTGGATGATGCTGTCACATATGGTCAGTTTTGGTTGATGCTGTCAAATATGGTCAGTTTTGGTTGATGCGGACAAATAATTTTGTTATATTCATGAGTCAGTCTGAGAAAATCAAAACTACTGAAATTAGTTTACGATTCAAAATTTTGATTAAAAAGAGGATATGCTGGCACTATAAACTGATGTGAGCATAATTTTGTTTTCCAATATTGCTTTCATTTATATTAAGCAATCCATCCTGATATAAAAATATAAGTGATTTATTTTGCGGCTTTTAAGATTGACATCATGTCCATAATAAAGTGCAAATATGGTCAGTTTTGGTTGATGCGGATAAATAATTTTGTTATACCAGTCAGTCTGAAGTATGAAAACTACTGATATTTGTTTATGATGCAATATTGAATAAAAGAGGACATGCTGGCACTCTAAATTGATGCAAATGAAATTAGGTAGCATTGTGTTCCAATATTTCTATCATTTGTATTTACATGATTTTACAATCTATCCTTACATGAAAATATTACAGATTTACTATGCGACTATAAGAGTTACATAAAAAAAGAGCAAATATGGTCAGTTTTGGTTGATGCGGTCAAATATGGTCAGTTTTGGTTGATGCTGTCAAATATGGTCAGTTTTAATTGGTGGAGACAAATAATGTTGTTACATGAGTCAGTCTAAGGTATACAAACTACTGATATTTTTTTCTGATGCGATATTTTGAATAAAAATAGGAAATGCTGGCACTCTCAATTGATGCGAGAAAAAAAATTGTGGTCACTGATTTCCACTATTTCAGTTAATTATATACTACAGTTCCTCTTGACCTAAAATTATAACTGAATTACTGTGCAGCTATTTAAATTTACATAAAAAAAGCAAAATATGGTAAGTTTTGGTTGATGCGGTCAAGAGATTTTATTACACGACTCAGTCTGAAGTATGAAAACTACTAATATTTGTTTATGATTCAATATTTTGAATACAAAGAGGATATGCTGGCACTATAAACTGATGTGAGCATAATTTTGTTTTCCAATATTGCTTTCATTTATATTAAGCAATCCATCCTGATATAAAAATATAAGTGATTTACTTTGCGGCTTTTAAGATTGACAGCATGTCCATAATAAAGTGAAAATATGGTCAGTTTTGGTTGATGCGGATAAATAATTTTGTTATACCAGTCAGTCTGAAGTATGAAAACTACTGATATTTGTTTATGATGCAATATTGAATAAAAGAGGACATGCTGGCACTCTAAATTGATGCAAATGAAATTAGGTAGCATTGTGTTCCAATATTTCTATCATTTGTATTTACATGATTTTACAATCTATCCTTACATGAAAATATTACAGAATTACTATGCGACTATAAGAGTTACATAAAAAAGAGCAAATATGGTCAGTTTTGGTTGATGCGGTCAAATATGGTCAGTTTTGGTTGATGCTGTCAAATATGGTCAGTTTAATTGGTGGAGACAAATAATGTTGTTACATGAGTCAGTCTAAGGTATGAAAACTACTGATATTTTTTTTGATGCGATATTTTGAATAAAAATAGGAAATGCTGGCACTCTCAATTGATGCGAGAAAAAAAATTGTGGTCACTGATTTCCACTATTTCAGTTAATTATATACTACAGTTCCTCTTGACCTAAAATTATAACTGAATTACTGTGCAGCTATTTAAATTTACATAAAAAAAACAAAATATGGTAAGTTTTGGTTGATGCGGTCAAGAGATTTTATTACACGACTCAGTCTGAAGTATGAAAACTACTAATATTTGTTTATGATTCAATATTTTGAATACAAAGAGGATATGCTGGCACTATAAACTGATGTGAGCATAATTTTGTTTTCCAATATTGCTTTCATTTATATTAAGCAATCCATCCTGATATAAAAATATGAGTGATTTACTTTGCGGCTTTTAAGATTGACAGCATGGCCATAATAAAGTGAAAATATGGTCAGTTTTGGTTGATGCGGATAAATAATTTTGTTATACCAGTCAGTCTGAAGTATGAAAACTACTGATATTTGTTTATGATGCAATATTGAATAAAAGAGGACATGCTGGCACTCTAAATTGATGCAAATGAAATTAGGTAGCATTGTGTTCCAATATTTCTATCATTTGTATTTACATGATTTTACAATCTATCCTTACATGAAAATATTACAGAATTACTATGCGACTATAAGAGTTACATAAAAAAGAGCAAATATAGTCAGTTTTGGTTGATGCGGTCAAATATGGTCAGTTTTGGTTGATGCTGTCAAATATGGTCAGTTTTAATTGGTGGAGACAAATAATGTTGTTACATGAGTCAGTCTAAGGTATGAAAACTACTGATATTTTTTTCTGATGCGATATTTTGAATAAAAATAGGAAATGCTGGCACTCTCAATTGATGCGAGAAAAAAAATTGTGGTCACTGATTTCCACTATTTCAGTTAATTATATACTACAGTTCCTCTTGACCTAAAATTATAACTGAATTACTATGCAGCTATTTAAATTTACATAAAAAAAAGCAAAATATGGTAAGTTTTGGTTGATGCGGTCAAGAGATTTTATTACACGACTCAGTCTGAAGTATGAAAACTACTAATATTTGTTTATGATTCAATATTTTGAATAAAAAGAGGACATGCTCATTGACGGATCAAGGGGGGGGGGGGGGGGGGGGGTGGGGTCCAGGAGTTGAAACCCCCTTTTTTGACGATCAATGCATTTGAATGGGAGCATATAGTTGAAACCCCCTTTTACTCATGGTTGGACCCCCCTTTTTTAAAATGGCTGGATCTGCTCCTGCATGCTGGCACTATAAATTGATGCGAACAAAATTGTTTTCCAATATTGCTGTAACTTGTATATTACAGTCCCTCTTGACCTAAAATTAAAACTTAAGTACTGTGCAGCTATATAGATTTGCAGAAAGAAAGAGCAAATAATGTCAGTTTAGATTGATGCGGTTAAAAGATTTTTCTTAAACAGGTCCGTCCGAGGTATGAAAACTACTCGTAAACAGATATTACATTTGGTTAATTAGGTCAGATAATTTTGTTATGTGATAACGAGCCATCCTGACTCCCGGAATAACAAATGTAAAACAATTCAAATAATAATGCCCCCCCCCCCCCCTTTTCCATAATACTAACGGCCTAATTTATGTACAAAAAATGAAAGAAAAACAAATAATTTATGTAACACATCTGAGACTACTATAACACTGTGCTATAGTAGTCTCAGAACACATCACCAAAGGAAAATCACTGAATTTCGGGCTCCTGACTTGAAACAGGCACATACATGCAGAATATGGCGGGGTTAAACATGTTTTCTTGCCGATAATAAATCTGAAATAAAATCGGCAAAATAGCAAAACTCTATATAATATTAATCGCTATTTTGCAGAAGCCTTTATATTTAGAAAAAGATTTCTTAAAACTTATAACTCAATTCTAGCCGTAAAATTTATAAATCAATTTTAGCCGTAGAATTTATAAATCAATTCTGGCCGTAGAATTTATAAATCAATTCTAGCCGTAGAATTTGAAATCAATTATAACCATAGAACTGTTCTAAAAGTAAAACTGACCAAATTGTGGTCAGTTCTAGCTAGAACTGTCTAAACTGTTCTAGGGTAGAACTGTCAGGATTAGTTCTAGGTAGAACTATCCAAATCAGTTCTAGGTAGAACTGACCAATTCAGTTCTAGGTTAGAACTGTTCTAGCTAGAACTGACCAAAAGGTGTCAGGCTGACAGTTCTACGAACTGTCCTAAAAAAGTTCTCCTGTTTATGTGACAGTTGAAATAAAGCTTTATATTTGGGACTATCAATATAATATCAATGATTAGTAAAGAAGGCGAGACATTTCAGCGTCTGCATTCTTGGGTTTTCTTACTAAATAAAATTATGAGATTTTAATTGCTAGTGAGACAATAATTTAGCAGTGAAAAATAGGCAATTGGACCAGATTCCTTTTTGAAATATAAGCAATTGACTTACAGTACATATATTCATCACTGGTTTAATGCACACAACTACAATACCAATTATTGTTAATGCCAAGAGTCTCAGGACATAATTTGGGTGTAACAGCTACCAAGGTATCTATTAGCTTAAAACCAAGTCCCCAATCATGTTTATTAAATAATTGAAATTGTTTAATGTGCAGTAAAAGTAAAGAGTGTATGTACAATAATGTAAGAGAGAAGGGGTCAAGATAATGTTTTGATGAGCAGTTATAAAAATACAATAAAAATTAATGCAGCACGGTTCAATATTTCAAAGAATTATTTCATAGGTGTCTAGGTAAAATGCTTGAACAAGAATAGGATTCATAATTATTAGGACCATTACACCTACATGTACCATTCATCTATTAAAAGGGGGGCAAGTTTGTTTTCTCTCTCGGAAGTAACATAAGTTTAAACTGCATTGATCAATTTTTTTATACAACTGCCAGAAATTTGTGGCTGTGTAATGGTATGGTGGTGTCATCATTGGGAAACATTTAGTTTTTAGACAACAACTACAGTATAAGAGAACGGATCTGTACAAAATGGTCAAACCGGTCAAAAATTAAAGTTTTTGTTTCATTTTTATAAAAAATAAATATTAAGGTTTTTTTTTGTTATGCTGAATCTAACCATGAATTTAGATTTTGAGCCCAATTATTAAATAAGTTCACATTAAAGTCCTGAGGGTCCAAAACTAAACTTAATTAGTTTTCATTAAAAGTTCAATTCTTCTGATTCTTTTTTCTTCTTTTAATAACACAATAACCATGGTGAAAGTGAAAATCGTCAATACCAAGTTTGACCTCCATTTTGTCATCAGTAACAACATATTAAAATTTACAAATTGTTTATAGCTACCACACCTTATAAGGTATCTTAGAATGTATAATTGATTCCTTAAAACTATATAAGATATTTGATTAAATATAAGATATCTTAAAAAGTATATAAGAAATTATAAGGTATATATATTATATCTTCTATAGAATATAATTATAAGATGTTTAAGAAACTTTATAAGTAGCAACATTTATAACCGTTACATATATATATTTGTATATCAGTCTTAAAATGTGCACAACGGTACTGATATAAGATGTTATTATACGAAAATAATGCTATTAAATTGTGTTGACAAATATTTCTGCTTAACAAATAGCTTTATTCAGGTGTCAATTGTTTTAACATTTCATATAAATGACTGAATAAATAGTCAACGATAAATCTAACGGGACGATGGATCATATACCTATGATACAATACACTATAACATTTAATATATAACAAGTCTAAAAGGGTATACATGTACATCACTAAAAATAACAGTAAAAAAGATGATGACAGTTAATATGTTACAACAACTGCATGGAAATACTGTCACAATAAACAGTCTGGTATAAGCTGGTATAATATTAAAAATATGACAACGGTAGAGAAATTGCAACAGAGACTGCGTAACAAGAAAAATGAGTAATACTTTTTTACTAAGGTTAAGTAATTGAACGTTGCTGCGTACTTATGCATCCCTGTCAACTGTAATTGAAACTAGTATAATTCAAAAATTCCGAAAATGTGTAAGAGTCAAGTACGGAAGTCGGAGTTACTGGACACAAGTGATGGCAGGAAAATTAGTGATGATAGGGCAAATGTGTGACTCATCTATGTTTTTTTTTCATTCATGCCTTCTGGGGAAACTGTCCTGAGCTTTCTTATCCAAAAACTACAGAGCAAGTCTGTCGACCTTTGACCAGTCCTCGTTGTGATCTATGATAGGTCACTACGATGACCATTCATGCGTTTGTTTAATGGCTGTTCTGTCTCGCAACCATATTGCATGCCACATCGAAACTGAATAATGTATACAACATTCTGGGTTTTGCAAGTTGTAATACACAATATTGTGTACACATACCCAGTGAAGTGGCAAGTAAATGTTTGAGTATTCAGTATTTGTTGGCAAGTCAAACATCGTCTGTTACTACATGACTTGCACCATCCTGTACTTGAAAAGCTTTTATTAGAGGAGACGTCAGCTCTCACAAAAAAGTCTTTCCGAAAAGCTACGACAGGAGGATCGGGAAAGATGTTGGGTGATTGGCAATACCTTGGCACGGATTAAACGTAAACGTTTAGTAAAGGCGGGATTGTATGTCAAAACAAATGGCACTATTTTGCTGCGCCTCTTCTTTTTGTAATATAACAGGTCATTGCGGCTGTTTTTGGTAGCACGCGCAAACCCCTTATATATGTCCCATTTCTTATAACATCGTTTGGTTAAAAATCCGCGAAGTTCCGGTAACCACTGAGTGACAGCCTCATCAGAGGGGCAAATCCGCTTTACTCTGAGAGCTTGACTGTACGGGATAAGTTTTGTAGTGTTTGGGGTGACAGCTTTGGCAACAAAGGTACTGATGTTTATCTGTAGGTTTACATTAGAGGTCTGTTGATATAACACCGTCCTTTATAGATGTTGTTGTGTCTAAGAAAGATATCTTAGAGTCGGATATTTCATATGTAAATTTAATTGACTGGTAGAAGTTGTTTGGATGTCTGATAAAATCATCTAATTTTTGTTTGGATTCAATCCATTTCATGTCAACATCATCGATAAAACAGAACCAAGACAGAGGTTGGATAAGTATGTTGAAATAATTTGTTTCTCTTATTTTCCCATGAAAATATTGGCGTAAGACTGAGCAATTTTCGTCCCCATCGCTGTCCCATTTATTTGTTGGTAATTCTCACCATTAAAGGTGAAATTATTGCATTTCAAACCCAGAGTAAACAGCTGGATTAGACATTCGGTAGGTGGTTCTAAAGTGTTGCGCGAGTCTCATATTTTATAAACACTCCTTAGTAGACACGTTGTTGAAGTGGCAAAAATGTATTTGAACTACTCTATCTTATGAGTATAGCACAGACACAGATAATACCATGCCACCTATCTGGTATTAGTATTAAAGAAGTGCCATGACCATATGCATATGAAGGTGCCTATAAAGAAATCGAGAATTTTGCAAGTTTTGTTAATCGATACAAGATTTCTTCTTCACGGGAACGAATTCTACTGAAAAAGAAATGTAATAAGCAGTGCAGTCTCTCAGCATAAAGAATAAAAAAGGGGTGACATATACTAGAGGGACGAAAATAAACTGACCACGCAATGGCTAAAAAAAATACAAACACACAAACAATAATATATACAAGATTCAACATAGAAAAATAAAGTATAAGCAACAAGTACACGAATTCGTAATAAGTCTAATTCGGTAGGTCACATTCGTGTAAAGGGAACGGAATAGTACATGTATTACGACGTAAGAAACATATCCGCTATCATCTGTAAAAACGGATATTCCATAACGGTCATAACTCGTGATGGCGTTCATAATAAATTTTACAAAGAAATTATTTCACTTTCACCATTTGTAACTCTATGTTTAATATCTTCCTTGTGAGCACCAACCCAATAATGTTCACTTGTTAGGTCTCGGATACAGTAAAAACTGTGAAAAGTGTGATATTTACCATGAAAAGTGACGAATATTTCAAAACCTTATTATTTTCATTCATCTATACTGTACACGAACTTAAATATCGAAATCTTAAATAAAATTAGGGCTATCGAAATGTTAATTGATAGAATCATTTTCATTACAGCGTGATGAGCTTGGCCTTCGTAAAACGTAGATTCTACTGTCGTAAATTGAGTTTACCTAGCGACACGGAGCGGAGATCTATAGGTAAACGGGCTAGGTGAGCTAAAAAAGCGAAAAAAAGGCGTGTGTATTTTATAGGTTTTACAGTAATTTTGTATATTTCTATATTTAGTTTATTGTGTTGTATTCTGTATATTATATGATTTATATTGATTAATTAGAGCTATAGTATATTAATTACAGATTGTAATTAGTTGATTAGTCTATATATATATGCTTTGTTCATTACATTTACGTATTTGACAGTTGGACTTATTGACATACGATATTTTCTACTGGTTTGAGTAACTTATAAAACTTATAAAAATATTAAATCGCTAACAAATTGTAGTACTTTTCATACCTTAGACTGACTCGTATTATAAAATTATTTGTCCGCAACAACCAAAACTGACCATTTTAGCACTTTATTATGTAAATCTATAAAGCTGCATAGTAGATGAGTTTTATTGTCATGTAAGGATGGATTGTATAAAACAAACTACATCAATATTGGAGCATAATGACTAAACATATTTGTTTTTTTATTAATCAAGGGTGCCAGCAAGTCCTTTATTTTATTTATAATATTGAATTGTAAACAAAATTCATTAGTTTTCTTACCTCAGACTGACTAGTATAATAAAATATTTGTCCGCAACAACCAAAACTGACCATATTAGCACTTGATAATGTATATCTATATAGCCGCATAGTAAATGAGTTATATTTTCATGTAAGAATTGATTGTATAAAACAAACTATAGCAATATTGGAACATAATGACTTAAAAATCAATTTAAAGTGCCAGCATGTGCTTTTCAAATTCAAAGATATTGAATCGCAAACAAATTTCAATTCTTTTCATATTAAACTCAGACTGACTCGTATTATAAAATTATTTTTCCGCAACAACCAAAACTGACCATATTATACTTTATAATGTAAATCTATATAGCTGCATAGTAAATGAGTTATATTTTGATGTAAGGATTTATTGTATAATACAAAAGATAGCAATATTTTAACATTATGACATAAAAAAAAATCGCAT
Organism: Mytilus edulis; assembly: GCA_019925275.1. Lineage (NCBI taxonomy): Eukaryota > Metazoa > Mollusca > Bivalvia > Mytilida > Mytilidae > Mytilus > Mytilus edulis. Next base: position 89,014,366 of record CM034354.1, on the reverse strand, counting down.
CAATTAAGAGTGCCAGCATGTGCTTTTTAAATTTAAAATATTAAATCGCAAACAAATGTTAGTACTTTTCATACCTCAGACTGACTCGTATTATAAAATTATTTGTCCGCAACAACCAAAACTAACCATATTAGCACTTAATGATGTAAATCTATATAGCCGCATAGCAAATGAGTTCTAAATAGTTTTATATAAGGATTCATTGTACAATACAAAAGATAGCAATATTTTAACATAATGACATAAAAAAAAAATCGCATCAATTAAGAATGCCAGCATGTGCTTTTTAAATTTAAAATATTAAATCGTAAACAAATTTTAGTACTTTTCATACCGTAGACTGACTCGTATTATAAAATTATTTTTCCGCAACAACCAAAACTGACCATATTAGCACTTTATAATGCAAATCTATATAGACGCATAGTAAATGAGTTTTATTTACATGTAAGGATTTATTGTATAATACAAAAGATAGCAATATTTTAACATTATGACATAATTTTTTTTTTGCATCAATTAAGAGTGCCAGCATGTGCTTTTTTAATTTAAAATATTAAATCGCAAACAAATTTTAGTACTTTTCATACCTCAGACTGACTCGTATTACAAAATTATTTGTTCGCAACAACCAAAACTGACCATATTAGCACTTTATAATGTATATTTATATAGCCGCATAGTAAATGAGTTATATTTTCATGTAAGGATTGATTGTATAAAACAAACTATAGCAATATTGGAACATAATGACTTAAAAAAAAATCAAAGTGCCAGCATGTGCTTTTAAAATTCAAAAATATTGAATCGCAAACAAATTTCAGTACATTTCATATAAAACTCAGACTGACTCGTATAATAAAATTATTTGTCCGCAACAACCTAAACTCACCATATTATCACTTTATGATGTCAATCTATATAGCCGCATAGTAAATGAGTTATATTTTCATGTAAGAATAAATTATGCTCGATCGTTACCGACCCATCTCCAAGATATGACTTCCCTTCGCGAACATCGCCCACAGGTGGCAATCGAATTTGAAAATGATAATTTCACTGTACATAAGACCAGCAAATTTTTTCTTAAACACAATTGAGCAGGCACAAAAACAAAATAATTCAATTGTGAAGGGCGATGTTGGTGCCATAGGATCCAATTTAGACAAATGATTGGTACCTGGACCAAGGGTCGGGATACTAGAAGATGAATTTGAAAGATCTTGTGGTTTGGGTCATTCTATAACAGATGATCGACCTCATGAAGACTCTACGAAAACACAAAAATATGTCTTTAAACAGCTTTAAAGACTTTGTAAAGTGATGAACGAGTTTGGAAATTCATTTCCAGAAGAGTCGTCAGATTTGTAAAAAATATACTCCATTTAAGAAATTGTTGAACAGGTAAGATATGTAAATAAACTCCAAGATATTGGTCCAAACAATACGAAGATCTTTTCAAGCAAATGCAAAACGAAGGAGAACCTGCTTTTTAAAACCAAATAAAAATAGCAACTTCTTATTTTGGCCGCAAAAATGAAACTGGAAACGTCTTTGTCAAAAACAAAGCTAGATAACATAAGTGATAAAAGTGATTGCAATATCTTTTCTAGACTTTTCATTTCTTTTCACAGTAGACAGTTTTACTTGGAATATGTCTTTATCCATTAAAACCAAACTTCTCCTCCGTCTTTAGCTCAGGATGTTTCTTGAAATAGTGGTATTAAATCGCTGCAAATGGGTTTACTTGAAACATTCTGCGATTTGATGATCCTAATTGGGACGCATTGATCGTTGTTGGTGCAGCAATGGTTAATTCCAGGTCACAAAGTTGGGCAACAATATTTAATGATTATTCAAATGATGTCATACTGCCTTACATAAAATCTTGCATCGATGCGTATTCAAGAGTAGACATTGTATTTGTTAATTTCGGATTATGAAAGCTAAACTCAGAATATATAATTATATGTCATGACTCTGTGACGTACAATGATTACAAATACTGGTGTATAGAGTCATCGCGACCACAGTTTCATTCCTGGCGTTCAATTATAAATTTAGAACTTCTTCTGATTTTGGTATTATGCTCATTTCATGAGTGAGATTTCGTTCTTTACATAATACATGCAGTTGTCTGATGCGCCTGTCTAGTCCTAGGTACATTTGAACATCTATAAAAATAATCTGCCGTTCTTGGTGCTGCAATATTGCCTTCAGTAAGACAACATGTCCATTCCCTATCACGCAATATATCACCCAGAGTGTATTGCCTTCAGTAAGACAACATGTCCATCCCCTATCACGCAATATATCACCCAGAGTTTATTGCCTTCAGTAAGAAAACATGTCCATCCCCTATCACGCAATATATCAACCAGAGTTTTATAACAAGTAATTTCAATGTGCAATCCACCAAACACAACGTTAAAGTTATCTTTTTCGTAAAAGGCAGGCCATTGCCAGTGAATTTGCTTAGGAATTTCCAAAAGTGGCTGATCTGCAGTTACAATTGATGTTTCTCCGGGATTCACCACATCATCGAATACCTGAGAATTGCCTGGTAGTGCATACAAATCGCTCTTGATGTCTATAAATAGTTTGCAAATGCGCAAAAGTGTTAAACACATGTGTATCATAACCTTGAAAAATGTTATCAAACCAAATCATAATATCTTAAGAAATCCAAAAACACTGAATTTAAAGTAAATAGTTCAAATATTTTTGTAAGAATTTTGTAACATTTTCGCGCATGCACAAATGCTGGATATAAATCAAATATTCATTTTTTAAATATATGTAATATACATGTATGTGATGTAAAGAAGGTAGCCGCCAAACCTGATAATTGGTTTTTACTCAAAGAAGTTAATAAAAAAAATCCAGAACAATCAGTATTTTAAAACTGAAGAAACAGCCATTTTAGAAAATGGACGTGGCCATCTTGAAAAAAATATGTTTTTGAATGGCCAGCAGTTATTTTTTAAAAAGTATATAATAATGATGCTTTGTGGTAATTTTCATGCTTGTATCATCATTTGCACAATCCCTCGATTTTGCTTGCTACTATCTTCCACTATTAGATTGACAATAATACTTTAAAAGACTCCACATGCAGGATTTAAAGAAAAAGACATGATGTTGGCAAAAGTGTTTTTCATAGTCATATAACCATTAGTTGATAATCGTTTGACAAAACACTCAGATGCAATCGAGTTATTCCATGGCGGTAACTATAAACATGCTTTTAATTCATTTAAGGAAATGATATAGATTGTTTGATGCAGTTGATAATGCAGACATTGAATACTATCAATCCTAATCAAAATTTTTATTTCTAATATAGGATTTCGCTGTATTTTTTTTATAAAAGAACTTTATCATATACTAAATAGAAAAATGAAATAAAAAAATAGGGTTCCCCGTTCATTTCGGCCCACAATCTGCCCCCGAAAAAAGCATACATTTTTGTTAATGTTCCTTTTTTCTGTTGAAGTAATAGGAGGAATAGAGGTAATATCGAAATAAAAAAAGAACTTTATTACAGAAATAGCTTAAATTTTACATTTATTTAGTTTATGTACAGCTCATTTGGAAACAATAATAAAAAATATAGGTCACCGATGAGTAAAAAATGATATTTCAATTTTAATGCTAAAAATGGCATTTTTGTACCAAAGGGAGATAATTTGGAGCTTTTTCAATGATGTAAACATTTTAAAAGTTACCTGGGGCCAAACCAAATCGATTGTTTTGATTGTTTTTTGTACCATATCATAAAGTAATTACTAATAGTGTAATAAACAAAATACGTAATGAAAAACCAAATGTTTAATTTTTTGCTGAAATTTTTGTACCCGCGATCCTCCTTAACAGGCGGCAACTTTCAACCTAGCCTAAAATAGTAGTACCATTAAACTATAAAAAGACAGACTATAAAATATCAATTGAATTAAAAAGAGAAATTTACAAAATCAACTAAACTGATCTGACACAATATAAACACATATTTATAATATAGAGGAGATATAAAATAATGCCAAAAAGAGACTGAAATAACCTTGAACATAATATTACTTTACAGCATTCTACGCATGAAGCGCAAGGACAATCAACCCTCTGTTTTTATATATATAATTTCATATCGATCAATGGTCGAGAAACAAATTGGAAAGAGATCAAATCTATTCCAGCAAAATTAACATTCCATGACTACAATTCAACAATGTGTTAACTTTTAATAATATAAAATTATGACTTCTGTCCATTTAATTTGGGTTTTGCAAAAGCAAAGTAGACGAACTGGGTAAATATATTTCTAGAAGAACAAAGAATCTTAGGTCTTTACATATATATTGCATCGTTGAGAATCGTATGTGATTGTTTAAAAAGCAGTAGTTGAGTAAAAGAAAAATAATTGTCGGTAAAGTGGAAGTATATGCGCCTGTTACACAAGTGAGAGATTTAGAAAACTATGAATCAGGCTTTATCTACCGTTCAAGGCAATGCCTGTGTACAACATCAGGAATATCACAGTCGTTTTCCATTCGTTGTATGTGATGTTGAGCTTTTTATTTTGGTATTCTGTAAAAGAAGTTCCGTTTTTATTTTTCGAGGAAATCGATGTTTTACTTTATAGTCGATCTTGAATATGAGAATATGTTTTGGCACCTCATGCCTCATGAAGAAGGCATGTTTTTGAAGTATTTGCAATTCGGATTTTAGGTTGGTCTTTGGTGTACTCTACTCAAGTCAATGTATCTGAACAGAGTGATTGGACAAAAAATACAGTATCAACATACTTTACTAACCTACGGAATGAATAAGGTGTAGAAAAATATTTTCAAAATTTTTTAAAACTTTGTAATTACTGCATGATTAAAGACATAAAAGCACTAGTTGCATAACTGTAACATAATAACATAACTAATCTAAATATCAGCTGAACAAAGTTAAAGCTACAAAAATTTATTCATTCCTCACCGGGATTCGAACTCGTGCTTTTGGGATATCAAGAAAAGACCTGTTGCATAGACTGGTAGAAAGGTTTTTCATTAAAAATCATGCCGCATCCTCTCAAACATTTTTTCTTCTTCATTAACACATATTCTTTTATTTATGAAGTGAGGGGGATTTTTTCCTCGTCCGATCACTGTTATATATTTTTCATTTAACATTAGTTTTAAACGACCATTTTAATCTTAAAAGCAATTAAGACTATAAAATATGTAGGAAATGCGGACAAATTAAAAAAAACACCATTTTTTAGAAGGACATTTTATTGAAATTATTTTTGCATTTAATTCAAACAGTAGGCATGATGAATATTCATCATCTCCTTATAGAAGACCGAATCAATTTTGTATAGACTTTTTTAAATATTTTTTTTTAAATTAATTATGTGTGTTTGTAAGTGTGCATTTGCAATGTTATATATTTATTCGTATCCATATATTTATCAAGTAAAGGCTATGATCCTTTTTTATTACACATTTTGTTTTAAGTATTAACTTTGATTAGATAAATTTGATAAATACATACAAACTCACCTGCCATTATGAAGATGGTTGACTGTTACAGAAAGGCAGGATTAATGTTCGCAAAGGCGGTTCACACCTAGTAATAATATAAAACATTTTTTTAGAGATAACAATAATTTGATATAAACGAGGAAGCCTTATAAAGACCATTGAGACAAACATAAATATCATATAGATAACAAACCAAGAAACAATCAACCCATAGCATTATACCCGAGTGGAAACTATATAAATGCACATGTAAACAGATTACCGATCCTGATGACTGAGATACCTTTAATTTAAGAATATTTAAAACATGTTATATTTGGTAGAAAATGTATTGAGAAGAATCTTTTTAAATATTTGTTTTTCAAATATCAACTGTTTCTATGTTGAACTAATTATTCTAAATAAATGCTTATTGATATACAATTACATATAATTTGTTGTATATGTAGAACTATTAAAAATCATAAAGTCATAGTAAATTATCAAGTCATGGATTTCGTAAAGTGACATCAGTTAACACTGAAGCACGCTCTTAGATATTGTCTATATATATATGTTTGCATTGATTTTGTTATTTAAAATCAAAAATTGTAATCAAAGTTCTAAATTAATATGCAATGTTTATCTTAACACTGGACTGATATTAGTACTTCTGAACATTTCGTTTCCAGGGGGAAAGTTGCATCAGTAATGAGTGCTTAAATCTATTAATTATACGGTTTTTTTTAGAAAAGGGGCAAAAAACAACAGAAGGACAGTCAAACTGACAGATAGAAAACAAACTGACACCGCCATGGTCTAAAATGAAAAGACAAACAGACAAACAGCCGCACCAGGAAACAACACCAAAAACAAAATAAAATTGAAAATGTAAATGGGGAATGTGTCAAAGAGACAATAACCCGACCATAGATAAAACAACAGCAGAAGGTCTCAAACATGTCTTCGCTGTAGGGAGAAATTCCCGTTCCCTGAGGCGTCCTTCAACTGGCCCCTAAACAAATATATACTAGTTCAGTGTTAATGAACGCCATACTAAACTCCAAACTGTACACAAGAAATTAAAATTAAAATAATACAAAACTTACAAAGGCCAGAGGCTCCTGACTTGAGACAGGCGCAAAAAACGAGGTGGAGTTACACATGTTTATTAGATCTCAACCTTGCCCCTATACCTCTAGCCAATGCAGAAAAGTAAACGCATATCAATACGCACATTAAAATTCAGTTCAAAAGAAGTCCGAGTCTGATGTCAGAAGATGTAACCAAAGAAAATAAACACAATGACAATAATACATAAATAACAACAGACTACTAGCAGTTAACTGACATGCCATCTCCAGACTTCAATTAAACGGATTGAAAGATTATGATTTCATCATATGAATATCAGGCACAATCCTTCCCGTAAGGGATTTAGTATCATACCATCATAACAAATATGAGAAGAACATAACCCGTGTCATGCCAACAACTGGTTTTTGAATAAATGTGTTGTAATGACCTGACAACAGTATCGTAACTATATCCCTTCTTAATAAGTCTATTTAAAGGTTTTGTTAGTTTCTGAGGTGAATACTGACATTGCAATACAAATCCCATCAACATTGGGAGTGATTTCAGGTGCTACGGAAGGGTAAGCAGATCCTCATCTACATATGGCACTCGTGTTGCTTATGTTATAACAAATCCGGTAAATAGTCTTATTCGGTAGGTCACATTCGTGAAAAGGGAAGGGGATTGTAGAAATAAGGAACATATTTATTATCATCTGTGAAACGGTTATTCCATAACGATCAACCAACTCTTGCTGTCGCCCGTAACATTTATTAAATATAAAAAAAGAAGATGTGGTATGATTGCCAATGAGACAACTGTCCACAAGAGACCAACATTAATGAAGATGAACTTTATGTTGTGTGTGATAATCATATACTTGTTTACATGTATGTTTATTTTTCTTTTCAGGTTGAGATATATGTTGCATAGATGAGATTTTGCATTTTGCACAAGTTTACTTTTTTTGAGTTTCATGATACGTAAATGGGAGCGTTTTTCTCCTAGCGTTATGAAGACTGTGATTTTGGATATGAAGTAGAAGCATAATGATATGACAACTTAACCATGATGACTGTTTTTTCCTGTTCTCTTTGCTCAACAATTTTAATTTGTTTTTGAATATCCTGTGAATATCGAGGAAGACGTGCACAAGAAGATGAAATATTTGTGCAGTGTATAATCTACATTTGATTGGATTTAACAGACATAATAGTATTGAATTTGTGATAATGTTTGGACTATGTGTGTGTGTGAAAATTTAATTCTAGAATTTCTCTGATCTAGTGTGAATGCCTTAGCATAAGGAACTGCTGATGTATCGTTTTTTGCATATTTTTTTTTTTTGCGGATATTGTTTACAAAACATTTGATAGTTGCGATCCAGCTTTTATTATGACATTTACATGTATTTAGCGGATATATGGAAATTTGTTTGTCGTCAAATGGATTGTTGATTTTAAAAAAATGAGTGCTTTTCAATATCAAAAATAAATTACATGTATACCTATATTTTTGTATTACTCTTTCATGGGAATATGTATAATCTACTATTATACCATATCCGTTTTTTTGTTCATTTTTTATAATATAGATAAAAACAACAAAAAAGACACAAAAAAAACATATATAAATTTACATACACACATGATTATTTAAAAGAAATATTTGGGTGTTAGCCACACAAAAAAGGGGTGAATAAAAAATACAGTTTGTTTCTTTAATCAACTACATTGACCTGAATTTATATCGTTTTCAAATGAGTTAATGCCCTTTTGGTTTTTGAATAGGGACGGATCGGATCGTTCATGGACTTCATCAGTTGGTGTTGTTGCTGGACGCTTTTCACTACGAGAGTCAGGTGTTCCCACACTAAATTGAAACATCGTTGTCTGTATGTTTGGTCGTTTTGCTTTAGCGTCTCCTAATTTTTTCCTTAGCTTTTTGGATTTCTTTTTTTTCTTTTTGCGGTTTTCCACTTCCTCCAAAATATCATTCGTTTGATTTTCGAAGGAAAATGTAGCTTTGGTGATTTTCTTCGAGGCTTTTCCGAGTACATTTGATACCTTTTGCGGATCTACATTTGTTGTTGATGGTGAAGCTGTTACATGTGTATATCATTGATTGACTCAGTGTTAGATTCGTCACTGTTTGTGTCGCTTTGAGAAGAGCTGCTGCTTTTTGACTCATTATCGTGAGGCATGCTGTTACTCTTCTTGTTTTGAGCATCAAAACTTGGACAGTCAGCCTGCTTATGACCAGGAAGCTTGCACTGTTTACAGACCCAGTCGTTCTGACAGTCTCGAAATTTGTGACCATTTTGATAACATTTGTTACATACTAAGTTGTCATGATTGTCCTTTGTTGCTGGCATTTGATCTTTATGAAAGACCATGGCTCTATATTTTCCTATTCTGATAAATCTTGGTAAGGGTTTTTCTAATTGGTCGCAAAAAAGAATGCGATCACCCGTTTGGCATTCTGTCAGCAACCCATCTACTCGAAGTCGTTCTCTGTTTAATTTGTGAACAGTACATTTGCCTTCATTTTCGATAGCCCTCAAAATCTGACCATCGTCTGCAGAACAAGGAACATTTTTGACTCTGACACGTAGGTACAAGAGTGATGAGTATTCACTTGATTTTGGGTTGGTACTATAAACATTAATTAGCTTGTTACGTACAGTTATTTTTTTTATGACGAGAGTTTCTCTGTCGTTCTCAGAATCTGGGTAGATGCGCCACATACATCTTCTTCCTCTTCTTTTAAAAAAAAGCAATGTCTCCTTTGCGTTTCTTGTTAGGTTCCTCATAATGGTTCTTAAAAACTTGTGAATGGGGACAAAGAATGTATGTTTTTTTTTTTAAATCAAACATGTTAAAAAGAGAAACGAAAATACCGTAACGTTTCCGATTTTGTTCCTGTTGTTGGGGATTTAGTTGTGACGTTATTTAGGTTATGACGTCATATCCAATGTTAACAAAGAAACGCTGTCATTAGATAACGTCTTTTTTAAAACAAACAATTTTTAAAAATGAATTTTTATTGAGTTCCTTTCTTAGGCTGATAAATATACATTTTATACAAAGTCTCATGCAAACAAGACCGGAAACGAAAGTAGATTTCTGCGCAGATCCTAAAATATAAAAAAAACGCGACAAAATTGTTTTGAAGGATTTTGAGTTCATAAGTACAATGAAAAATTCGGGAATTTTTTTTTTTTTTAACTCAAAATTGTTCAATTATTTTTTTGTCGCGTTTTTGAATTTCCGGATCTGCGCAGAAATCTCCTTCCGTTTCCGGTCTTGTTTACATGAGACTTTGAATAAAATGTATATTTGTCAGTCTAATTCATTTAAAAAAAATGTATGTTATTAAAAAAAGGTTTGTCTCCAGTGGAATAAAAAAAATAAAAGATATATGGGACTTAAACAATAAATCCTTTAAAACTTCTTTTGATATTTTTAACAGTCTTAAAGATAAAAGAAATTGGATTGCACAATATAGCCGCATTAATTCTTCGTTAACACCTCAACAAATTGACGTTTTAAAAACAGACTCTATCATACAAAGTCATTCTGATAGACCTATAAAATTAACAAATTCTTGTCAATTTATAAAAAATGGAGTTGTCGTTGATGCCAAAAAATTATGCCTTAAAGATATTAGATACTTTTATGAGAATAAAACAGCTCTAAATAGCCAGCTTAAGTGGAATTTACATTTTGGGAATGAACTACCATGGGAATACATTTGGGAAACTTTAAATAAGAATTTAGCTAACAGAAAAACTAAACAACTTCAATGGAAGTGACTACATAATATAATTTACACTGAAGAAAAATTACAAAAAATGAATCGCTCAAACGGGAAGTGTCACTTTTGCAATGAAAACGAATAACTTTTTCATCTTTTTATTTATTGTAAACTGGTGGAAGACGTTTGGCGGGAAATTTTTGAGAAAATATGGGAATTTTGTTCAAAATTAAATATCGAAAAATTACAAATATCGGAAACAAGTATAATTTTTGGGGTCATTAATGCAGATGCATCTTATACCCAAATGTTAGACACGGTGCTTCTAATCACGAAATGGGTTATCTGGAAAACTAGAAATATCGCAAAATATCAAAAGAAAGGGATAAGTAAATCGGTGATTTTAAATATGATAAAACATGAAATGCAATTTTTGCTCAAATGTCTTAAACCAAATACGAAAAACGAAGCCTTTTCTACTATGTGTGACATTTTTTGTATATAAATATATATTTTGCGTGGTCAGGTCAGTGTAGTGACCTCTTTACTACCGATTGGATAATAATATGTACACTGCTTTCAACTCCCCGCATGTAATTTCTATTGTGTATGTAATTCATGTATATCATCTAATTGTAACAAGTCATGTTGGATCAACAGGTTCATTTTATAAACAAATATTTACTCACCATATCTTTGAAATAAATCCTTTTTGAAAATCAAAATCATTAATCCATTTTTTTTATGAATGAACTACACATCCCTTTAACAAATCGCACGTGTAAATGATCACTCGACCAGAAATTAAATTTAATTTAAATTAACATAACAAAAGACTTGATGTGTACGATAAAATTGAAACTGCCTAATAAATACAGGTAGCCTTTGTGAGAAATGAATAAAGATAAAAACATACTTTATTCAAAAAATTATGTTTGGTGAGAGCTGGTAAAGATATATAGATCGATTATGATTGCAGGTACATGTACACAGTGTATGTAAAGTGCGCATCCTAAAATACCATTTTCACTGTATATGCCATGCATTTCTGATGTGGAATGGTAAATAAACAGACGAAAACATTATGATATTTGAAGAAAATGAAGAAAAATAGTTCACATGAAAATGTTTAGTTATAAATAATACAAGTTAGACAAAGTAAGAGATGGGAACGTGTTTTTATCGCGCCGAGAGCCATTCATCCGTGAAATAGATACCGAAATAGGTGAATTTAGGACGTTTTACGAACAAATCGTGCAGGTGATTAAAAACTAGCAGGAAAGATGTAGTTGAAGAAAAACATTCATTTCAACACAATTATTACTGTTGTATAACGTAGAATAGCTTTTGTTATTCAGTTTGTCCATATTGTATTGAATTCCACTTTGATGCTATCTTTATGCGAGTCATGTTTACTGTTGAATAATGATACATTACTTTCATTTTCACTGTAGAGCGATTCATTATTATTGTATATGCGGTGCATTTTCACTGTATGCATTATATTCATTTTTATGCAATAAATTCCTAATTCAGCCGACTTGCTCAAACAATGATTAAAGTAAGAAAAGGGTTTGATAGTACTGACTTTGAGATGGAAAGTTTTATTGAACAATCCATTAAATTCAATAGAATTAATATTTATTTTAAATATAACACATTGTAGTCATAATATAACCACATGTGGATCATTTAAGAGTTGAAAGTGTAACAGTTTTTATTAGATTAAAGAAATATATTTTAAAATGCATGCCAATTTGATAAAATTCATGTTTCTGCAGAAGTCATTATCCGCATGTGCAAACAAATTTTATCATTGGATTTCGAGTATGGGTCTATTTACAAAGCAGAAGAAGCATGTCATAGTTTTTTTATAATTCCTCAGCATCTGTATTTAAAGTGCAGTTATATTTATCCAATGCAATGACACTTCATCACTGAAAACGTACATTTATCATGTCTATCGAAATAGAATGGGATAAAAAGGGATAAAAAACAACAACGCTTTTCTAATCTTTTTTTATAAATCACTTCTTGACCAATTTCAACGAGGTTTTGACGTAAGATTTTTGTTTTTGGGTCCGGTTTTAAATTGACCCACAGGGTCCAAAATAAAACTTGAGGTTCTTTGGTAGGCTGAATCCATACATGATTGTGTTTATTATTTTTTTGGTCCATTTAACAAGTTTATGGGGTTCTAACTGTCAAGAAATATATTCTTTTGAATTTCAACAATAATTGAATATTTGGGGTACTTTGGAATGTTGAATCTCACCGTGTTTTTAATTTCGGGATTTTGGTATTTTGGGCCAAATTATCGAAATGGTCCACATTGAGGTCCAGAGGGTCCGATATTCAACATTTTCTTTATTTCATCAAAAATGATGTCTAAGGCTTGCTTAAATGTTGTGTACATACTTACCCCAAACTGTTCAGGGTTCGACCTCTGCGGTAGTATCAAGGGTGCTCTACAACACGTATATCATGTACCCATGCAACTTTATCAGTTTATATTTTTGACAGAAAATGTTTGCCCTACACAACTTGACTTGTATTTCACGCTTTGATGACTTTGGATAATTTATATGTCACATGTCGTTTCATTTTATACAGTAAAGAACATGCAAGCAATAATCGAGCAAAAACTATCTTTCCTTCAGAATATGAATATTGAAGCATTTGGTGTTCTACAATACGGGAGGCAAGTGAAGATGAACTAAAGTTAAGAAGGAGGGGGCTTTTTACCAATGCATGTATTGTCCTTTCAAGACAAAATGGGTAGCTAGTTTTCCCAGGCATAAGAAGATCCACATTAATGAGTTACACAAATGTGACCAGTGTGAATTAAAATTTAAAGACTGTTCAATAAGCATGAAAACTGATAGCATGGAAAAAGCCTGATGTGTACTCATTGTTCCAAACACTTCAAAAGCAGAACTGGGCAGTGGCGGATCCAGTTACGCTTTAGTGATTCCCAATATATATAATCAACCAAATTTTTCAAGGCACCCCTGGATACGCCTATGCTGGCCTGGCTCAACATATGAAGAAAGCAACAGGAACTTTTAATCACATCAGCTCGTTTTGTAGTCAAACATTTAAAATGCTTCGCTGACCGCAGAGGTTGAACCCTGAACAGTTAGGGCAAATTTGGACACAATATTAAAGCTTGATACTATCTGAATTTGAATTATGAAATGACGGTATATAGGTTTCTGACACAAGGTAAATGTGGTCGAAGATTTTACAAATCGTTTGCGCAATACTGTGCAACTGAAGGTTTTTCTTGAAACTTTTCAAAAATTTGAAATTTAAAAAAAAAAAAAAAGAGATATGAACCCTTTAAAAAATTAGAACCATCAAACCAAATCCCAGTCTTTCCTTTGTGGTAATGAGCCATAATCCATACACTTAAACACAATATATTGTCTGGAAATTAGAGGGGGAAAAAATTGCCATTTCTTTTGCCCCTTATTTCTGCATGTTTGGGACAATTATCCCCGAACATAACCCCATTCTTCCCTTTATTTGTTATATTGTTCCTTGTGGCACAATGCCAGAAAGATCCAAAAACTTACACACAAGTAATTGTCCGGAAACTACAAAGTTAAGATGATTGTTTTTTGTCCCTTTTTTTGTTCCTTCATTCCTAAACTGTTAGTACCATAACCCCAAAAATGAATCCTAGCCTTCTACTTATGGTATTAGACGCTGTAGTACAATTTCAGAGCAATCGGAATTCTTATACACAAGAAATTATCCTGAATCTAAAAACAATGCTTCTTTTATGCCCCTTTTTAGTAAACGGTTGGAAATATCATCCCCAAAATAATCCCAACCTTCCTTTTGTGGTATTGAACCTTCTTTAAAATTTATATAGATCCATTCACTTAAATTGAAGTTGTCCGGAAACCAAATGTGTCCCGGACGACGCAGACGATGAAGACTTCATAGCAATATACGAACCGAAAAAAAATGCTGTAGTATAAAAACAAATCTTTGATGGCCAAGTCAACAAGCCCTATAAATGATAAATTTAAGAAAGTATTTTTTTTTACAAACATATTTTGAAACAACATGCCCCAAGAAAACAACAAAAAGTATCAGTGTGATTTGTGTAATCAGGAAATTTGCAACTTCAAAAGACCTAGCGAATCACAAAGCCGGGAAACATGACAATACAGTTCACACATGTCAATACTGTGGGAAAACGTATAAATGGCCAGCCATTTTTTTTTTAAGAATTGAATGCTCTTTTTTGTAAATTTATTGTAAAAGCGTTGACCGAAGTACATTTTGTATGAAGCGCTTCATACTAAAAATGTGCGCACGGTCAACGCTTTTACAACCCTATAAAGTTACAAAAAAAACATTCAATACTTAAAATTACATGTTTACCTATAGGATCATGAAAACACGCCTTTTATCAAGTTTTTATTTCATTTACCTGTGCACTTTATTGTGGGACCTCGTGTCATCATGAATGAAAAGTTGCATTGTGTGATGCAATTGAATAAGGACTATCACGAAATTGCTAGTTAGCCAATCAGAATAACGTATTATAATGAAACATACATCTAATGTAATTGTAGACATATACAAGTTATAAATAGATATGAATATTAAAGCAATCTAATAAGTTTTTCATTTGTTGCAAGTATAATTATCACATTAATCTATACTAAAAATGCATCGCATCTTCGAAAATTCTACATCAGAAATGAATGCTATACAGTGATAATTCCTCGCATCTATAGTGAAAATGGATCGCTTTTAATAATTGATATTCTATATTATGTTCCTTTTATAACACATATTTGAACTTTAATACATTTATTTTACATTAAAAAGACAAATCATAATGAAAATATGTTACAATTTAGTTTCAAATCAATTATTTTGGTAATTTCAAAACGTAAACAAATAAAGTTTTCCCATGATCCTTTATTCTACAATGAACATACTCGCATACAACATTGAAAATGAACTGACAGGATTCGCACTTTATATACACTGGTACATGTGTACAAGGATAGATAAGATTTATAAAGGTGATGTTAATAATTCATAGTGGGAGTTTTTTTTCTCAACAAATGAGACTGTAAAAATTGTGGCCCCCTTAGTTGCTCCCCTGGGCAACTGAGGGTTGATGTAACAGGTGATTGTTAATAAAATATGTTTAATATTAAAAAAAACCAACAAACGTAACCTGATGACAGCGTCTCATTGTTTACATTGAATATGACGTCATAACTTTAATAACTTCACAACTACAATCCCTAACAACAGAACTAATATCGGAAACGTTACGGTATTTCCGTTTCTCTTTTTAACATCGTTGATTTAAAAAAAATCATAGACTTCGTCCCCATTCACAGGTAAAGAACATTAAAGACGATAATCTTTATTACATTGTAAACTTCAAAATCAATATTTGATAAGTTCATAAACCACACGCATTTTATTAACATACCCTAGAGATCGTGATATGCATAAGCTTATTTTACCCATGAAGATTTTAAATACACAATTTCTTTACGATAATCAATAAATAGACTGATAGTACATCTGACATAATTGAATGACATTTTATAATATATGAAGTGTTTTCCCTTGTTCTGCAAGAAATAATTGAATAATTAGACATTTAGATGTGGTACACATTTATGTGTGCCAATGAGAAATTTCTCCATCCAAGTCATAATCAGGTTTTGAACAACCCCTCAATGTTATAAATATCTCTTTTATGAGGTGTCAATTTAATACACTTTTTAGTACAAAAGGGCTCATATTTTCCCAAAGAACTATATATATATCTGGTATTAAATGGTCAAACATGTCCAATAATTTTGTAATATTCCTGAACTTGAACAACTATATCATTTTATTTTATATTATTTAAAATAAGTGAACAACGACACACAAAATGTAACTGGAGACTGAGTTTTAAGCATCGAAACTACTATTTGGTTTAATAGACAATAACGAGCTTCATCATTCCTTTTATATTTAACCTTGAATTAACTGTTACTAACACTGTATCCTTTCCTCTGTCTCCTTTATTTGATGTTAACTAAATGTTCATGAAAATGTCCTCATAGGTCTAGAGTATAAATCACCAAACTCAGACAATCAGGTGAAAATCTTAAAAGCTTAATATCAACAACGATACAGTTTATATTTACATTAGTTATAATGAGGCGCTTGAAAAAAAACCCAAAAAACTTCAAAATGTAAGACAAATGGGATTTTAGAAATACCAGATTCTCTCTTACCTTTGAATACAATGTCCAACAATCTGCTTTTCAACACTCTGCCACTGGCTGTGTTCAAACGAACGTATTATCTTTAAATTTAAACTAACATAAACTTTCAGATAGATAGATATAAACTGGTTTTTTTTATCTTTCGAATAATAAACAATCACTATTATAATGGATTTTTAAAAGGCTTTAAGGTAGATCATAAGTAAAGGTTTCTTGAGACAAAATTTTCTCATAAATGGCCAAAATGAAGATTTTACTATGTTTTTTTTCAAAAATGTGATAAAAAGTATGGGTCAACGTGCTATTTTTGAAGCTATGAGTCGTTGAAAATTGCCTAAATTTGGTTAGTTTGTTCATGAAAAAACACATAAGAGTGCATAAAAAAAATTCTATGAATTTTTAAATAAATTGTGAGAAAATAGGTTTCATAATATGTTTTAAGAAAATAAAAAGAAAACATGGTGTCACCGAACTTGTTTTCTTGCCACAATTAGAATTAAGAATTTCCCTATAAGCCAATTATAAATTTTGTACTAAAAGAGTTATCTCCCCTTTACGGAAGCCCTGGGGTGTCACGCAAAAAAAAAATTACAACTTGCGCGCACAAGTTACAAACTTGTGCGCACGAGTTACTATCATGTGCGCACAAGTTACATAACTTGCGCGGACGAGTTACAAACTTGCGCGCACGAGTTACTATCTTGTGAGCACAAGTTACATAACTTGCGGGCACGAGTTAATAACTTGTGCGCACGAGTTACTATCTTATGCGCACAAGTTACATAACTTGCTCGCACGAGTTACTAACTTGTGCGCACAAGTTACTATCTTATGCGCACGAGTTACTATCTTGTGCGCACGAGTTACTATCTTGTGCGCACAAGTTACATAACTTGTGCGCACGAGTTATCAACTTGTGCGCACAAAATTTCAGTAGTTTTGATACCTCATACTGACTTGTACAACGAAATTATTTGACTGCATCAACTAAAAGTGACCATATGTGCACTTTAATTTGTAAATCTATATACCAGCATAGTAAATCAGCCATATTTGTTATGTCAGGATTCAATGTATATTACAATGGACAGCAATATTGCTATACAATAACAACAATTTTTTGTTTGCATACATTTAGGGTGCCAGCATATGTCCTCCTTTTATTCAAAATATTGATACGTAACAAAATTTCAGTAGTTTTGATACCTCTTGCTGACTTGTGCAACAAAATTATTTGACCGTGTTGACCAAAACTGACCATGTGTGCACTTTTTTTTATAAATCTATATACCTGCATAGTAAATCAGCCATATTTTTTCAAATTTTTGTTCGCATAAATTTAGGGTGCCAGCATGTCCTCCTTTTATTCAAAATTTTGATACGTAACAAAATTTCAGTAGTTTTGATACCTCATATTGACTTGTACAACAAAATTATTTGACTGCATCAACCAAAACTGACCATATGTGCACTTTAATTTGTAAATCTATATACCAGCATAGTAAATCAGCCATATTTGTTATGTCAGGATTCAATGTACATTGTATATTATAATGGACAACAATAATGCTATACAATAACAACAATTTTTTGTTTGCATAAATTTAGGGTGCCAACATATGTCCTCCTTTTATTCAAAATATTGATACGTATCAAAATTTCAGTAGTTTTGATACCTCTTGCTGACTTGTGCAACAAAATTATTTGACCGTGTTGACCAAAACTGACCATGTGAGCACTTTTATTCATAAATCTATATACCAGCATACTAAATCAGCAAATTTTTTCAAATTTTTGTTTGCATAAATTTAGGGTGCCTTCATGTCCTCCTTTTATTCAAAATTTTGATACGTAACAAAATTTCAGTAGTTTTGATACCTCATGCTGACTTGTACAACAAAATAATTTGACTGCATCAACCAAAACTGACCATATGTGCACTTTAATTTGTAAATCTATATACCCGCATAATATATCAGCCATATTTTTTATGTCAGGATTCAATGTATAATACAATGGACAGCAATATTGCAATACAATAACAACAAATTTGTGTTCGCATAAATTTAGAGTGCCACCATGTCCTCCTTTAATTCAAAATATTGATATGTAACAAAATTTCAGTAGTTTTGATACCTCATGCTGACCATGCTGACTTGTACAACACAATTATTTGACCGCATCAACTAAAACTGACCATATGTACACTTTAATTTGTAAAGTTATATACCTGTATAGTAAATCAGCCATATTTTTTGTGTTAGGATTCAATGTACAATACAATGGACAGCAATATTGCAATACAATAACAACAAATTTGTGTTCGCATACATTTAGGGTGCTAGAATGTCCTCCTTTTATTCAAAATATTGATACGTATCAAAATTACAGTGTTTTGATACCTCATGCTGACTTGTACAACAAAATATTTTGAGCGCTTCCACCAAAACTGACCATATGTGCACTTAAATTTGTAAATCTATATACCATATATACCCGCATAGTAATTCAGCCATATTTTTTTATGTCAGGATTCAATGTATAATACAATGGATTGCAATATTTCAATACAATAACCAGCTGATAACAACACATTTTTGTTTCGCATAAATTTAGGGTGCCAGCATGTCCTCCTTATATTCAAAATATTGATACGTAACAAAATTTCAATAGTTTTGATACCTCATGCTGACTTGTACAATGACATAATTTGACCGCATTGACCAAGACCAAAACTGACCATATGTGCACTCTAATTTGTAAATCTATATGCCAGCATAGTAAATCAGCCATATTTTTTTATGTCAGGATTCAATGTATAATACAATGGACAGCTATATTGCAATACAATAACAACATGAACAACAAATTTTTGTTTGCATACATTTAGGGTGCCAGCATGTTTCCTTTTATTCAAAATATTGATACGTAACAAAATTTCAGTAGTTTTGATACCTCATGCTGACTTGTACAACAAAATGATTTGACCGCATTGACCAAAACTGACCATATGTGCACTTTAATTTGTAAATCTATATACCATGTATACCGGCATAATAAATAAGCCATATTTTTTATGCCAGGATTCAATGTATAATACAATGGACATTAATATTGCAATATAATAACAACAAATTTTTGTTTGCATTAATTTTGGATGTCAGCATGTCCTCCTTTTATTCAAAATATTGTAGTAGATTTGATACCTCATGCTGACTTATACAACAAAATTATTTAACTGCATAGACCAAAAACTGACCTGCATATGTGCACTTTAATTTAAAAATCTATATATATCCGCATAGTAAATCAGCCATATTTTTGATGTCTGGATTCAATGTATAAAATAAATGACCGCTGTTGGGATGGCACCTAATTATGTCTTCTCCTGGTACTCCTGTGCACATGTTAGTAGGACGGCAAATGTAAGCAATAAGGAAAACACATAATGCAATTTTTTTCCCGCATACATTGAGAATGTCAGCGTTTCATCTCTGTATTCATAATATTGAACAGTCACTAGGGTGTGTAAAACGAAACTATTAGGCCGAATCATCCAAGTACATGTACCAACACTGACATGTCTGAATTCATTTGTGATTTTTAATAAAAAATGTATTTGAGGTTTTCTTCTGGTAATAGTATACTGTTAATCTAATATGTCGGTTGATTGATTTTGTTTGTAGTTAAACGTCAAGTGACAACTATTTCATTCATGTGCACAAATCTCTCGACAAATCTGACGAATTTGACGAGATTGTTGGTAGTTTTACCACATCGTACATATCCGGACACTGTACAACTGTACAATTTTCGTTAGAATATTCTGCGGAAAAAGAATAGTAAATCCAATCCAAATAAGTAGAATAACAATGAAATATCCATGCATGTATAAATGCGTAAAGTAAAAATTATGAAGGGACAGGTAAAAAACGGGGAACGAAGTAACGTCGACAAAGATGTTGATATCCAATGATATACGAATGTTGTATTAAAAATGTGGTAAAATGCGTTGGATAACCCTAATTTCTATCCGCCTTCTAATTAAAAAAATATGATAGCTCTATGTAATTGACTAATGTTTATAAGAATATATAAAAATAAAAAAAGAAAGAAGTGTGTTGTTATTAATAATGTCTAGTAGAGTATAGCGAGTAAAGAAATTTGCTATCAGAGGCCTTCCTTGGAAGAACAATTAATGCGAATGTTGTTTATACATATTTTAATAAAGCTCAAGTCTGATATGAAAAGTCGCAAAAACGATAACATTTCATAAGCAGACCTGTCCCCAGGTCTGGTCAATAGCAGACTTGTTCACAGGTCTGGTCAGAAGCAGACCTGTCCACAGGTTTGGTCAGAAGCAGACCTGTCCACAGGTCTGGTCAGGAGCAGACCTGTCCACAGGTCTGGTCTGGGGCAGACCTGTCCTCAGGACTGGTCAAAAGCAGACTTGTCCACAGGTCTGGTCTGGAACAGACCCGTCGATAGGTCTGCAGCAGTCATAAAAAAGCGGACCGTAGGTCTGGTCCACCGTAGACGAAGTAAACTTGCTGGTCTGCTTAAAAATTCCCAAGTTAACTTAAAAAGCAGTCAACAAGTTAACTCTAAGTTAACTTTTGTCAAGGTTAGGACCGCACCCATAACATTTGATATTCAAGAATACTTTTTATGGACTTTGTCTTTGATCCTGTCGGCTATTCTTATATGGGTTAAGTCCGGAGCGTGAGAAAAAAGTTCATGTCTTTGAAGTTTTCTAAAATGTATTCAGCACCAAGTGTTGCACGAGCTTCAGCCGGGTATACATGTATATAAAAGAGATGTTTTTGTTCAAATGTTATAACTCAAAATAGAGCCCCACTGAGAAGGAAAAGGTAATGTACGTACATTTTAGAATTATTTGGCGGTGCTTTACACATTTTGATGTTGCGTTATTCTCATTTTCAGTAGCAAACAAGTTGATATCTAAATGGCAAAATATATACAAGATTTTAGTAGTCCGGGTCAATATATATAAATTAACTAAAAATACTTTACAAGTATATTGTTCAAGAAAAGTATAATAAAATCATAATTCATAAAATATCGACAAATAATAACAGTGCAAAACTTTACCTTGATATACTTAACTTATAAATGCATTTAATTTAAAACCGATTATCCTAATTTTAACCAACTTGACTCTAACTCTTAACTTAAAACAATTTTAGATCCCAATATAGATTTTTTATGCCCCATTCATGGGCATAATGTTTTTTGTCTCTGCGCCCGTCTGATCGTTCATCTGTCCGTTCGTCCGTCTGTCCCGCTTCAGGTTAAAGTTTTTGGTCAAAGTAGTTTTTGATGAAGTTGAAATCCAATCAACTTGAAACGTAGTAAACATGTTCCCTATGATATGATCTTTCTAATTTTAATTTTAATGCCAAATTAGAGATTTTCCCCCATTTTCAGGGTCCACTGAACAACGAAAATGATAGTGCGGATGGGGCATCCGTGTACTGGGGACACATTCTTGTTTTCTATATAAAGAAAAATAATGGAATTGCGAAAATAAGTTCCACATTGGTCAATTATCTATTGTCTATATACTTATATCTTAGGGAGTACCCGTTATTCTGATAGTAGTCCGACACCCCAATAGTTCGACATCTTATTGGCCCGACACCCCACTAGTCCGAAACCCCTTTTATCAAGAATGTGACCTACCGAATTCGACTATTTACCCCTATTTGTTAAAGTCAGATTTAGATGGGAATTTTTATTTTGCAATTAGAATCCTTATGAAATTCCTGTTTAAATGATTCCTTTTAAATGAAATTTAACCGTTCTAACATAGCTTTTTTTGTTTGTTTCAGAGATAAAAGGGTCAAAAGATAATGACAAGGGCCAGTGGATGCAAATTTTTGGAAGAAAAAAATTGCCAGTTTAAGTCTTTATGATTTTTCTTTTATAAAATGTCTCTTTTAAGTACGTTTTTATACTGAAACATAACATGTTAAAGTATATCAAATCAAACGTTTGGAATAGTTCTTCGTTGTTTCATTTTGATTAAAGATGATATTTATATATCATATTCTATCTTACTCTGATAATATCCATGAAAAAATATTGTATCAGACTTTTATCGATGAAGTCGCCTGTGAAGTAGCCGTCTTGCTTCATCTGTTCAAAGAATTCCATCCAAAACTGTACACATTCTTTTTCTAAGTATTCCCACCAGCTCTCTATACGTTGATTGTGTTGACATGTTCCTTAAAGAAAAGCTGTTCTGCTTCCAGGACAATTCCTCCTTAAGAATGACTGCATTTCAGCAATATAACTGTTTTCGGTTCCCATGACTGATCGTATTGAATGTGGTACCCTTTCTAAATAAGTCAAATCCTCTACATAAAATCCGGCTACAATTCGTTGGTTATTATTGCTTCTACCAACACGTAACCAAATTATAAACCTTGAAAACCCATCTATACATCCGTTGACACAAATTCCATACGGTTTTAACTTATCATATGAGTCAAGGTGCCATATGTAGTTGGGACCCTTGGATTTATAGTGCCTTCTTTTTAGTTTGCGCTTAACTCTCGCAGCAACGCCAGAAGGATCCAATATGCCTAATAGCATTCTTACCATCTCCTTTTGGACAATAAAACCATTTTGTAAGCATCTCGAATGCATCCAACGGTATCCATGGAGACAACTAGATGACATTGCAACTTGTAAAACATCCGAAACATTCTTTCGTCTGTACAATCCATACAAAGCTAAGCGTCTTTTCAAAGTTCTCATAGATAAAATAACATTATGTCTTTGGGCTAACAAACCAATAATTTTTTCATATTGCAAGCCTAGGCTAAAGTAGGTTGAAATAATGATAGCTAAATCATTTGTGGTCATGATTATTTGATCTGACACCTGTAATAAAATAAGCTATTTAAAATGTGACTACTTCATTGAAAAGATTTGTAAACTAGTATTACTATCGAGCATCGTGGGTCGAATGTTAATCCTAAATTAGTATAATTAATCACAGTGACTATTGACTGGCGATAAGTATCGCTAAAGAAATGAAAATAAGGTTTTCATCTTTGATGTGTCGTCATAGTAATAATCTATTTGTTACGGGTGTGGACCCCTGTTTTGAACGATCAATGCATTTGAATAAGGACATATTGCTAGAACCCCCTTTATAAAATGTCTGGATCCGCCCTTAGAATTAAATTTTGTATTAACGCCAGACGGCCGTTTCATCAAAATTATGGCTAGTTTATACGGCCATAACTAAGGCCATACACATATTATTGACTAGTTTTTGGTACTCGATGAACATCGTTTTCAATATCCTCTCAGTGACGTCGATGGTAATAAGATATAACGCCTATCTAGTACACCAAAAAGTTAAATGTTTATATGTATCAAGTTAAACAACAAATGAGGAACGGTGTAATATGATACCCGTAGCCCATTCACAACACCACAATTTACACGACAGAAATAAAATAACTTGAGTGTCAGTGCATTAAAACAAACTTAGTGTAGGCCGTCTTACGAACAAATAACTCATTTACATTGGAATTCATGAAAAAGGAATAAGAAATTTAAGTGTCTTATTGAATAGTAACTTCGGTTTGATCACTGTTCCTAATTACTTTTCTCTGAATAAATACAGTCAGTAAAAATCTACCTATGTTAAAAAAAATACCTTAATTTATAGAATGCTTGTCCGGCAGGATCGTATTGGACGCCTTCCATAAAGCATAATGTGCCCATGTTATGAACACGTGAAACTATTGAACATAATATACTAACTCGAGCGCACAAGTTGTGTAACTTGTGCGCACAAGATAGTAACTCGTGCGCACAAGTTAGTAACTCGTGCGCACAAGTTAGTAACTCGTGCGCACAAGATGGTAACTCGTGCGCGCAAGTTTGTAACTCGTGCGCGTAAGTTATGTAACTTGTGCGCACAAGTTAGTAACTTGTGCACGCAAGTTGTAATTATTTTTTTGCGTGGCACTCCAGGGCTTCCGTAGTTTTCTTTACATAGTAAAACAGTCTAACCATTAAATTGCAAATATGTTTCTAAATTTGCTGATTTGGGCAAATAACTAGACCGATTGTGTACTGTAATTGTACAATCCAAGATGGCGGTATACCATGAATCTACCTTAAGTAGTTTAGATTTTTATCTAACAAAGAATGAGACGATTTCAGATTTTATTTTTGAAATCTTACAATCTTACAAGAAAATATAGTTTATTTAAAAAAACCACACATGTTTGAATTTACATTAAGGAAGAAAATAAAAGTTATTAAATTCCATGTAAATTGAACACAACTGAGGTATAGGGTGATTTAACATTTTTGCAATTAAAATATACCGGCACTGTGACTATATATTTTATGAGCGGTTTTCGGAAGATCTTATCCTCCGTGTATCTCCTCAAATCCCTGTGGTTTTACAACAGTATCCCTAAACAGCATTGGCAACACAAAGAGTTCGAATAAGTGTAAGAAACAGTTACATAGTGAGACTCTTTCAATATTTCAGCATTTTGTTTCTCTTACTTGTCAGATTTGTCATTACATTATGAAATATATGCATTTCCTTGACGACGATGACGGACAACGGATAGGAGCATCAACAAAATTGAAGTACTTAATTAGTTTATAAAGAAGAGGTGTGTCGCAATTATCAAATCCGTCCATACTTAAAGTTGATAAAATTTTCTTTTCATTTTTTCTGAACGTTTTAACACTTTGTGATATTTGTCCTTGTGTGAATGGCCAATAAAAAACGGATTTTTTGTTGATGGTATCAGCTTTCTCAACATTTCTGGCACAGTAGTGACAGTTATTG
Source organism: Mytilus edulis (assembly GCA_019925275.1). Lineage (NCBI taxonomy): Eukaryota > Metazoa > Mollusca > Bivalvia > Mytilida > Mytilidae > Mytilus > Mytilus edulis. The sequence continues at coordinate 88,988,903 of CM034354.1, read as the reverse complement.
ATGCTATAAATGCATCGTGCACTCGTTCAGTGTTTCTTGTTATCATTGCTAAAATTTTAAAAGAATAGCTGACTTTGTTACAAATTTGTTAACCAACCTATAGAATAAAGTTTTTTATTCATAAATCTATATGCATCCGTTGACGAGGCTATTGACTGTATGATTGTCGCTTTGAATTTGATATCGTTACATAGTATTTCTACCACATATTTACATTGAACATTATAAATACATTATTAATATCAAAAGTTTAAAATAAATTAGCAATTAATATGATGAAATGATGCAAAACATTATGAATTATGATGAATTTGCTGGAACAGTAATCAAAAGAAAATGTCTACTGTCAAATAAATACTAGTGTCGTCTGCAAAAAAATTGATAGTAGCATTAATATCAGATACCATATCATTAATAAAGATAAGAAAAAGTAGCGGACCTAAAATTGAGCCCTGTGGGACACCTGCATGTATCTGTCTCCATGTTGAATTGCTTCCATTTAAGACCACCCGTTGACTCCTCTTAGATAGATAATCACAAAACCAATTAAGTAAATTTCCAGATATTCCATATTGTTTAAGTTTTGATAATAGCCCTTTATGCCAAACCCGATCAAAAGCTTTACTGATGTCACAAAAAACCACCCTAATCTCTGTTCCGTTATCTAAAGCTCTACCAAAGTAGTTAGAAATATCAATAAGTTGATTTATGGCAGAATCGCCTTTTGTAAAACCCGATTGATTAGGGGGGATTATCATATTTTCAATTAGAAAGTTATGTACATGTTTATAGACACATCGCTCCATGCACTTTGATAATATACTTAACAACGAGATTGGTCTGTAATTTTTTACTTCATTACAATTATTACTCTAAAAAACAGGAGTTACATTTGCTTTTTTCCAATCTGCCGGAAAAATAGCTTTAGATAAAGATAGATTAAATAGTTTATAAAGGGGAATTTTAGCTGTGATACAGCCTCTTTTAATAAAATTGGACTGATCAAGTCTGGACCTGAGGCCTTATTTGGATTTAAAATCTTTAAAACATCTTCGACCTCACTATCTTTAAGTGTAATGTCACTTAGTGTATAGTCTGGAACGGGTAAGTCAGGAATAACAGCTTCGGTATCATCTATATGTGTCTACATTGCAAAAAAGTTATTAAATTCATTCGCTTTATCAATATCATTAAATATCAAGTTATCATCCTTAAGCAGGGGAGAAATACCCAAGTGAGTAGATTTGATACCAGAAATTTGGTTACAAGTTTTCCACTAAGTTCTTGCCGATAGGTTACTATTTGACATTTTTTGTATAAGATTAATTTGATATTGTTCGCGAGCTTGTCTTATTGAAGTGGTCACTTTATTTCTATTTTAACTAAATTTATTCCAATCGGCGGGTCGGTTAAACTGCTTAGCTTTCGAGTGTAAACGGTTTTTTCTTTCTTATGAGTTTTCCTAAATCGTTATTTAACCAAGCAGGGTCAGTTTTCCGAATAATCTTGTTTCTGTACAAGAAGACTTATTTATAGGGCAGTTTACCATGTTTACATACTGATTATCATTTGTTTTACCTGAAAAATACCGTTATGCGCCTCACTGATTGCGATTGGTTTTTCAGATCGTCGGTATTTAAAAAATGAATTTGGGTCTGTGTTTTTTTCTCAAGTAATACCGGTACTTTGTTTTTCTATGTTTATAGTCGGTGTATTCCTGATTAATATTTTTAAAGTTTATTTTCCTGTACAGTAAAATGTATTAATCTTTTTCATAATTAGTATTGATAACCTATTCTAATGATGATTATATTCGTCAAGTATATGGTGTTTGGTTTGCAATATATTTAAACTTTCATTGTCCAGGTACGCTTGCTCTCTACTTTTAGTTTCGTACGTTCTATATGTTGACCTCAACGTTAAAGTATTTATAGAATTTCTGGTCAAGGTTATTTCATCCGCTTTTGATGGAGACTTTTATGATTGATTAATATGTTTTCTCGATAAGGATATTTAGTAGCAGATGGTAAATACTTTAATTTAATATTATAGTAACATACATATGACATAAATATTATTATCAACATAACTAGATTCTCTAGTACACAATAAAATTTCTTTGCCATTTTATTAAATACACATACATTAATGTACTTTTTATTTTTATTTGTCTTTTTCTTTTTCAGGATAACACTTTTATAAAGAACAGACGATTTATGATCTTCATTATTGGTACTGATAAGACTATCTGTCAGTCTGCATATTTTAAGTGGACAACCTTCATCAGCTGTGTCACATAACAACAAACATTTTGAGACGTATCTCGAATAATATATACAGTTAAAAATAAATGAAATCAGTGCTATACATACTGTTTTGTGAAAAATATGATTGATAAAATGCATTTCTTTTAGTTTTTTTTTTATAATTTAAAATAAAAGAGGAGTTCAATTCTTATATTTTGTATTTTGATTAACAGATGTTCAATTAACGTCTCTTTTTTTGGCTTCTTAGCAGCCTCATCTCGTGTTGCGTCGTGCAGGTTCTCTGTTGGGGTTACTGGAGATTTTTCAATGTTCTTTGATTTTGACTATTTAGATGTGCTATTTGTAGTGTCACTCGGATCATGACTCGGTTTTGTTGTCAAATACCTCGAGATACCTGGTCTTCTGTCAACACTTTTAAGAATTTTAGGTTTTTCCTTTTGATTTTGGGAATTGTCTTTGCTTTCCTGAGTACCAAGGTTCAAATGCGAATGTTCCGTGTCACTCTCTGACCTACTTCTACCCTTGGTATTCAGGAGAGGTTTTGTCGAGCTTTTGGCATCGACATCACTATCCTGGAATGACTCATCGTTATCTTCGGTTTGTTCATTGGTCTGTACCTCAGTTTCATTTTCATGGAAAACTTCTGGATTGCAGACACTCTCCATGTTGGTCATAAATGTATTGTATTCCTCAACTTCACCATCAGAACGCTCATCACACTCATATTGTCTATGTCCTAGTTGACCACATTGTTTGCACTTCCATCCGTTTGGACAAGTGTTTGATATGTGCCCTTAATCTAGACACTAACTGCATTTCATATTTGGTCTGCTGGTGGATGCTGGGCCAAAATAGCTGATATTAGCCCAATAGTTGCCTATTTTCAACGACTTTGGAAGTGGCGGATTGAAAGGTTTTCATATGACTATCCTATCACCTGTTCTGCAGTTTGTTAAAGATTGTCAATTATTAATCTTTCCCTGGAGTGAGTGATTATTTCACACTTGCTAACTGAGGTTTCAAGAGTCCTTAAGATCTGGTCGTCATCTGCTGATAGAGGAACATTTTTGACTCGTACCTTTATAGCATTTGGTTCTTCATTCATGGTTACTTTTGGGTTTCTCAAGCACAGGGTTATTGATTTTCTTCTGATGGTTAACCCCAATGACAGTAGTTCTTTTGTGTCTTGTTCATTGTCGAAATATAGTCGCCAGATGCCTCGAACTCTCTGTAACCCAATTAAAGCTCGAACTTTGCACATCGAGAAGTACTAAATTATTTGTCCGTTTTTGAATATTCTAGTCTCAAAAGAACTGTAAACATATATTGTATACAGTCTTCAACAATTCATACCATACTATTAGCTGCAATCTTACAAAAAAAAAACACTTCTTTGCGGAGCTATGAAACACTAATCACCTTGGTTCAAGGGCCATAACCCATCTTCCCAAACTTAACTTAAAAAAAGGTGTCCGAATGAAGACTGGATCGTGGATATGAGAAGTAATAAAATAAAATTGGTACTTGATACTTATTAAACACAATTATTAGACTCTTTTCGTACAATATAAGTAGCCCTAAAAAGGACTGTTTTGAATTGATGTAACCTTGCATTCATCTTCAATTCAGCTTCATGCTTTTCAGGTGGTACTCTGGTGTCTTCAGCTTATCATCAAAATACTTGAGAGACTTGCCACTGGATCTCTCTGGGAAAATCTTCTTGGGTAGATCTCCAGTAGATCGCCCGTCTACTAGAACTGCTATCGGCAGTACTTTGTAGATATGGTCGATGAAATTGTTACATATGCTTATAGTCATATCTTCTCTCCAAACAGACTTGATACCATTGATGAGATCTTCTTTTGTCCTTGGTTCATTTTTGGACAATCTAGACTTCATCATGCTCCACACCATCTCGATTGGGTTAAATCGGGACTCTCTGCTGGCCAAACATCCCACCAGTTAATATTCTGCTGCTTTATGAAGTCTTTCGTTGCATTTGCAGTGTGCTTAGGATCATTATCCTACTGAAATCGATGAGTGTCAGGGTATACTCGCTTAATGAATGGTATTAGGCCTGTCGCCAGTATAGAATTGATATAGAAGGCTGATGTCATGTCATGATGTTTACAAATATCAGAATACTCGTGGTCCCCCGACGACTAATACCAGCTCAAACGTGTACCTTCAATGGGTGCTTAGTTTCAGGTAGAACTGGAGCAACGGAGTTTTTTTCTCGGTAAATGATAACATTGTTCTCGTGCAGTTGCACGGAACACTCGTCAGAGGAGATTATATCGTCAAAGTTATCGTTGTCGGCAATGACGGCCTTAGAAAACAGAACCCGTTTTAACTTGTTTGATTCTCGAACCATCTGTTCATATCTAGGCGAAGAAGCTGTATAACCGGCTGCTGTAATGACTTTTTTGACAGTTGATTTGCTGGTGTGTGTACCCTTGTTTGCTAAAAGACGCTGAATGTCGGTAGACGTTTGAGTAGGTGTTTTGCTAAAGCATTCTTTACAAAGTTGACATCAGGATCAGTGATATATTTGAAAGTTGGTAATTTTTCTTCTTCCTTGCTCAAATTTTCGTAGCCTATATTGCCGGTTTGGTATCTTTTGATGACATGTTTAACGGTACCCCAGGTAACATCTATGCTTCGGGCGGCTAGTTTTTTTTTAGAATGGCATGAACTGGCCAGCTCTGTCTATACAAAACGATGATTTCTAGGTTGTCGTGATGTGTAAGCTTAAACTTCGACATGGTATGTGAAGATATCGAACTATACTGATAAGTTACATTTACAAATGCTATTTAAATGCATCCCCTAACATGGCATGTATATTGCACGGGAGTTGACCAGGAGTCGACTTGTCTGGGTGAACACCTGTAGACCATCATCTGGTTACATTAATACACATGTCAAATTAATCGTGAGAAAGAAAGTTGGAACTTCAAATCGTGTGTTCCTGACACTAGCCCCATACGGCTTTTGTAAAAGAATATTTGATATTGATTAAAGATGCATATAAAACGGATACACAACAAAACAACTAAATATACTTTAAATAGAATAATAAACTAATGAGTGGATGCAGATATTTTACTCATAAATCTACAAATGTATATTGTTTTCACTCTTAATTGATCATATTAATTTCAAATCATTAAGATATTTATTACCCATCATCTTTACCTAAAATGCTTCAATTAATCCGATTTCGTTAAAATATTTCTGAATTGAAAGATTACATTTTCAACATGAAGACAATAATTTATCTTCAAAAATTGTTTAGCATATTTGTTAGTATAGATTAAACACATGAAGTATTATATTAGAAAGATACTTTCTATGTATAATTTATAATATATATATATATATATTTATATATATAAAAATTGGGGGAAAACAAAACAAAAATAAAAAGAGAATTAGAAAAAGGAATAATAGACAAAAAGTTTAAAGAATAGGGAAAATGAATACAAATTTAATGGAATACAAAATTAAACTGAAGGACCTCCATTTAGACCCCCATAAATACATTACTTAAGTTTTGTCACTTGCGTACATGTATATTTAACACTGAAAATTAGTTGCAATTTACCTACTTCGACAATAAAATGAAACAATTTCCATATATGGGTTATAAAATAAGGTGTTACGAATATTGACTTAAAATAATAAATACTTAAAATAATTGATAATTAACTTTTGAAATTTAATCGGAAAGTAAGTATTGAATAATAGTATCATTATATCAAAGGAAATCCACACAAGCTACGCGATTGTTTGATGTCCTGAAATGAACTCATAATTTTATTCTGACTTCAAAGAATGTTTTTATTTCAAGGATTGTTTATTTTTTCCTCAAAGACTGTTTATTTTACTTGAGATGTTTTCATTAATAAGATTTATAATAATTTAATAAAAATATAACTAAATTTTTTCATTAATCATTATAATCAGTATGGCTATCAGAGCTGCTACCCGAGAATTCAGTCACTTTCTTGTAAAGTATGATGATGACACTATCTACATATGTCCTAGAATAAAGACTGTTACAGAAGGCCGTGATCGCACCGGTGAGCGGTACCCAGTCATTTACGGCACTAGTCCCGACAACCCAAAAACAGCTGAGATATTAGACACGGGTGATTACATCCTTATCGTACAGAAAGAAACTGAGTATGCGGTTGCTACGTCATCGCTTCTACCACCACCAGAGTCGCCAACTAAATCAGCTTCATCATCTGACTCGCAACCAGATACACAGTTAACAATACGCAAAAGAAAAAGGGTGATTCGTTGTGCATCCAAAGTTAAAAGAGTCAAGCAACTGGCTGTTATGTTGAGCACAGGAGAGAAGATCAGCGACCCGTATCAGTACAGGTCGCCGTCAGTTTCGCCTGAATTTCCACCTCATCTTTCTGCTCCAACACCTCCTTCACCAACAACTACTCCAGCAACTCCGCCACCAGTATGTAAAGCAGCTACGACACAAACAACACCAGCAAACAAGGACCCACCGGCTTATTCACTACAACAGTCTCTTCAAGCTATTGAAAACAGCTGCCATTCAGCAACCCCAGAATAGCCGAGATGGAACGCCTAATGATAAACCAAGGGAATATAATTATAGAGAAAGGCAATGTTATTAAAGAGCTAGCTTCAAAACAGAAAACTCCCCATCTTACGCCGTTACCAATAACTCCAATCAGACTACCCGATACTCCAGGTACACCCACAACTCCGAGAATTCCTCAACCTCTACCAGATTTACCACTAACACCTACATCATCGTTACCCGACTCGCCTCAACCTCAGCCCCTTATGCAACGCCTAGTCTTGCCTATGCATCTGTTCAACGACATTCCCAAGCACATGCGTCTAACAGAAGATGACTTGAGCAAGTATTCCAACTGTGGAACAAACCCGGGATCATTTGGGGTTTCTATAGCTGAAGCACTTTTTCCCGGAATTATTCACATCAGATCAACTCCGTATCTATTATGTTATGTCGTTGTTCTCCTCTTATATTTAATGCGTTTCCCTCGGTTTTAGTTTGTTATCCCGATTTTGTTTTTTGTCCATGGATTTATGAGTTTTGAACAGCGGTATACTACTGTTGCCTTTATTTATTCGTATAGGGGCGGTGGTAAACTCAGCAAAAGGCCATTAGAAGACAACAGAAATAATGTGATTAAGAGATATGTCACTGCACTCTTCCCATCAGTCAACACAGAGTCAGCCTATCATACGTTAGTTGTTGAGAAGTTGAACCAGTACATGTATCTTCGTCGACCAGTCCAACCAGTCACCAGAAAGTGTTAAAAACGTTTATGTGTGACATTATTAAATCATAAAATGTTTTATCTGTGTAAATTATCATCATCATTACATGATATACATTTTGTTTTATTATTGAATTAAATCTCATATTCACTTGTTCCATTCTTGTTCTTCAATTATTTAAATGGAATATTTGCATTTCTACCGACGGCAAAAAATTAGAAAATTACAACATAGAAACAAAACAAAAATCAGATTATCTATACCATATTTAATTACATTTTAACTAGTCATAATTTGGTCTTAATTCGTAATCTTCTTGAGTTATTATTTGCGTTCTATTCAGTAATACTATACCATCAACCTTTCACCAGCAGACAAAAAAAAAGAAGAAGGAAAATTCACAACTTGACTATTCAAGAAACATCAAACTATACAAGTGTCACTGTTTATTTCCCGTTAATCTCTTTGAAACAATCGTTTTTTTAATACAATATTTATAACGCCGTGATTATTTCCGAACTTTAAACCAGATCTCAAAATACATTATTTAAATGGGAATCCGGGAAATGACTGATAAATATAAACATACAATAGTTAAAGAAGACTACAGCTATGGATTAAATTTATAATCTGGTAAATCAATTGTTAAAGGAGCTCTATCAAGAGCCTCAGAAACCGCACAATACTTTCAATCATTCCACATCAAATTTAATCATGAATGATTTTCCCACGGTCGTTCAGTAAGGTCATCTGGGTTTACAGTTACGATATTTCCCGCCATATATAAATCTTGTGCAGTGGACAAAATCGATCTTTATTATATCTATTTTTAGCATTCAATATTGTGAGTGCAGTCAAGTTAAAGTTCAACCACGTGCACACGCTGTTGACCACTAATATATGTATCATGGAACTGGCCTTTCACAGCAAATAGTTTTTTAGATTGATGTCAAAGATTTAACATACAAGTTTACATGGATTGTGCGTAAATTAAAATTATGAAATTAAGAGTCAATGCAGCACCATTAAATTATTTGAATGCATTACTTTGCAATATTTTGCATGTACCGGGTCAAACTAAAACGTACGCAGCAGCACTTTGCCCAGCATTTTGATAATCAATGGATTGACGTGGGAAATAAATCAATTAAACAAAAATAACCTTCCAGAAATAGAATAAAAATATATTTGAAATTTTTTATGCAAACAAATAAGAAAAAGATGCAAAAAAACCCAAAACAACAAGGAACATAAAATAAAAATAATTTTGAGAAACAAAGAAAATAAATAGCAGTTGCAATATAAAAACCATAAATAAAAAAAATGCGCTATTTTTATTAAAACAAAGAGTTCTCCAGCACTTCACCTGTAAAAAATATTTTATGTCAAATACGATGTAGAACTTATATAATCACTAAGATGACTTAGTTGTTTAAATTACAGGTAACCTGATTCTGAAATCAGTGAACCGTAATTCTAGTAGCACGGATTAAGATAAAAGGACAAGTATATTACCATTCACACCTGAATCTGTTGATTAATGACCATACTACCTACCATAAAATATCGGATTATTCATATCCGACTAGACAGATTAAGACATCCATAAAAATAAGTCTCTACCCGTATTGTAGTTAATAACATAAATAATGGTTAAGGACGGACACTGGTGCGGCTACTGTCATTTTTGACCAAAAAAAAAAAACCACCCGAAAAGGGACATTGTTTGGAATATTTGATAAATTTGTCATATTCAATTTTGAATCTGAGCGTTTTACTCAGTTAACCAGTTAAAATCTTTCACATAAACTAATTGAAACACCGGAAATAGACACTAAAGTGTTTAAAAAATGTAAAATATTTTGTCAGATAAACCTGAAATTTGAGGCCAAAATCGGCTATTACCGAACCTACTCCTTTAGGAAGTACAAAACTTGTATATACCATCCCACACATATTCACAATATATGGTTTTAGAGGAGTTGCAGCTCAATGATATCTGTCTCTACCTTTAATAGTATATAGATTATTCTCTTTTTTTTATACGTTTCGTCAATTACTCTTAATTCTTAATATTTTATCGCCTCATTATTATCTATTCTTTATTTTTGGGTCATTTTTTCTCTATTCGTAAATTTTGTGCCCATCGTTTTCAATTCTGTTAACCACCATCCACACCCTCTCCTATCTAATGATATGTTAGTTATAGTTTTAAAACTGTCCCGTTACGGTCTGAGTGCAGATTAATTCCTAAGCTTAGTGCACTCAGAGACACTGATGCGGCCTTGGTGTCCAGACGCACACTCTACGAATTAAACTATATTGTTTGATTATATTTCAAAGACGAAAACCAATTACTTTAAGATTGAGTGTCAGAGTTGCGATTGTGTCAAAGAGACAACAACCCAACCAGAAAGCAAAAACCACCAAAGCCATCAATAGGTCTTTCACACATCGAGAAAATATTGCATCCGGAATTGGGCCTCAGATAACTCCTTAACAAATAGGTGTATTAGTTCAGCAAAAATATGTAAAGAGTATAGTCTAGTTATCCCCTAAGAGGTTTGTGGTGATATATTTAAATGCTGTTGGATCCGTAGTCGCATCCATCGCGTGTTGTTTTCAATGTTTTACATCAATGGGTCGATACCTCTGCTGCTGGACTATCAGTCCCAGAGGGTATCATCAGCTCAGTAGTCAGTATTGACATGATTAAACAAACTTTTCTAAAATTGTCCGTTTATAAATTTTGAAATTATTAAGAAACAAAGGTTTCAACTCCCTCAGGCAAAGTTGACTTCAGACTAATTTGGCTATTCATTTTAGGTATTTTTGTCATGACTCTTTTTTAATTCAGTAATGAACATAGTTGATATACGTATTCAACATTTTAAAGAACATTTTACTCTTAAAATTTCTCGTATCAAACATAAACTAAAAAAATTAGTAAAGGAATTTGTTTTTGTTCCGGCTGATAAAGCTGCTAATAATATTATTATTGTTTATTGAGGCTCTGCAAAAAGAAATCACGAATTCACCAACATTTCAACCGACGACATTTTCAGAGAACGACATCTGTAACAAACATAAACTTTGAGGGACCCCTTTAAAAGCAGGACTGAATACAATGAAAGTCCTAACTATGTATTGGCTGCCGAGGCTACACAAAACACCGTACAAATATAGATTTATTTCGTGTTTGTACCATTGTCCATTCTTTTTACTAGTACAATTGGTACAATCAAAAACCTGATAATAAATTGTTCAAATAAGGGCTTCGAAAATAGTGGAATTAATTACTTTTGGAGTGTCAAGAACTTGTTGGAAGTACTTGATAAATTGTATGCTTATATGGGTGATTTTGTATCTGTTCAAAGTTTTAATTTTTCTACCCTATATACCACATTACCTCACATTAGCATTAAGAAAAAATTCACACACCTTATTAAATGAGCATTTAAAGCGTCAGAATGTGAATATATATGTTAAAACTCTTTTAGGTCATTTTTTAGTTGCAATAAACAAAAAAAAAACTATGTCAATTGACGTGCTTTGAAACTAAATCTGCCCTTGAATTTTTACTAGATATAATTTGTTTCCGCTTTGAAGATTGCGTATATCGTCAGGTTATCGTAATTCCAATGGGGACTAACTGTGCACCACTTATTTTTGTATTGCTTTGAGTTACAATTTATGACAAAAATCAGCAAAGACCCATGGAAACAACATCTTATACACAAAATTTATAAAACTTTTAGATACTTGGATGATATTTTGGCCCTCAAATGACGACTTCAGTATGTATACTAAAGAAATTTATCCTGTTGAACTTACTTTAAATAAAGCTGATACTAACAATGACCACTGTCCTTTCCTCGATCTTGATATCTATATAATTAACGGAAAGGTTGATACAAAAATTTATGATATGATAAAAGAGATGATTTTTTTATTTTCTTACGTTAATTATCCATTTTTGAGGATGACGTTCCCTCGTCACTATCTTACGGTGTTTATATATCTTAACTTGTACGATTCTCTCGTGCATGTAACAATGTTTTAGATTTTTACTTGAGAAATTTAGGTATTACTGAAAAATTATTACACCAGAGTTTTCGATATCACAAACAAGTCAAAACATTTACAAAATTTTATCGTCGGTATAAGGACATCATTCGTAAATATAGCTAAACATGCAGATTTCTTTCACGTTCAGGTATTTCACATCTAATATTTTATGGAAATATTCTTTATAAAGCACAACAATGTCAGTATTCACCTCAGAAGCTAGCAAAACCTTTAAATAGACTTATTAAGAAGGGATATAGTTACGATACTGTTATCAGGGGTCATTTAAGATTGCATAAATCTGGCGTTAATATTGATTCACTTATAGGGTCTTTACATCGAAACTAAACACATTTAAAAAAAAAGTTGTTATGTTCTTCTCATATACGTTATGATAGAATGATACTAAACCCTTGACGGGAAGGGTTGTGCCTGATATTCATATGATGAAGACATAATCTTTCAATCAGTTTAATTGAAGTCTGGAGCTGGCATGTCAGTTAACTGCTAGTAGTCTGTTGTTATTTATGTAATATTGTCATTTTGTTTATTTTCTTTGGTTACATCTTCTGACATTAGACTTGGACTTCTCTTGAACTGTATTTTAATGTGCTTATTATTATGCGTTTACTTTTCTATATTGGCTAGAGATATAGGGAGAGGGTTGATATCTCATAAACATGTTTAACCCCGCCGTATTATTGCGCCTATCCCAAATCAGGAGCCTCTGGCCTTGTTAGTCTTGTATGATTTTATGTTACTTGTGTACAATTTGGAGTTTACTATGCGTTCATTATCACTGAACTAGTATATATATGTGTGTGGGGACCAGCTGAAGGACGCCTCCGGGTGCGGAAATTTATCGCTGCATTTTAGACCTGTTGGTGACCGTCTGCTGCTGTTTGTTCTATGGTCGGGTTGTTATCTCTTGACACATTCCCCATTTCCATTTTCAATTTTATTTCAACGGTTTCAGTACTTATACATCCTCGGATTTTAAATGTTTGGCCTTGAGCGTTCTTGATTAAGGTAAATCCAGACAAGCGGTCGGACGCATAGAAATTATTAAACATATTGTTTTTAATTTTTTAACGAAAGCTTCCACACGTAAAAGCAGATCGAAAATTGATACAGCTAAGGACTTGTACGTTGCAGACCCATGTTAACTTCGCTTTATAAATTCAATTGATTTCGTTTTTAAAACATTTGCGCCCTTTCTTTGTGTGTTCCTGTTTACACGGCTAAATGCATTCATTTTGCAAGTTATTATTGAGATGTAGTTGAGAATTATTTGTTCCCCTCGGTTTATTGAAAAATAGCGAGAAAGTGTTGTCTTGAAGCAACGTTATTCTATAGCGGTATATTTTTGGCGGTTTGTTGGTTTAAGTGGTAATGTGGACGATCATTTAGATTGTGTGAAATTCCTATGTCAAATAGTTAAAAGTTAAAAAAAGTTTGTGTTTTAAAATCATTATAGCTGAGGACGTTCAACACTTAACTTCGATATTATAAGATTTGATATTCAAATATGTTTTTTATTCGATGACGTTCGGCATCAATGTCACCAGGACTGCCGTGCATTTGCTCCATAACTTTTGTTCCATCTACAGCTTTCTCTAGTAAATTATTTCTGCAGAGGGTAGAAAAATTGAATTCAAGAGGGTTTTAGATAAAAGCAAATTAGTCTTCGAAATGCTATCAAACTCATTTCACATCTCATTTCAAAACATATCAAATTTCAGTGACAAGTGTCACATTATTTTGGCCCCCTTATATTCTATTCAATCATAATCTTGAAATGAAAATTGAGAAGAACAACCTTACACCAAAATGCATTCACCTTTTGGGAAATATACACAAAAATTTCGCTATCCCTTCGAAATAAGAATGTGCAAATTGGCATGGTCTTATTTTATTATACATGTGTAGTTTCAGTTTCAGTAACGGTCCAACATTGAAGACAGAATAGAAGACACATATTTTGTTTTATACCTGTCGGGATAACGGTTGAAAACTGAGAGTAAAAAGCGTATTTTTTCTTATAGACATAAATGTAACAGTGCTTATTTACTAGTCTCTGTATAATGTTTTGTGAACGTAAGGTGTATTGGATTCAGACTAACTATAACAACAAAATGCTCAGATTCATGGTTAGAGTCATGTTGATACTTGTATTGAAGTTTGAAGACAGCACAGGCATTCTTTTTTATTCGTTACAGACCGCACGAAGTTATTTCTCTATCGTGACCAAATGTGTTCTTTCTAGGAGTAAGGGAGATAATCACCGTTACGCCCCCCCCCCTCAAAATAAAAAGACCCTTAATTTTCCTATTGATAGGTAGAGAGGGGACTGGCTTATACAAGTACAAGCCTGATGTAAGCAGGTCTAGTTTAAATATTTATGATGCCAACCACCTATATGTACGACCGTGGTTTCATTTCGTCTTAGCTCTTCTGTTTCCTTCATTTGCTCATTTATAAAAGATCGGATCTCCTGATTGTCTTTCTTTTAATTCATTTTGCTTTGAAATAATTATGTTTGTTCTATTAGACGATTCATTGATAGACAATAATTAAACTTATAATATTAGTTGCTTATCTACTCTAGATCTGTATCTCTCAAATTCTTGCATACTGATTGTGATTTTATGAGTATGAGTGATCTTTTTAGTTAGAATATAAAAAAAAACCATGTTTTTAAATATCTACCGTTTCTACCTAGAATTACTTATTTCAAATATGTATGAACATGTTTAGGTTTGTTCATTCACATGTACACAAAGGGACGTTTTAAATTTCAATAAACGTATAATATGCATTACTATTTAGTCATTGTAAATTATCAATATATGGATTTCGTATAGGGATTCAACTCAATATTGAAGTATGCCATTTGAATATTGTCTCTATCAGTTCTTGCATTTATTTTAACATTTAAAGTATGTTAATGCATAACTGATATACATATGAATTGTCACTCAGCTATGACCAATTATTCTCCATATATTGGTGGTAATTTTTTTATATGTCCAAATATGGGATATATGATGTATTCACTATCTGAAACGAACTGTGTGTGATTGACACCATTATTGTACAAATGTTTAAATAATATAAAATGAGACACACAATAAAAAATGATGATATCGAAAAAAACTTCAAAAGAAGCAAGATCAGGTGAAAAGAAAGTACAAGCAATGCAAAAACACATGCAATGAATATGTCACAATGATTAAAACTACCACAATCGTTCAACTTTCACAGCAGACAACCCTTATAGCATTTAATGATCGAATACAACTGAAAAATGACAAAATTCAATGTCGGTTGTCATTTATATTGAATTTTATTATCTCATGTATGTATAAAATTAAACAAGTCTAAATTGAAAACAACGTTCAAACCTATGATTGCGTTGGATCAAAACCAAAATTTTATACGTGTGCATGTAATGAATTTCGTTATAGAAGGGTCTAAATACTTTCGGGGTAAACCATTTTCCTACAAAGATTTATTGTGACGGACGTGAATTAAAAACCGATATTATCCAAGGCCACTTTAGTTAAGCGTTACGTCCGCTAAGGATTGGCGATTCAATTCAAAGTATTGGAATGAGAGGAACTCTGGGAGGTTTTCTTAGATATTATAACAAAGATTGTTTTTTGACATGTGCACACGTAGTTATGGATACCGATAGCTTGATTTCAAAAAAGAAGAACCCTTGACATAATAAAGATCTAAGTATTTCTGTTACAAATGATTTTGGACACCTAGTCAAATGTAGTAATGCTATTAGGTGCATTTTTTAGCAAGGCTCAACTCATAAACCAGGTATTGATGCCGCTGTAATCGAGTATGTAGGACAAGATATGGTAGATGAAGCTAATATTGTGATTGATTCTAAAGGCAATTCAAAAACAGCCTTCCACCTAGGTAGGTAATAACTTATATTAAGTGTTGCTTTTGTAGAATTAGAAATTGATTTAATTGGATTTTCGATATTCATTATTGAATTTATTTGAATAGCAAATTTCTGCGAACTCTATAATTAATAAAAAGACAACAAACAAAAAAAAATATTTCGCAAAGTCAACACATATATTAGCAAGTCGCATTTTACCATCCGAAAAATCGTATGCAACGTAATAGTGTGAAAATAAAACGAAAACAACTGTTTATATTACAGCGAAATGATAACGTTTAGTCTAAACAAATAGAGGTGACGTATTGTACTTCTGATAGCCGCATGCAGGTCATTTTAGGGAGAGAAAAAACCGCATGTTATTGCCAAAATTTGCAGATAAGTGATGTGTGAATAGCATTATAACATTAACGGTACCAATTTTCCTGCACAAGATGCGCATTTCGACAATACATGTCTCTTTAGTGATGTTCGTAAGCAGAATATTTGAAATCCAAAGCTTAAATAAAAGATGAAGAGCCGTAATCCAAAAAATCAAAAAAGTATAGCCAAAACCGTGAAAATACCTTGTGTTTTAATTGCGTACTTAATTAGGTTTTCTTCGACGCAATTTCTTCTAACAATTTAAGGCCAAAAAGCTAATGTATTGCCAACAATTTGATTCCTGATAGTTTTTAATTGCCAGCGGAATAACTATAATTTATATATTATTAGTGATGTATTCATGTACACATTGGGATTTCTGGTAATTTTGTATTTTAGTTTTGATATCATTTAGTTTATGCATGGTAAGATAATCAAATAAACATGATACATTTGTAAATCATAGGCAAAGAGTAATTTTTATAATAAGGATATTATAAAGGAAGGTGACATGTCTCCCTAAGGGCGTTTTTGTCGAAGCACGAATCACGTTCATGTCAAATACGATGTATATTTTTAGTATCTACATATATTTTAAGGTCTTACAATAAAGTATTTAAACGACAACTTCATCGATTTTGAACTTCTTACATTAACTGGAGCAACTGCGGAGACAATAGCATATGGTTCCAAGTCAAAGATCGATGGAAAGTACGTAGCTTTTGGGAAAGAAGAAAACGTGGAAGTAGAACTACAGAGTTTAGGACTTGCAACAGCAGTAGCGAATGGAGTTGTTACTTTTCCAATGAGCACATTTTCGCCAGCACATTTCCAGCACATTGTTGTTCACCTACAAACTCCTAAAACATTCAGAATGTACAATCATCTTTATCTAAATATCCCACTTGTTTTAGGCGATTCCGGTTCTTGTTTGTATAATTATAAAAAATTATACTCAAACAGGCTGCCTAGGAATGTCAATCGCATTTTTAAATGGGATGTCCGTTGTAACCCCAAATGAAACATATATTTGATAATATTGATTAATGTATTGCAGATTCATCATTCTTTTTTAATTGCTTATTGGTGGAAAACACAATTCTGATTCAATCGAATCGTGTGTACATGAAATAATTATTTGTATTGCTATAAGTCCTAAGTTCTATCTTGACAAAAAAAAATCATTGATTTTGCATGAGAGGAAATATAAAAAGTTATGTTAAATGTTATTCTGTAATCTTATTCATTGTTATTTCGAAATAAGTGTTGATAAGGAGAACACATTATCTAATAATGTGTGAAGCAAAACTTTAAAACATAAAGACATTTGTATGTGTTTTTCTGATGACGGAATGTATATTTTTAAAACAAATATTCGTACTTGTGCGTTTTTGAGGACGAAGTATCCATTACAGCGATAAGTACGCTTACAATAATATATCGTTATTTTCCTAATATGTGTAGTCTTCTAAAGCAAAAACTCCACTTTTTAATAAATATCTGATTTTTTAAATTTAATTTAGCAACAGTTAGATATCCTACATGTCTTTTCGTGGCATGTTCAATTTATATATACATGTAATGTTCACATCATGATGAACTGAGTCGTGTGCTCACAAATTGTACCATTCATTCGATCGATACCATAACTTGCACATGAGGTGAGATCAAGATAAAAAAAAATCTGAAAACAACTGTTCTCTAGATTGAGTTAGAACTGCAAGAGGTAATGTCACAATTATTTCTATCTCATAATGTATGTTAAGTAACTTATTATTGTTTAGATGTTTAGAAAAATCAGTTTTTATTGAAACGATTTAATGATTAACTTGTATCATTTGATTTAATATACTACTTGCCTTAATGATGTAAAATTTTGTGGCAATGGTGTTCCTTTTTGTTATAACAGACTTCATTGGTTATTACTATAAAACAAGATTATGTGGTATGCTTGCCAGTGTAACAAGTCAAAATGACATGCACTTATTAGATTATCTATACATGTAACTGTACGGCTTTTTTTATGGGTTTAGTTAGCTTTAAAAACAGGCAATCCACCATTTTCACAAGAAAATGCCGGTCCGAAATCAAGCATATAACAGTTACTCTCTATTCATTTAATTAGTTTATATGGTCGAAACGTTTGATTTTGTCTGTTTTTTTAGGACTTTCCCCGTTATAAATTCACTTTGTTGCTCAATATTTTTAATTAAACTTTTATACCATATACCATATATATAATAAATAAGAAACAACACGAACTCCACTAAAAACCGGGAGTGAAATCAGGTGCTCCGGAAGGGTAAGCATTTCCTGCACCGTATACGGCAGCCGTCGTGTTATTTCTTTTTTCAGTTCGGTAATGATGGTAGGTTATTACGACTGAGGAAGAATATCAGATATGATTTTTGACACACTTTTGTCATAATGGCCAATCAGCTCATGAT
The DNA here is from genome assembly GCA_019925275.1 of Mytilus edulis. Classification (NCBI taxonomy): domain Eukaryota; kingdom Metazoa; phylum Mollusca; class Bivalvia; order Mytilida; family Mytilidae; genus Mytilus; species Mytilus edulis. The sequence goes on along the minus strand of CM034354.1, from coordinate 88,970,541 downwards.
GGCGACCGTAACATTTCTTGAGTGATGACTTTAATTTGATTAAAGGATAATTAAAATCATCGCGTTTGTCATAACTTTTGGTATTCAACCTACCATCGGTAGTCATTTCGAGAAATACGGTCTAGATATGAATCAGATTTATCTGTGTCGTAGTATCTTAAATTTCAAGTTCACTTGGATATGTTAAATGTAGTTGATCACTGATCAGAATCTATTATTATTAAGAAACAGTACATCATCAATATACCGAAAGGTGAAATTAAAAGACTGGGCTAATTTCTTTTCTCTTTTCTGTACAAACCCTTGGATAAATTCTGCTTCATATGAATACAAAAACAAATCTGCAAGAAGAGGAGCGCAATTGGTACCCATTGGGATTACAATAGTCTGTTGGAAGACCAAACCTCCAAATTCAACAAATATGTTGTCAATTAAAAAGTCCAGCATGGCAGTGATTATACCATTATTATTATTGAAACTATTTTAAAGTAACTAATTCCTGTTTTAAATAAACATGCTGCCAGATATAACAGGAGCATATTGTATATGTCCACGTTATTAGTGTGGTAGACGATACTGTATGATTATTCAAGGAAATAAAAAAAAAACTATCTGACTGACTAATGTTTGGGTTTTGTTTGCGATTTTGATAAGAACCTATCGCTAGTTTGTTCGAAGTATAAATGTTTAATAAAATCATATGATACTTGAGTTGTGTTCTTGTGCTTTGAAGATGAATTGAATACTCGTGCAACTTTATATCCATAAGTCATTCCTTGTGTATTCATAATATCACCATCAAGCAATGATTGCAACACTGACTGAGTGAAACAAGTAAAAGAGAGAAAAGGACCTCGTTGTCATCTCCTTAAAACCGTTTTTGATTATATCCATTTATTTGAAGTTTTCACAGTTGAAACAACCCATGATAAACAATATGGAACCGTATTAACTTGATAGCTACCAGAGAACCAGACTACACTGCGTCATTGCTAAATGTATTTGTATTTGTACCCATCTGATGAATAAAGCCTTTTTCAACTGAATTTTATATTTCCGTCTTATGTTATAGGTTTGGGGGACAGTTGGGATCCTGCTATCATATTTAACCACACCTCATGCTGTATGTATGTGCCTGTCAGGAGCCTGCAAATGAGTGATTGTTGTTTGTTAATGTGTTACATATTTGTTTTTCGTTATTTTTTTGTTCATAAATTAGGCTATTAGTTTTCTCGTTTGAATTGATAACACTTTTTTGTTTGTCTTATCGGGGCCTTTTATAGCTGACTATGCGGTATGGGTTTTGCTAATTGTTGAAGGCCTTACGGTGTCCTATAGTTGTTAATTTGTGTGTCATTTGGTCATTTTCTGTTAGAGTTAATCCTCATCATTTGCAAAATCGATGAAATAATGTATGTTACCTTCTCACTTCTATATAAATAAAATTAATCACGAAATTAAAAAAATCAATTGCGCAAATACATGTGCCAATGCATACAGGAAAACTTGTGGATACTTGATAAAAAGAGAAGTCTGTAAGTACTATATCTATTTAAAAAAAACAAGGTATAACACGAAAAATCGTACATAAGAGATGTTATATTACTGTTTTACCTTATTTTTTCCAACTGTAACTAAAATCAAAATTTCAATTCAGAAATTTAAAAAGGCTTGAAAAATCTTAGAAATATTTGAAAACGATGAAAAATCATTCACGTCATAAAACTCCAAAGAGAATTTATGTACAAAAAGGACATGGGTTAGATTTCCAATATGATCACACAAAATTAAACTGGCATGCAGCTATGCGAATGCTACTTAACGTCAAGTGGCATGTTCTGGATGAGAACAGATAAACAAAAACATATAAGGTAGGTCTTTGATGAAGGTTGAGGAAATTATCCCTCGCGGACATTTCTGGTTAGGACAACACATTTGTCTTGCAACAGGCTATATGTGGACCTCTTGCAATGGTTTTTTTTTTCTCGCAGAGAGCGTGGTACTGTTGTAATGTGTATTCACTGATAAGTCAAATAAGAATAGCAAGTATCATGGTCTTCTCTGAATGGGATTTTAACCCGTTCGAAAATGAAAAAAATAATAATTTCAAAACGCCATCCTAGAGAAGAAAATATATGTAGTGTGGCTAATGAAAAATGAACACTTCACAAAATATAATTTGATTCGCATCATCACCTTCCGTTACAGTATCTTATCATAAAACGTGTTGGTATATAAGACATGCAAGTAAGTAAAATGGATTCCATGCTGTGCTGGACACAAGATAATAATCAATAGTTTGCTTATTATGTTATCTACTTGTATCTTGAGACCAGGTGTTAAATATGGATGTGGTTTGTTAAATAACATGTTTTTTTTTTATAAAAAAACCGTAGCGATAAATAAAGCTGAACAAATGATGCTGTTTGAGAATGGGATGAATAGTCAACTATTTCATGTATACTATTGAATTCAAACAGTTCTTGATGGGTATATTATAATTTATTTTTATTGCAATGCAGTTATATTTGGTTTTGTAAGTAAATATGCCGTTAGTTTTCTCGTACATGCCGGTGGTATGTGTGCTACTTGTCAAGCTACGGGAATGACGGGGACAACAGCGAAATTCGTCACTGGAGTTGCTGGTCTCGCTTCGTATGTTTGTGCTGCCATGTCCGTAAACAGAAAAGATTTGTCTTATTTGGAATAAACAACACTATGTCTCTGCTTTTCCCTTATTTTTATAACATTATATGTAGCTCGTATTATATGATCATTCTGGCTTTTTACAGTTAAAATTTATATCTTACAAATTTCTGTATGATTTGTTTTTGATTTTATATATTAGAACTATTATTGTGCACTGACATGTGAATGTTCCTTCATCCAAGCATATCTTGGATGTGCAGGATGAAGGTCATTCTTAGAATATGAGCCTGAGGCTCGAAAGTAATAAATTAGCTTAACTTCTCTATGAGGGGTGAAGCTTACATGTAATATCTCTGTTTAAAGAAACAAACTATAACCACCAGAGTGACCTTGACCCTAGTATATAAGCACCTGTTCCATAATAACTTGTCATAATTTAAAGCAAGTTTGTGTCGACCAAATATAAAACCCATTGGAAAAAGGGTGGGTCTGACTGATAATCCCTAGGGTGGGAATTAATTACTTTCGAGCCTCAGGCTCATATTCTAAGAATGACCTTCATCCTGCACATCCAAGATATGCTTGGATGAAGGAACATTCTTATTCATATTTCGCCTTCGGTCTCAAGTAATAAATTAGCTTGTTTAAAGTGTAGACACAAACTAAAAACAATTTTTATATAAATGCCAACATTTAATAAAGCATAGAAATCACAAGATCATCCAGTAACTACAACTGAAGAAAAGTGTTTTAGCACTGATATAATTCACTTTCCCTTTTATAGAACTTATAAAAAGTTTTACCATATGTCCAGACTAAGCTGTTGCCATAATGTCTTTAATAGAACATCCTGAAGCTAAATGCACTTATGAAGAGGTTCCTCTAAATGAGTAAACCTTAAAACCTCGGCTAAAATTAGAACCTCTCTCTAACTATCTAAACTTTACGAAAAGACTTAGATGAATTCTCTCACATATTTTGTACACAAAACATGATAAATCATTGTCTTAATAACACAAAGTTTTGGTTTATCAAAACCCTTGATCACCAGGTAGACTAACTAACAGATCTAGTATTTTTCAAAAACTCATGTACATGTATATGAAAAAATAAAGTGCCATGTCTCTGAATGAAAGACATAGAATGTAAATCTACAGCTGATAAAGATTGTACTTTGGCAGTTGTAGTCAAGGCAAATAAAGACACAAGTATAAAAGACAGTCTTCAATGTAAAATCATCTAATGAATATAAAGAACTTAAAAAGATAGCACTAAATTCATCTCCACAGTGAAAGAGTATCTAACTCTTCAATTGCAGATTCTGAGGCTTAAGCAACCTTTCACATATGCATGTAGTAAACAAACAAATTTAGTAACATCTACTTCTTAAAGGATCAAGTCTGTTTCAACATAAAACAAGTAAAATTCGCATTAAACATGCTGAATATGAAAAGCTTGTGTTTTACAAAAAAATTTAATAATCAATAACATCCTTTTTAGATGGTGATAAGGAATTGGTTCTCTTTGAACACACCAAATAATGAAATTTCTCAAAAAATATTGATAATGCTAGATCATAGATGCATGATCTCCAAGATGAAGTGTAAATATATTTTACAAATGATTCTGAAATCTCCTGTTTATATTAAAGTGATTTCTGAATATAATACACACGTTTTTACCCTACCGCACAATCAACCATTCAGGTGTTTGTTCACTTATATTTTTTACAATACACAGTTAAATCAAATCTCTTCCTGACGGAAAGGCATTCTTCAGTATGTAACATTGTTACTCACTTTCAATGTTTAGCAGAACTTTTAACTGTCAAATAAATTAAAATTGGTCTTAGCAAAGAAAACCAACTCTGAGCAGACCAAAAGGAATAATCAAAAGAGCCTTCTGAACTTTATCACTAATAATTTTCTTTATAATTATCCCCAACAATGAAAAAGATGGGAAAATATAAGGTCTTAAATCTGACCATGAAAAGTCCAAACATCTCTGAAAGGAGCTTGTTGGTCAAAAGACAACGAATCAATTATCTACAGATTTGAAAATGAAAACGTGATAACAACAAAACAAATATATCTTCTTTCAATTGCCATCCTGTTGAATCTGTAAATTTTTTAGACATATGATAAGCATCAAAATTTTCTTACCAGGAATATAAAGAGCTGTGATAAAAATGTTCTTTCTTGAACACCAAGCCCAAATAATGAAATATTTGTAGTAAGCATGTTTTAAAAGTGACAAAGAGGTTATACCTCCTATTGCATAATAAATGCTGCTGAAATTGTATTTTCTGATTGTATAACTCTCTGTGACTAAAAATTTCTCTCCAAAAGAAAAATATAGCCAACAACTCTAAGAAATCTATATGAAATGAACGCATGTTCTTAAAGAAGCTCCATCTACCAACAGAAAAATTTTCTTCAAATTTGGATCCCAAATCCTTCTAATGAGGCATCTGGTCCAATCCAAAAACTTATTTGGGTCTAAAAATCAATTCTTAATTTCTGATTTAAATCGTTAAAAATTTCACCTATAGATTGATGAAATAAACACTGTAACAACTATACAGTGTTTCAACATTATTTCTCGCCATGTTTCTGCAACATTCCCACAGATACTGCATTAAAAGCATGTGCCACAAGACCAACATATGATGCAAATTATCTATAATACAGTTACACAATTCTATTTAAGAAGAATTTCCCAAGGGAGATAATTTTACCATTTTTCATCTGTCAGAAAAAACTTAAATAGCTCAGTATCAATAATGAGACAAAGGAAGACAATGTGCTTCCAAGGAATGAGTACCAACTTCTCAAAATTTATTCCGAAGCACAGCTTATCAAGCATTTGCACCACTTCTTCTGTATTCACAATACAACCATCTAAATTCTGATCCATAATAAAAGAATCATCAATGTATAAACTATAGCATGTATATACTTCAAGTGACATTATTTCATAAAAATACATAGACAGGTTTTAAAACCTTAGTAAAAACTCTTGATGCAGAAGCCAATCCAAAACAAAGAACATAAATATCATATCAATGTCCTTTCCACATGAATCAGGAAATTGTGATATAGTCATAAATGATACTTAAATATGCATCTGTGATATGTATAGATGTTAGCTCTCTCTCTATATATATATATAGATAATCATCCCTAAGAATTACATCTAAACAAAAGATAAATGGTCCTGCTCCAAATGCTGATTAGCCACAAGCTAAGTTTGTTTGAATTTTTCAAATAGGTAACAAGCCTTGAAGACCCATCTTTCTTAGGAACTAAGAAAATATAGGAAATAAACTGATTTTCCAATGATCGATCAACCTCTTAAATAGCTCCCTTAGCTATCAATTTTTGGACTTCTGAAATTATTTCATCCTTATGAAAGGTGAAATGTATTTTATTCAAATATGTGGTACATCATTAAAAATAATTTTATAACCATTTCTTATTAAATCTAATATCAATAGATCATTAGTAACATTTTCCAAATCATAATATTTAAGTTATCTACTGTATATAGCAACTGGTTGAGAAATGTGACCTCTTTGAGATTCTCTGTTCCCTTTTGGGAAACCTCTCCCTCTCAATGAAGGGAATTGCCTACTAGTCTACGCCCTGTTAACCAACAGAGCCTCCGCAGTTAAAAGACTGATATTGCCTTTCCCATAACAGCTGGGAGTAAAAAAATTGCTAGACCTGGAACCTCTTCCAAGGAATCTAGAATTTGCTTTAGAATCTTTGTATAATCACCAAGTTTGCTTCATGCAATCATAACTAAAAACGTAATAAATCAACTATCACATCAGAATTACAAATAAGTTTTATCATCTAGATATTTCTGAGCATCTCCTATGCGTTTAAATAGAAACCCATGGTCAAACAAACAAATAGAATTTTACAATAAAATCCTCAACAATAGGGGTGATGATCAACCCCTTAATAAAGTATCTCTGGGTTTCCTGCATCTTTGAAACCACATAGTGGGCCTGTCTAGGCAGTGCCATTTCAATCTTGTTATTTATCCTACACACACTAGGATTCTCACAGTTCTCAGGGTGATAGTATTACTCCTCTATGAACTTGATATTTTCCTGATTTGATATTTACTGACATGGTAGTATTATCAACAGTCACAGAAAGTCCAGAAGAAAACTTAGACACAGTTTTCTGCCTTTTTAAACAATTTTGGGATTTTCCAAGCAAAATCATGATTAAACTGTTCAACAAACAGGATGAGATAATGGACCATTAATCTCACTAAGAGAAGCCTTTAAGGCTTCTGAAAACCTTAATGCAGGATCAAAAGACGTACAATGCATCAAAATTCAGTTCCAGCTGGACTATCATCAGCCATGGCACAAACTCCAAAAAGGAGGTACATGAACAGTATCATTACAGTAGTTCAGATCAAAATTAGAACTAAATCTTCATTAAAGTAAGCCTCTAATGGCAAAATTCGAATAAAGCAGCAGGTTTCTCTACAAACTCTGCTTGAGTTGAAGGCAGAGAAACTGTCTCAAACCTCATGATTCATACATGTTCTTTACTACATTAATAAAAATGAGTCAATGCATCAATATGTATACATGCCTATCTTAAATCTCAACAGCACTATCTTAAGAAAAATTCACAAATCAAGGAGATTTTGAAGCTATACAAGTAGCACTAGATTTTAAAAACTTACTTTTGACTCGTTCTGTTGCTTTGTCAATTATTTCCAATTGCAATGCCATTATGATCTTTTATAAAACTACTAGGTTTTATAACTGTTTAAGAAGAGGATTTATTCAAAATACCTCTTGTTTTCCTATTAAATTTATCATCTTTCATTTCTAAAACAACTCAGAGGTGATGAAAATCATAGCCATCACCCTTGTAAGTGTAAACATAATTCTATACATCTTGCAAAAGCAATACATTTGCTTAATCAAATTCAGCTATTGTAATAAAATAATGTGTACCTGTGCAGGTAAAACACGTGTAAATTCTGAAGAGTACTCACGACCTTCAGGTGAATAGAAATACTTTTAAATATCTACCTGTTTAACAAACAGGAGTATGAATTAAGTAACAAAAGTGCTGTACATCGTACTAAAGCAAAAACTAAATGAATATATAAAATTGTCATACATCGTAGACAATAAAAATTTTAATTAATTTCCATCGACACTTGTCATACATCGTAGACAAGAAATTTTTAAATTCATTTCCATCAACACTTGTCATACATCGTAGACAATTGAGGAATTATTATTTCTAATTAACAAAATGACATTAGAACTTGTCGTACATCGTAGACAAGTTAAATGTAACTTTAGTAACGTTCCCCTAAATCTTAGATAAAAATAAAATAACTAAAAAGAATTCAAGTCAAGTGAAGTGTTCACTTCACACCCTCTAGAAAAATAATGACAAGTTATTATGGAACAGGTGCTTATATACTAGGGTCAAGGTCACTCTGGTGGTTATAGTTTGTTTCTTTAAACAGAGATGTTACATGTAAGCTTCACCCCTCATAGAGAAGTTAAGCTAATTTATTACTTGAGACCGAAGGCGAAATATGAATAAGAATTTATATATATATAAAAAGGACGTGTTTATAAAAATCTGAAGTTTTGTTAATATACTTATCTGGATGTATATAATTATATATAATTTGATTTAATTGATTGAAATGGTATTTAGAGATGTATTCTCTTTAATATTTTTCAAGGATCAAACGCTGATAGAAACCTTAAAAAAAAATCAACTATTTATCATTTTTGTTAATATACTTAGGCAAAATAGTTCAGCAATAAAATAGAAAATATGTGGTTTTTATACACTTGCTTAAAAGAAAAGTGATAATTTGCTTCTTTCGGTCTTTTTACTTATGCCAAAAAATAAATATGGTTTCTTTTTACTTGTGATTTAACTTGTGCTATTAGGTCATTTCAGTTTACTCGAGAAATCTTGCGGTCAACGTGTTTCAAGGTCATATGTCGCACAGCGTATGGCATAAAACCTTATGACTTTACAAATTACCAAGTTGAAGTAATAATGAAATAATCTAAATCCAAACAAAAAACTCCATAAGGTTTTGGATTGTTTGGAGTATATTGACATAAAATTGGAAAACACATCATAGGGATATAACTCTCTATTTGGTAAAATAAGTTTTTTTTTCACGGTTACAGAGTCAATACACTCATGACGGCGATAATTTGTGCAAAGAATATTATTTGGTTAAACAGGACCTTTTCTAAAGGCACATCAACTGTGCGATATCCTACACCAAACATTATTGCGACATCTTACAAAACACAAATTACACTCAAGAATATAAAAATGGTAATAATCAGAACAAAACATCTGTGACCTTATCTATTATCGATATCAGATTTCCTTTTAACAAACTTTTACTGCATGTATTGATATGTACTTTTCTTTTAATTAAAGACCGGGTAGAGGTTTAAGATAGGGTCGAGATCACACAACACATATTTCATTATGCCGCATAATTGCGCCTGCCCTAAGTCAGGAACCTCTGGCCTTTGTTCGTCTTATATATTTTTTAAGTTCATATGAATCGATGTTTAGTGTGAAGTCCTTTTCCCCTGAACAAGTACACATGTGTTTAAGGGACCATCTGAAGTCTTCGGGTGCGTTTTTTTAATAGCTGTGTTGAAGACCCATTGCTGACTTTCATTTGTGTTCTGCTCCTTGATCGGATTGTTGTTTCTTTGACACATTCCCCGTTTCCATTATCAATTTTACCTAAATGTTAAAACTTTTTTAAAAACATTTATTGATGGAAATTTTCTTAAAAGTCATATAAAATTTCAAATTAAAAAAAAATGCATATGTCTTTTTTATTACTTAATGGCTAATGTTTCGTATAAAACTTAAGTACATATACTAAAATTCTATAATTTGCCAAAATTTAGGAGACAATTCCTTTTGTTTAATTATTGACTTCCAGTAAACAAATTCGCCGATAAGTTTTCCGTATGCAGTGAACTCAGCTTGACCTTTCTCGTGAAAAATCCGGTGATCGTAATTCCCAAGGATCTTTCTTTTAAATAAACTATTATCTTATTGACACAATATACAAGTGCTCAAAGTTCAAGCTTCTTTGTTGATTGTTTACTGTAAAGGTGACAATTGGTAAAGTACGGTTTCAAAACACGACAATTTTTAGCTTTTCACATCATAACACATCATAACACATCATAACAGACCGAAAGAAATATCTATGAATACAAAACTAATTGAAGTTACCGTTCTATGCGGGTCACGTTATCCCCAATTTCAGATGGTACATTTTGGATTTATTGGATTATCCCCCTTAATAGAAGTAGGGATTTTCAAAACGAGTGCAACCTGAATGTCGCTTGATATCCCCTGGAGTTATCTAATTAAAGAGCTATACAACTTAAATACCAGACATTTCAAAACTGCATTTACGCCAAAAAATATTATTTAATTTGACATAAATAAAACGTTTTTTTAGGTGACAAAAGTAAAATCACAAAAATACTGAACTCCGAGGAAAGCGAATGAACAACAACTTTCATATTTCTGACTTGGTACAGGCATTTTCAAATGTAGAAAATGGTGGATTGAACCTGGTTTTATAGTGGTAAAACTCTGACTTGTATGACATTTATTTACAACGATGCGTGAACAAAACAAACATAGTGCGACTGTTTTGTATATTATTGAATAAATCAGATATATCCGTTGTCATAAGGAAACGTTCATGGTTTTGACCTTTTTTTTGTCAATAATTACCGAACTAATTAACCACAACATATGTAATGTACCGGTACACCATGACAAATTGAACCATAAGAAAATGTACACCACCATCCGTACATAGGCGTGGGGCAAGCGACAAGTTAAAGTAGCATCTTCATATTGACAATATCTGTAAAAAAGCCTCAAGTATTTTGGGTTTTTTAAAGCGGAACCTAAGATATTGTCCACCAAAAGGCGTTGAGCTAAGCGACAAGTTAAAGAATAATCTGCATATTGACAAAATCTGTATTTATCAACACTCATTTTCCCTAAGAAGTTACTATCTGGAACACTGTCAGAATCGTTGTGCTCGCATCATCACTAGAGGCCTTCAAGTTATCCCTCCAGGAGCACCAACCAAGGATAACCAACATCAACTGATGCGTTTAAACTTTTGACTAGTATACATATTTGTTATATTTTTAATGGACCGAGTTACATATTTAAATATTGGAACGTTTTCGCACATCACACTCATCTGCACAAAAGTACTCGTTATAGATGTCCAGTATGGATTTTGACGAGTTATGAAGTTGAAGTCAAAATGTCGCAATAAGTTAATAAATAGTAATCCTTTTTTTCAATTCACACTCTATCAAGTGTGTTCCGAAAATGTCTTGTAATGAAAGCAACAAATAAAAGGTTTTAACCAAACAGTAATATTTGATTCACTTTAAAAAAAGGTAGAAGGTTCGAATGACCTACGTAAGTTGCAGTATACTCATAAAACCAACATAATTTTCTGAACTTTATTAAAATAACTTAAATTAAAGTCTAAATAAATAAATACAGAATATAATTGTTATAAAAATAAACATGTTTATCAATTTTCCTTACAAAATTTCAACTACTACTTAAAACAAACTTCTTGATGACTTTAGGCGATGTTGATACGTCTGATTTATCAGATTAAGGAGACTATCAAAACACTGCGGTTAAAAAAATTGCATACATCAACAAATAAGTCATGATTAAGAGATAAAGTAATAAATTGCTGCTGCACGGAAATAAACACTTACATAAACTTTAATTAATGAACTTAAATACACATCGGTGGCAAGCATGACTTTTCTGCAATGCAAAGGTAAGGGTACCGACAGATTATAGAGACATTAATGTGTAGGACTCAAATTTTATGGTGGGTTCCAAATCTATGGCAGATTCCTAATCTATGGCAAATGTGATGTTACAAACGTCAAACAAGTCAAATTTATGGCAGTTTTTTGTTTTCTTCAAAGCTATGGCAGTTTTTTGTTTTCTTCAAATCTATGGCAGTTGTTTTCTTCAAATCTATGGCAGATCTTTAAACTACATAATTATCCGGGGGAAAGAGTACATATAAGAACATAATTTTACATCATCGCAGCTGCTAACGATAGCAGAACCAATAGACATGTAGATTTGAACATCCTTCCAGATGAATCTATTTCCCTCGACAGCTATTTTTGGATGGTTTAAAATAAGATGTGACCTATTATCTGGAAAGGAGACAACATTTGCTGTACCGGACGATAAATGAGAGCACCGCTGTTTTCAGTACCTTATTTAAAAAAAAGAATGTATAGTGATTATTTTACTGTCTACAGTATACACACAGCTGGCAAATTTTACTGGATACCAATTTCATTTAAATCGTTGTTTAAAATAAAAAAAAAAAAAAGATATATTAACGACGAAATAAATATTATTTGTGAATTTAAACTGTTCATTTTTATTTATCATTTATAAAATAAATTACCTTCTTGTTTGTTAAGGACCATACTAGATGGTAGAATGAATGGGTTAAGCAGGCTATGCAGAGATCAGAAAATGTTTATTTTTTACGGGCCACGTCATTTCAATCTTAAAGTCTGTATAAAGGTATATTCATCATTTATGAAACTTTTTTGGTTGCCATCACGATTTGGATAACCACTATGGAAAGTTTGTTTCACGAATGTTTATAGACATGCTTCCGTTGTTGTACTTGTGTCAGACAAGTCATTGGTCGTATATGTACTGCTTAGTATTCCATTTGCACAATATTTGCCATAAATTTGATACAACAAATATCCACCATAAATTAGGAAAATGCAAAACGTTGGCCAGCCATAGATTAGGAAAATACAAAACGTTGGCCTGCCATATATTAGGATTGTAAAAAATCTGCCATAGATCTGGGATGGCATGACTTCACATTTGCCATTGATTAGGAATCTGTCATAGATTTGGAACCCACCATTGATTTGATTCTAACATATATCAACACATTTTTTAGTAAAATTTTGATTAACTGATAACAAAATTAATATTTTCATCAATAAAGACGATATAAAAAAGGCGGAATATTTGTAAAAGCAAATTTGCATTTTTCTAAATCCTTCATAATTGTTGTTCATTTGTAATATACCGTTTTGTGGTGATGAAAAAATATTATTTGAGCTATATGAAAAAGAAGGACTCAGAAACCAGCAAAATTGCATTTATTTATTTGTGTTATAATGTGTAATATAAAAAAGAAGATGTGGTATGATTGCCAATTAGACAACTATCCACAAAGGACCAAAATGACACAGACATTAACAACCGTACGGCCTTCAACAATGAGCAAAGCCCATACCGCATAGCCAGCTATAAAAGGCCCCCCGATAAGACAATGTAAAACAATTCAAACAAGAAAACTAACGGTCTTATTTATGTAAAAAAAGAACGAAAAACAAATATGTAACACATAAACAAACGACAACCACTGAATTACAGGCTCCTGACTTGGGACAGGAACAATTCATTTCGCATATGGTTATTATTATGCAAGTTTTGTATATTCTTAAAAAGTCAGTGCGTTTAAAAAAGGATAGTGAAATGTCATCGAAAATACTTAATACACTGGGTAAAGTAGTAAAGAGAGTTTTCTGTGAATGGAATGCTTAGGATTAAAACAAATCGAGCATTTACAGTAAGGATTGAATCGTTTGGTTTTATTGTATATTTCTGTACCAAAATAAATAAATGTTTTTGTTATTCATGTTATTTCGAATTTCTATAATTGCACTAAATATGAAACTAATTCTTTATTAGAAAAATCAATTGAAGGAAAATGATAAAGCCTTTCCCGCAAACGCTCATACTTAGTCATTAAAAAGAAATAATGATCGATTTTTAAATTCGAACTTAGTTTTAGAATGAAAATTATAATAGTGTTAATAAAATCAATTCAGCATAAAAAGAATGGACAAATCTGTTCTTTTCAAACATAATTTGATGACCATAAATTCTTGTTTATTTAATTTTGCTGGTAGCGAGTACATTTTACAAAGAGAAAAACGACCACAGTAGCAAAACACATACAGTGTTTACTAATAAGCAAACAAGTTTGCCTCTTCAAATGACTAATATTACACCAAACACATAAACCTGACGAAGAATTGACAATAAGACATAAAACAAATGTATATATATACAGTTCATATGACAGTTCAAATATTTATCAATATTTATCTTGGACGGAACTTTGTAAGCTGCCTAGAAAAGTATCCAAAATTAAAACTTAAAACACGCAAATTTGTGAGGAAACAACGAAATGGAGCAACTGTTAACAGCTTCTGTAATTCATGAGAGTTGCTTGTGTTTATACAATAGTGAAAGTTTCTGTGTGGTATCCAAAGTAGAGTATAGTACCTGGAAGTAAAAATATTCATATTAAACAGTATCCAAGTATCCAATTTAAACAACTACAGACATTTTCAAGACATCTGAAAAAAATAACCATTTCTACTACTTTATCTTCTACTACAATATATTGTTGTCGAACACATTAGTTTCTCATAGTACGAATGTTCATTATTAAATCTAAAAGGTTTGCAGAGTAGTTACTCACACAATACACCTGTAAGTATCTCGTCTTATTAGTTGCATTTTTCCTTACGTATGTAGTTCATTATGTGACACAACTAACAATATCAATATCTTAACTATGTATTTTTGCTTTATATGTGTATATTGTTACTATGTATATTTACTTTATATGTGTATATTGTTACTATGTATTTTTGCTTTATATGTGTATATTGTTACTATGTATTTTTGCTTTATATGTGTATATTGTTACTATGTATTTTTGCTTTATATGTGTATATTGTATTTAAATACATTGCGAATGGATGAACTGTTTGCCTTATCGAGATTTTGTTAAATCATCTTTGACCGCCTAATTTGCGGTGGACAATCAAGAATAGAAGTGATAAATCTGCCAAAAAGTAGGTGCTTTACTAACTTAATGCCAATGTCAGTCAATTAGAGTGTTACACAATCATGTAACAATTTTAAGAGAAATGCCAATTAACATGTAGTTAGCTGGTAATTTGAAAAAGCAGAAGTGTACAATATTTTGCTCTAGTAATTATTCCTTGTTATACTTTAAGGGAACGTAAAAACAACGGTATGAGCGATAGGAACTGAAAATGTAGCATGTAACATGGTCTAATAATAACTTATTTCACATGGCACTGCTGTATTTATAACACAAATTGTCTGTGTTTCTGACTAATATGTAATTGAGGGTTATCCTAGTTTCCTATTGACAATGGTCCATGCGCATATTTTCTTCTCTCTCTCGAAACTACCTAACTATACGGAGGAATTTTTGACATTCGTGCAAAAGATTATTTTCTGAAAAATAGCACTTTTCTTATAAATGTCTTTGTTATACATAAATTGCAAAATAAAATTAAAATAACTTGCTATTACTATTGTTATTCTCTTTTTACAGTACACACACATGCTGTGAAAAGCTTCAAATTTTCCCACACACTTTTGTTGACAAAACGGCAGTTTCTGATACCTAAAAGGTAAAGAATACACCTATTATCACATATTATATAACAGCCATACTAATATTTGATACCGAACTTAGTGCTAAAGCATTTCCAATAGTAACTGTAATTTGATTTGTCATTTACTACATCTTCCTATAATAGTCTGACTGACTGAAACTGGTTTTCAGCTCTTTCTAAACAATAAGTTTACTGAAGGTTAATGTAAGTCGTTTAATAATATGTCAACATATTAATTGGCATCAAATATCTATGTATCATAACATCGCTGAAAATATTGAAATGAAATCTTTCAATTTAGGACACATTAAAAACTTAATGCGTATATACTGCTAAGTAGCTTTTCCCGTCTAGACCTTGTTTTATGGTGTTTAATTTCAATATGATCTGAAGTTGAAGTTCTATATGCATTAACACCCACAATCAACATCATATAAATGAAGCATAGTCACACTGCCATCAATCTCCTAAAGATTAATACGAGACGAGGTTACACAATTTAATAGTCATAATGAAAACTTCCTCAGTGCCATATTTTTCCCATTAGTGCTGTCACTGTCGACTCAACAACATGTACAAGTGTGAGCCATTAACAATTTTCTTGCGAGAGAATCAGGCGAGCTTGAAATAACATGAAACCTACCGTTAACTTTCGATGTTTACTTGAGTTTGACCTTGACATGCTTGAGGAATAGGGTGAAACATCTGAAAAGAAACAAATGTCATTCTAGCCAATCTATTTGCATAAACGTTTTTTTTAAGAAAAAAAAACCCGTTCAGTAGTAAAAACCTCACTCATCCTAGGTTTTACTTCCTAGAAACCTATTATATATTCCAACATCATTATAGGTTGCACTTTTTAAATACAGCTGTTTCGCAAGCCACGCCTCTTTTGGGGAGATATATAAAAGTTATAGATAATTTAATTTGTTGACATACTGGTTCCCAGATATGATCTCTTTGTTTCATCTCATGGGGTGAACAATGAATTTTGAAGTAGGCAAACAGTAAAGGATGGGATAGTACAATATTTTAGTATGAGTTTAAACTCTAACAATTTCATCTCATATACATGATGGAAATATGCCGCACGCCACTATGTTTTGACTTTTGAATAAAATAGTAGCGCACATCAACTTTCTATTTTAGGAAATAATTTTTCACGACACTTTGTAAAGGATCACTCTGATTCAAACAAAATATTCTCTGAAACTGACATTATCAAGATGCTTGATTTCTTGATTGACAAACGTTCGGAGGACCTGTTTTTCAAAAGACTGTCGGCATTCCAAGAGAAAAATCGTTACAATATAGTCGATTATGAAAGGCCCGGAAATGACAAATGAGAAAAAACTGAAACAAGAAAACTGACAACTATATTCATGACAAGACAATTTACGGAAAACAAACATACACTGCATCTTCTTTTTTATATATACATTGAAACAAACGACAACCAATGAACTATTTTTGCGAGGCATGAGACCGGAAAGAATCGTGGTTAATTCACTCAAATCTGAGCTTAGTACACTCATTGTTTGTGTCTCGATTCTTACTATAATAATGTAACCCGAACGGAAGTAGGTGGCAAATTGTTATTCTATGTTTCTTTGTTTTCCTATATTATTTTCCTTCACTTTTTTACCGAGCTTTTATCTTGAAGTTTTATAGAACTGCCTGATTTTAATTTAACAACAACTAGAACGACCATATGCAAATGTGTAATTGAGGGTTCTCAAGTTCAAGATGGCTGATATTGCCATTGAAACATACTGAATGCGGAATTCAAAAAGTCAAAAATTAAACAAACTACCATACCGCTGTGATTTGCTGACCGGGATTACACCCGAAATTGCGTGAAATTAGTTACCATATGTTTATTGTTGTTGTTTTCTGATTTAATTACATCAGATAGTTTAAATTTTCGCTTTAATTTCCTAAGTTTTATTATGTCGGGTGCTTTCTGTAGCTTGTTATGCAGTATGTGTTTTGGTAACTGTCAAAGTCGTTCTATGACATTCACTTGCAAACTTCTACATACGTTAGTCTTTCCATCATGAACATATACCTGTAAGAGTCGATTGCATATCTTTTAACTTAAACAGACATACGAGATTGGCAGTAAAAAACACACAAAAGAGGATGATTACCAAATATTCATAAAAAAATAACGAAGACGTTAGCATTTATATGTGATACAACCTTCAACAATAAGAAAACCCAATCAGTATGTAATCCAAAAAAGAATAAAAAATTAATATATATGTTCCGGACCATATGAGTATTTGGACCATACTCGTATGATCATGACCATATAGGTATATACTCATATAATCGGGGTAAATAACAGGTTACTTTTAATACTTTTAACTCTTCATATAACCCTTCTAGTTGTCATGTCATTAAAAAAAAAAGACACAACCAACGTTCATTTTATTATAGATCAAGTAAACATTAATAATAACAAGATTAACTAAACAAAATAAGCAGTTTCACACAGTAAATTTCATCACTAGTATAAACGATCGGTAACAAATTGTATACCTATGGTCATTACCGATAAGTTATAACGAGTGAATGGCAAAATGTCGACTTGGATAGATAACTTCCAAAAATATCTGTTACAAAAGAAGTCAACTGTTTTAATGTAAACTGACGCAAAAGTCGACATGCACGATAAAGAGTGTAATAGTTTGCTTACTTTTTGCATCGTGTGACGTTACGCGCGGTTAATGTATATAACGTTTTGAACTTCTTATTCTTCACTAAACAGCTATTGCAATACTCATTATCATATACAAATTTATTTCAGATGATATATAAAAAAGATTAATAACTATATTTTGATCCGTACTGTTTATAAATGATTATTTGGTGTTTAATTTAACTTATAGAAACAAGTAGATAAGAAAACCAGATGTAGGCAAACTAATATTTAATGTATTGATAGTAAACAAAGCAACGGCAGTGGAATAAAACATTCATTTCCCTTCGCTTCTGGAGATATGAAGATTTGCTCACCTTCGAAAAATCATATTTCCCTCAGACAGAGTCCTCGTGAAATATGAATATTCTTGGGTGAACAAATCTTCATATATCCCGCAGGCACGGTAAATTAATGTATAATGTTTGCTCCGAATATGACAATTGGTGTTGGGGAAGTTCATTAAAACGGGATCTTACCTTTTGTAGCAGATTTCTTACATAACCTGCCTGATGTATTTATTTGTTTTATTTTTGATTTGACTTGTTTTTTTGGTTTTTGTCTGGTCTCCATATCTGGTTTCCATGTACAGATGTCTTTGCCATTAGATAGTGTATCATTATCTGTTTTGATAAACAAACATGTTATTTATTTGCAGGTAACTTTTGTTGAATTTAAATATCATACAATAACATAGCATGCAAATCATATGATAAGATACGTTTAATAGTTTATTACGTACAAATGTACTTAGTTCACGGGTATATAAATATAAAAACGAATCCTTCTGGATTTCAAAATGGTTGACTGAGGCAAAACTGCTAAAAAGTAAAAAGAAGATTTGATTTGAAATATTATAGTCTTTATAATCTGATGATTCAACGAATACATTTTACTACAAGACATTTAGTAAAGTTGCTAATGTGAGTTCTTTTGAAATGTGTTTTTTAAGTAAGGGTTTGGGAAACAAATATGTGTGCCTGTAAAATGAACATATGCAGTGAATTTTCTGTGCAAAAGTGTCCAGATAATCTCAGCGTGCTGGTTTATTTAAAAAAAACATATTCGAATAATTTTTCTATTTTTGGAATTTAAGGAGCTATTTGATCATGATGGTGGATCTTGTAATGAACTTTATATTACTTCTTTCATTTGATAATCAATCAGTTGGAAGACGTTTTCGACCAATCTAGTGTGTCAAATAAAACAAGTTTTCATAATAAAGGGTAACAGTTTTAACATAGTTCTTGATATGCAATACATTTGTTTGGCATTTAAGATAAAGATTTAACATAAGATTGTAAATGTGAAGTGATGCATGTGTTTATATGTTCGTGTTTAGGATGATTTTAACGGTATTTGCCGTTGAATGATCGCAGAAATTAACAATCAGGAAAATCAATGTAAGTTTGTGGCTTGTGAGTTTTAAATTCATGAAATTGTTGATTCTTGTATCAAAACCGTTACTCATGTCTCTAATCAGTTGTGTATGATTTTTTATAAAGTAAAATAACAAAAATACTGAACTCCGAAGAAAATTCAAAACGGAAAGTCCCTTATCAAATGGCAAAATCAAAAGATAAAACACTTCAAACGAATGGACAACAACTATCATGTTCCTGACTTGGTACAGAAATTTTCAAATGTGGATAATCGTGTAAATAACTTGTTTTTTTAGCGCTAAACCTGTCACTTGTACGAGTCACATCAAATTCCATAATATTGACATCGATGCGAAAATTACAATTAAGGGTACATCAACATGAACCCAGCGCCACATGTGGCACCCGTCGTTTTGGTCGTGTTATTTAAAGGCCAGTACAAAGTCTATTTCGCTAGGTAATTTTCGTGGAAAGGAAGCGGGATTCTAGTAACGATATAAGGACTATATCTAATATCATCTGTATAACACATATTCCATAACGGTCAACCAACTCGTGATGGGGTCCGTAAAATTTACGAAGTGATAATTTTAAATCCACCATATAAAACTATTGGTTTAAAAATGAAACGGTAAAAATTATGATGCTGAAATCATTTCTTTTGTCGTAAATTTTTGCTTTTAACCGATCTTCATAGTCAATTTCCAGATATAAGCCCTAATAAAATGGCAAAATCAAAAGCTCAAACGCATCAAACGAATGGATAACAGCTATCACATTCCTTGACTTGATACAGGCATTTACTTATGTAGAAAATGTTGGATTGAACCTCGTTTCAAAAATATTTTATGATTTATAAGACATATTTATATTTCATAGACACATAACTTGGAAATTTTACCAGTATACTAACAAATTGATAGTTGCGATATTGAATTTGTGGAAGACCAAAAATTGAGGGAGTGATAGTAAAAAAGTTTAAACTTAAGGAAGATTTGAACATTTTATAAAAAAGCAGAACAACCCTTGGTTTGACGTTTGAATATAAAATATAGTAGTACATTTTAACTTTCAATTCTAGCATATATATATATTTTACAAAATTAAAGTGGCAAAGTTTTAGCTGTGTTTGGGTGTTTTATGGATAGAACAGGCATCCGTCTGCAACTACTAACACAGTAACAATTGCTCGATTGTAATTCAAAAGAATATATAACAAATTAACAGAAGAAATATAGGTTTTTATCAATTTTTTACATTTAAAAAAAACCTTATATCTACAGATATTGGTATATAAATGAGTTTTTGGAGCCAAATATGATTATTGTATTTATTGCTTTAGATAAATGTGAGAAAACAAACGGATGTTTACAGGTATTTACATTAAAAAAGCATATAACTGAATACATTCCATTGGTCATGTCGTTCTCTAAATATTTTTGCAGCAGTTTATTTCTTTGCAAAAAACACGAACATTGTAATCCCTGTTTTTTTAAATAATAAAACAAATAATAAATAGATAGTACATGAATGTCATATTATGCAAAGTATCACGGTATACTTATTTGTAACTAGAAAGCTAACATCTTAAAAGTAAAAAATATACATGGTTATGCGATTGACAAATATATTTTTTAACATTGTGTCGGTTTCGATGTTAACAGATTGTAGAAAGCTTTCATAAATGTGGACGTTTGGATCACAAACTGGAAGGACAACTGACTATCACTGATCCGTAAAGACTTGCTAAAATTATGGAACGTTTTCCAATGAAATACTGCCTTCTGAATCCAGGTGATGTATCACTAAACTATCGCTCTGAACTATAACATAACATCACTTGTTAAACACATTTCCACAAAAGCACTTACAATTATTTGTAAATAAATGAAAAATTTGCCTTTTTGCTATGGATTAAGTTGTGTAAATGATGTCGCTATGGTCAAACTAATGATCATATTTACAAGGTCAATGAAAAAAACAATATAAATAAAAATGTGTGGGTAATATTCTTCTAGACAACATTAAATATTAAATAACTTGTTTTTATATATCAATGATGCTATTTTCAATTGAAAAATATTTCAAATGGATCGATCACGATTACAAAATTTTCTTATTCTTATTTGATTTATTTTTAATTTGTTGTAGTTCTGAATATGTTCAATATATTTGCCAATAGCAGATTGACATATTTGCTATGTTGATCCATGACAATGGATACTACATTTTATTTATGTGATTGTGTTATTGTTGTTGGTTTATTCAAATATGTATTTCAAGGCGGTTTTAATATTGGGGATATTGTTTGAGTACGCCATTTAAAAACAGGAAGTCTTAGGTGATTACGTTTAAAGTGTAACACACAATGCTTACATACAATTCGTGCGCCTACAATATTTATTGCTTTTATGTAACCAACCATATGCGCCAGATGCAACTCATTAGCAAAACAATCAGCGAATGGTTCTAAAACATCAATACTGGACCGGATCTGACTTTCTATAAATTCGTCTTTCCTACGCTTCAGTCAACCGGCCATTCCTCGTTTAAACCCCCCGACCCTAGATATATGTTTGTCAATTCTGAAAAACGAATTTTCAAACGATAAAATTTTTAAAATTGTGAATTTAAATAATTAAATTTATAGATATCTGTCATCTGAATTTCAATCAGAAGTATTCGTTCATTATGGCTAAAATACAACAATTCATAACAAAATGCAACATAAATTCAAAATTAACTAAAAACGTAACATGACTGTTTATTTCCCAAACACTGTTACACATGTAAAACTTCCGGTAGGGCGTATATAATACCGGAATCAATTTCGGTAAACACACGATTATTTTCCGGAATTTGACAATCAAAAATAAAAATTTAGAAACAAAATTTTAAAAAATTGCCGACCTACCGACTATATTTTTTAAAAGTATGTATATGGAACCACACATATATTTGTATTTGGCCTAATTGAGACCATAGCTAATTCAAGCAAATGTAATGCTTGTTACAATATCACGCAGCCAAACAGAACTACATTTTGTTTAGTAATAATTTAAAAATGACTTGTAAATACTTTCACTCCAATAATAACGACCGTAATCGACGCAAAATAGAGATATTGTTTTGTAAGGACCAAAAGGTGACATAATGAAATAATTGAAAACAAATGCGTCTAAAAACACCTATGACTATGCTAAAAGGGTCTTATTTTCGGAAAGGCAGCGAACAAATTTCGCGAGACCAAATATGTTTGTGAGAGTTCGTATAAATGAATAAAACAAATACAAAAGAATCAATAATCGATTGTAAAAAATAGACTGTGTTTTCATATAAATTGCAATGAATACACTTCCAAAAAAATCTTCGTGACTGTTTCAACTCTGCTTGTGTCTTTAAGATGTGTTTCAAAACAAAGGGCAACATATCTTTTGTATTTTTATTTTCGGAAACAGGAGATATTGTAGAGAACTCAACGAAAATCAAACATGTTTTAAATCATAAAAACATAAAACAAGAGTGCACACGCTGAAATGTCTCGCCTTCTATACTAATCATTGATATTATGTTGATAGTCCTAAGTATAAAGCTAAGCTTTATAACAACTGTACCACTGATCTTACTATAATGTTATATTATTGTGAGGGTTGATATATAATAAGTTTACACGGAATACTTGACCAGAATAACTGTAGAAATTAAACCACGTATTATATATGTGTGTTTAATGACTACTGTCCTATTAATGTATACACCTATTATTCATTTAGTTTCTTTACATACATTTTGTCTATGTTGTAGGTACCAAATAGTTCGATTAAACAGTGTGAAAATGCAATAGATTTAACAAAGAAAAGAATCTTAGTTCCGAAGACGCTTTTCCCCAACAAGTTATCCCTCAAAGACAAAAAGAGTGCAAAGAACAAGAAAAAGAAACAAAGTGTTTCATTATGTTCATTTCATTGCATTTATTATAATTCTGGAAAAAATAAACGCGCAACCATTGGAACTATTTGCTTTTACTTTCAACGAAATAAATATGTATCAATCGTTTGCAGCTTATGATTGTGGTTACTTAGATTATTAACAAATATTGTAGCTTGTATGACAATTGTACACAACAGTTGGCTAATTACATGATTTTAAAACAACGCAACAAATTAAATCAATGTCTCAACGTTTCATTTCTTTTCTTAAATTGTTCAAATTTCGTTTGAATTTTATTTACCTATATGTAGTTATTTTTTATTTCAGACCCATAGGTCATTCTTTTCGATAATCAACCCAGACGATACCAAGTTTCAAAGACATATGCATAAAGGCATATAATTATGACATGTATAAGGTCAATATTTTCCTGGTTGAAATGCAAATCATAATTCACTTAAACATTTAATTCGTTTAGTTGTAACATGTATCACATCTTGCAAATATAGGGTTAACTTTATTATATTCCATTTTTGATAGATTTAAGGAAGGGACAATCCTATTTTTTCGTATATTAGACTGAAATTCACATCACGTCATTGATGCGTATTAAAACTTTCGAAACAAATAACGTAAAGGTTCGGTAATTTATCTTTACAACAAAGGGACATTATGTGAGATGAATTCAATTATACAAAACTATTCATAACACTTTTAAAACAAGCCAAAAAGGGGGAGGTATCCAAATGTCCTGTTTCAAGGGGCACTAGGTGTCAAAATCATGTTTACCGAATTGACTTTTGACTACCTTCGATGTTCAAATACGGGATACAAACACAAATATAGATATAAATTGAGAGTGAAATTGGAGTTTTCGGGTCTGTTTAATTTTATATTATAGACTAGAAAATATGTTTATCATTGTTTCACCTTTATAAGAATAATTTTTGTGGATTGAATTAGTCAATCAAATGAGTTACTTTTGTTTCACTTCAATGTTGACATTCCTTTCCTTTATTAAAAATAAACACTTGCACAATTAATGAGTTAAACATCTCTAGTTAAGGGTTAAAATGACGTTTACATGAATACGGAATCAATAAGGTCGAATTATTCCCCTGCAAGTGAATAATTCATCATCAAAGTTTACTAGCTTAATTTGACAAGATTGAACCATACTAGCTTCTAAAACATTGCAAAAGCGAACTTGTATTTTACTACTTAGCTTTCGATATTTATTTAACAAAGCAAAATCATACTGTAGGTTGTGTATATCTCTCGTAGCTAGTGCCTTTTTAAAAAATATATTTCATTAAAAGGAAAAGTATTTGAACAGTTCGATTCGTTAGAATATTTAATAAAATTTATGCTTTTCTGCGATAAAAATGTCACTTATACATAGAAAAAAATCAAAACAGGCTCTTTAATCAACTTCTTTCATAAAATAAATTACTTACAAGTTTACTTGTATTTTTTATTCACCGTTATCATGCGATTTCTTGTTTCGTGTCGTGCAAGTTTATTTTTATTGGATAAGGATTAATTAACTTTTTATCTAGAAATTAGAAAACAAAAATCATCTAATAGTATATAAGTCAGGCAATGCATATTTTAAGGATTTTTTTGTCGAATAACACAAATCAGGCTGTCAGGGTTGTTAAAAAAAGACCTCTCTACGGTCAATCTTTATTTAAGTAATACTATCACCAGTTGCTGTGGTACCCGATAACAAAGACCTTAAAATATGCATTATCTATAACTTATCTTTTGTAAATATCTGTTGTAAATGCTCGTTTAAAGGACGTATTATATGGTAAACCTTTGTCCGTCTGACAGTTTTTAAGTCCGACCGTCGTCAATCGGATATTACCCCCCCCCCCCCCCCCCCCCCCCCGATAAAAAAGAAAAAACACAAAAAAAAGGGAAGAAAAGTGCTTGCCAATTTGAATAAAACTTTGCATGAAAGTAAAATAACAAAAAAAAAATCAGAGGAATACTCATAACAGGATGCCATACGCAAATTACAAAATCAAAAGCTAACACACATCAAACGAATCCGTTACATTGTCTCATTTCTTACTTGGTACGGACATTTTCTCATGAAGAAAATGATTGATTAAACATGGTTGTAAATCCATCGAAACCTCTTACTTATATGACAGTTGTATATAATTTCATTTTATTATAAACGATTTGTGAAAAAAACACACACAATAAGTAATTGTTAACATAGGGTACAGCAGTCAACACTGTGGTATAATCCTAACTTCTATAAAAACAAACGAATATTGTACGACACCACAGTTAATGTCCATTGTTTGGACAGTGTGTTACTTACCAGTTTTTTGTATACCCCTTCAAAAATAATTCTTCCTAATTTATGCCTAAAATAGCAAGTAGGGAGTGAAATTACACTGTAAAAAATGAGTTATGATTTTCAAAGTAAAGAAGTGATTTGAACCAGCTGAAATAAGTTAAAAATAAGAAAGAAGCTGAATGAATTAAAGACCCCCTTAACATAAAAGTATTCATTTTGAGTCAGAGTCAATGAATTTTCAATAACTTTGATATAATTTGTCCAAAAACCAGTATAACACACTGTAAAAATATTATTGAGAAAGCGAGGGGTGTTTTTATTTTTTATTTTCATGTATTCTCTACAAGAAATGCACTACGAAATAACTGTGTACTCAGATAATATGCCAACAAATAAAAAAGTCACACAGACTAGACTATAAGCGAAATCGGAAGACAAGAATACAATAATTCATCGCAGCAAAAACATGCAATGACTGCATGTAACAAAACCGGGTTATGTCAAATGGACACTACCAAAAGTAGACTAAACAGTAAACATAATAATTTACAAAAAAAAAAAAAAAAAAATTAAGATGAGAGGAAACGTCAGTACCAATAATCTATACTTCAAGACCATTGTGTATCATTTATGAAGTTGTTATGAAAAATTTATCAAAAAGGTGCTAAATTGATTATACAAAAATGTATATAATGACGCGAACTCCCTTTAAATTTTTACAAGTTTTAAGTTTCTGAGTTATTGGGTTTTATTTATTAAAAATGCCATTTTCAAGTGTTCGGACAATTTAATCAATGTGCTAAAACAAAACACTTAAGAGTTATAGAAGTTTTTTGTTTGATGCGCTAGTTGCAAAGCTTTTATCATAATGTTGTCATAATTCGTAGCATTTATTGGTAAAATATTCCTATTTTTAAACTGAAAATTTTCTAACATTGCGAAAAAAACCAATACAAGAATGTTTTTATTCTGCTGTGAAATCCAATTTTATTTTATTCAATTTATTGGTGATTCTTACTGCAAAAGCGACACCCTTTAGATTATTAGTCAGGTAAATCTAGTATGAATACCATAACATGATTAAATAGTTATCAAAGGTACCAGGATAATAATTTAGTAAGCTAGACGCGCGTTTCGTCTACATAAGACTCGTCAGTGACGCTCATATCGACATATTTATAAAGCCAAACAAGTACAAAGTTCAAGAGCATTGAGAATTCAAATTTCCTAAAAGTTGTGCCAAATACGGCTAAGGTAATCTTTGCCTGGAATGAGAAAATCCTTAGTTTTTCAATTAACTTTACGATGTTAAACCAAACAGAGACCATGTTAAATTTTATAGAACTATTTACTAAGACAAATTTGCAGGTCATGCCGACAGTCTAACCGAATAAAGGAAATGTGGAGAATATATCCAAACGCAAGGGGAACAATGATGACGACCCAACTATAAATGAATACTCATGTGTCATTTCAGTAAGCGTGAAGGAGGTGTCATAAATATAGATACCAAAACAATAATAACGATGTAGTAACTGATTGCAATCAGATTTAAGATAGTAAACCACATTAGAGGCTAGAATCAAAAGTCTATTGATTGTAAATATATTTTTATTTGATACGCCAGATACAATGATAATTACTATAATCATGATTATTTAAATGATGATATTTGTAAACAATATCAATGATCCGAGAATATTTTTTTTTAAATTATTAACTTTACTCCAATTAAAAAGTTAATCCACGTATGGGATTCTTCATAAACAATCATTGTCTAGTTAAATGATTCAGCAAGAGATGATATTAATCTGGTTTAAATATTCTGTCTTTCTAGTGTGTACATCTTACAGCAGATTTTAATAGTTCGGTATTTATGATAATTTACTTTTATCAGCTTTCAAGATAAATTAAAAAGCCTACACGCATAATATGAATCTGTTACTTTACAATGCATATCGATGTTTATCCGTTTTTGCATGCGTCCAAAAGGCATGTCAATTGCGTTCTACAAACTGACCTGAAAAAGGTAGAACGCATATGTGGTTATGAAGTGTTATGAAAAATGTCATTTAAAGTACAAACTTCAGTTAATATCACTCTAATGGATACCTAATCTATACAAGTGTCCTTGCAATCAACGGTATATTGCTGTTTTTTAAATGATCCATTGACTTATATCTCAATTATTAACGTGCATCAGATGTGGACACTAACAAAAGTTCAAAGACTACATACGATATAACACTCTTTCAGCTTGCAGTAGTATTAAAACGTTAACGTTTCTACACTTTACACAAATATTCCCCATTAATGTTCCCCTCTTTTTTTTCGCCCCGCTTTTATGACTGTTATGTAAGAAAGAATTTATGGCAGTCATAGAAGTGATTGTTTTTTAATATGAGTTCTGCATTTACATTCGATTATTCTATTCCGAGCGAAAACGAGTTGCAATCTTCTAATATGTATTAAGTAACAAACCCATGATTTACTTATAACAGTTTACGGTTGCCTGATAAAACAGTACAGATATGTTTTAACATTTAATCAAATCAAAAGTGCAAGCTGTATTTGACCTACAAAATCCAAAACTTATAAGAGTGTACTACTACAAAGTCATAGTCCGTAAAATCCGGTTGCAAACGAAAAGAATCGAAAAAAGTATTCCCTTCAACTAAACAGTTGTAGAAAATTAGTTCTACATTTCATTGTAGGAAGAAAAAAAAATGTATGGGTCATGAACATATATGTTGGGTGTTTCAAAGATATAATAACGCTTTTCTCATGCCAAGTAATTCCTTGTTTGAAACACAGATATATTTTAAATTGAAAATTTATCAGAGACTGATATGGGAAATCAATTGCGATATTACACCTTAAGAAATATGAATCGAAAAGGTCACAAAACACGTTGACTTAGCAATGGTCTTATAGTGGTCGATCCAAACTTCTAAACAATCATTTAATCGTTCTCCTCTTTTGTTATCCATGATATTACCTGTCCCGTTTGCAGTTCCTGTATGGCATAACTTGCTACATTGTTCATTAATCTGTTTTATTTCAAACTTTGCGTCTTTTCCTGATTTTCTAAATAGAGTTGGTGAGAGTTCTAGTGTTGTTTCAAACAAGTTGTTATAGAAGTCTTCGTTGAAACAAAACATATCCTCTCCTGTATTGAAATACATAATTCAAATGATAAAACACGGGCATTGTCAACTACGCAATGTTGCACCTGTCCCGAGTGAGGAGCCTCTGGCCTTTGTTAGTCTTGTATGATTTTTAATTTTAGTTTTTTGTGTATAATTCGGAGTTTAGTATGACGTCCATTATCACCGTACTAGTAAACATATTTTTTAAGGGGCCAGCTGAAGGACGCCTACGGGTACGGAAGTTTCTCGCTACATTGAAGACCCATTGGTGGCCTTCGGCTGTTGTCTGCTATATGGTCGGTTTGTTGTCGCTTTGACACATTCCCCATTTCCTTTCTCCATTTTATGGTTATAAAAAATTGCTTATATGAGGCATATATGTTCAATATATTGAAACATTATCATAAACATCGCTTTTGTTGGTGATTTGACTGTATCAACTACAAGTGTTTGGTTCTTTAGTGCGATTTTGTGATCAAATCAAAAACATTGAACAGTATTAGTTTATCAAACCAGAACTTGAAATCCCGAAACTATCATTATAGCAAGTTAAACAACTGATACAAAAAGTATTAACAAAAGCATAGAAATGCATTTTGACAATGACAGGGCAATGTACTGACACATGCATCTGACCTTTAAACGAAGAAATATACAGAAAATGGCGTAAGCATACTATTTACAAATAAAATGAACTGATTGAAATGTTACCTTCTGCTTGTGAAACGTTTTTAGAGGCAACTTTAACGTTGTCAATACATTTTCTATCACACTCATCAATTGATTTCACATCGTTCCCAACCATCTCATATGTAAATACATCTGTATCTGCTTCTTTAGTAGTGTCATGTTTTTTAAATTGTTCTGTATGTCTTGATTGTATGGCTAAAATTTAATTTATTACATTTGTTATACTGAACATGGTAAAAGTGAATATAGTATTCAGCATTGATTTAATTGTAATATTTCGAAAAATGCTATCTGTTTACCATTGGCATATAAGTTCTTGCACACGCGAATCTGCAAAACAAGTTTAACAAAATGTAAATAAAGAATATTTGTTTGATAAATTAAGGATTATATAATTGTCCTTGAATAATGATTGTACCCATTTTTTTTGGTTTGTGCATAAACTGGGATTTGAATAGATGAATCAGTAAACGAGTTGAAAACTTCGCTGACGATAGCGTGGGGGATTTTAAGTACACAAGCAATTTTTGACATCTTCGCATTTTAAATATTATCAGGTTATTGAATAAAATCCTATGTGTCGGAATGTGATAGTACAGTTGGGTACAGACCAGTAATTACATAAAGTAAACGCAAGTTAACGCCACGGCAACATTTTTCGTAAGTTAACTTCAATTGTCGCGTTTACTATATTTATTTTCAAAACAAAAATGGCCAATGTCTACCCGATTAAACGTGTTTACTACATATTTCCAAATTGGATTATTACGAGCACTTGAAAGTAAACCCGCGTTTATTTTACGTGTTAACTAATTGTGTAAATTATAAGATAAATTTTGTGTACATATGTACATTTTTCAATTTGGTAAAATGAAATGACTTTTACCTCAATATTTTCGTAAACTGCAAAGTAACTAAATTATTTTCGCTGATACTTAATTTCGCGTTAAGCCCTTTCTACCCCATTTCTTGATTCTCAAATTTATATGAGGAAGTTAATTCAGAAATAATCTAATTTTCACATATTCGCGACAATAATATTGGCGACGAATAATATTGGCGAAGTTTTTAAACTCGCAAAAGTTGTTAAAAATAAATCACTCGCGACAATAAGTTGGTTTACAGTATGTGTTTTTAACCGTACTTACGTACACAAATATTTTTTAATTCGAAATATTTACTTTTATTTATTGCAAAAAAATCAATCCCAATATATTTAAATAGCTGATTTTCTATATTTGCTTTTTAAAAGTGACATTTACAAAGATCGATTCACAAAAATATAAATGATATTATACCAAAATTAAATACTGCAAAACTATGTGTACATTTGTGCATATAAAATAATGTCGGAAACAGTATCATGAGTACATTAAATCGATCAACATTGTTAACGGTAGATTTAACTAATTAAGCTTCACAACACAGAATAAAAGACAAATCGTACAAAAATTCATAGGAGAATAACATTGTTAACATAAAGGTATATTGTGCCTCTGTTTTCGATGAAATTATTGATTTGTTTTAGCAGCATATAAAGGTAACACAGAGAGTTTTCCCTATAGACCTTAACTGTAAACACCTTTTACATAAAATCTGATAGTAAAATATATAAATATGAAAAATACAGAACTTAATAAAAACGTGACACATAAAGACTTAACAAATTTCTCAAAGTTTAACATGCTGAATGTTATCATGTTTTCGTAAAACTTGTTTAATTTATAAACGGATAATGTAGAATTTTTTCATTAGTTAACAATCCGATAAAGCTGATACTTGAGTTACAATTTTCGTTGTTATGCTTTGAGATAAATCCATTCGCTAACATTTGTAAAATTATGGCCATGCCATGTAGCTGTCCAATTGGTGTTTTAATTCTGCGTTTTCGTCGAATAACCTGGACACTGACATTATTACTTTACAAAAGTTAAATTTTAAATTGGTCATTTCTTTTTCTGAAAATCTGGCATTTGGACGATGAACCAGCCCATTTCGAAATTGTCTTAGTGTCTCGACAAAGTCTCCATTGGTTCTAAACCCATTCACTTGATTAAGCCATCCTTGTTTTGGTTCCTCAACTAATTCATGGTATCGAATTATTTTATAAAGACAGCTCGTATCACAGTTGATAAATCCAGTTCCTGGGTTTCTAAACATTTCTTTCTCCTGTTTGGAAAGTTTTAATTCGAAATCTATAGCATCTTTGTTATCTATATATATTTGCGATACTTGTTCCGGTGTCTTTCTTTTGCTATTTGTGGCTACTCTTCTCATTGCTTTTGGAGTGAGATCAAAAACAAGTAATGCTACATGAGCTAGGTTTCTGCGTTCATTTTCTGTCAATGTTTCACTACTGACACCTAAAATGTGGGTTTCAAAGTGAAACTATTTTGTTTTCTTTAAATTTTATTGACCTGTTATCGATAAATTTCCCCTTGATAAATATGAAAGAAGTGTAATGTTAAATCTTCTTAAATTTACAATACTGCAATATTACATTTTATGTTTGTTTTTCGTAGTATACATGTAATGATTGCCACTGTACGTTAATCAATAAACAATTAATCAATAATGTGCGATTTATCCAATTCATAAAAAAAAATATGCGTGAAACAAATTAGGACTTTAGATCAAGTTATGTTGTATTGAAAAATGTGTATTGTAATGCATATTTTAGTCTTCATTTTTAATCACATTGTTTTGTAGATTTAGTGAACAGAGCAAAATTCCGTTTGTAGTGCAAATTCCAACCTTCTATGTATATCTTTCTTGAAAACGCAGGTTTTTTGGAATGTTTTAATCCTTTTCTTTTAAGGTTCAAAGATCTTATGTGGAGCCGAATGAAGGTTTACGTCGGAATTTTTTTTT
Organism: Mytilus edulis; assembly: GCA_019925275.1. Taxonomy (NCBI): domain Eukaryota; kingdom Metazoa; phylum Mollusca; class Bivalvia; order Mytilida; family Mytilidae; genus Mytilus; species Mytilus edulis. The sequence continues at coordinate 88,938,230 of CM034354.1, read as the reverse complement.
TTTATGTATTTAACACGTTTATTTAAAAGACGATATATACATATCCATATACTAGATGTAAACATAGAACCTTAATCAAGGAAAAAATCTTGTACCGGAAAATGTTTGGAAAAGCACATACAAAACATGTACAAATCAGAGAACCAAAACAACAATATGCTGTACAATAAAAAAATATAGATATGATGAACAGGAAAAGGAGGAGAACCACTGAATTTAAAAGGCATTGAATGCACCGGAGAAAAAAAAATGCCATAAATTGCTTGAACCTCCTTTTTACCATAGGCAGTAGTGTATTTGCAGAGCAAACTGTGCAAAACAATCAAAAATGTATCTAATTCATAAGACCGACATACATTTAACGCACACAAAAACAAAAAGACTACAGAAAACATGCATATCTAAGAGTACTAGTTAGTTTATTATTAGTTCAAACTAGTAAATACATGTACATAATGGTTTCTAGATTTAAATACCAAATCAATCAAGCGTGAAATACAATATGAGAAACACATGGTTTGATTCTATACGCAAATATGAATTTAATAATCAAAACAAATAAATGAAGTCTTTCTACAGAAAAGTAGAAAAATCTAAATACAGATAGTCAAGCCTGAGCAATCGTATGAATATCTGGGTCTACTGTTTGACGGCTATAAATGACAATAAATGAAAATACAAATGGTTATTCCAGGTATCTAACATGTTTCACTTTTGAATGTTGACTTTCCTTTCTTTTTAATGACTTATCTGTATGCTGAACACATACGTAACCCTTCTCACATATATGCAATGGTACAATACAACAGTAAAAACAGACGGACAATCAATGAATATAGACTATTTATTGATAATTCAGCTTTAATGCGATGGTTTATGTTATTTTTACCAGACAGTAAATGCATTAAAAATTACATGATATTATTTTGTCTCTAAGTAGTAAGATTTAGCGATTAGCTAATTACATTGTATATTCTAGATAAAGACATGACTTTTTTATGCGTGGGAAGGAAACTATACACGGTTTTCGAAAGAAAAAATACACGAGTTGGGAAATACTAACTAAGAGATTTCCAAAATAAAAAACGAAACGATAAGGCCACGCCAATTTCACTTCTTGTTCTACGGATACCCCCCCCCCCCCCCCAAAAAAAAAAATATATAATAAAATGGGGCGAGCGAGCGATTTGAAAATTTTAATAAATATAAAATAAATTTACAAATTTTTATGGCGAAGCCTAAAAAGTAAAGGCGAGCGATTATATTTTTTTTGTGAACATAAAATCATAGGCTCTGACAATATTAATCAAAACAAGATGGTATAAATAAACTCATCATATAGAGATACCAGGATTGAATTGGTATATTAACATCGGACGTCTACAAAAGACTCATCAGTGACATTCGAATAAAAAAATGTTTAAAAGGCCCCAAAATTGATTTACCACTTGTGTTTTGACATTTCTTAACTTTATCAACTGCCAAGTGCTTTTTGTTTTTTTGACATTTGTTTACTTTATCAACTGTCAAGTGCTTTTTGTTTTGACATTTCTTTACTTTATCAACTGTCAAGTGCTTTTTGTTTTGACATTTCTTTACTTTATCAACTGCCAAACGCTTTTTTCCATGTAATGCCTACTTTTAATTGAAGCAGGACATGACATATACCACCACAGCCATGTATTTCAAGAATACTTGTGTTTGGTTTTTTTCCTTATTTTTTAAGAGTTTGGGGGGGGGGGGGCGGAGCTATTATAAATGTGTGTATATTCTAGTTTTTCATGTTGTACTGTTCAAACAATAAGCTATAAAGGACCCCACATATTAAACAATTCAAACAGAAAAACCAACGATCTAATACATTTACAAACGGAGAATTGCCTATGAACCACATCAACAAACGACAACTACTGAACAGTAGGGTCCTGACTCAGGACATATGCATACATATTCATACATATGCAGCAGATATGAATAGTTTTGTTCCGCCGGCAAACGATATTGCAATTAAAGGCTACATATCTCCTTCTGCATACTTTATTATAATAACGAACATCCGACAGCATTATTTGTTGGCTTTGATAATAAATATGTGTAAATACCTGACACCGTTTAAAGGGCAGGATTTGACGTCGACTTAAACGGTCTTGCGATCGCTGTTTATCTTTCTAATGTTTAAAAAAAATGACGCGGAAAAAAGACACGAATACATTTCCGGCTACGGGAAGCAGGAATATTAATTTTTTTTTTTAATTTTGAAAAAAACTGCGTGCAGGTTGGTCCGTCGAACAATAAATTAAATTGGAGTGGCTTAATCACCCTTACAAAAAAAATAACAACACACTTAACACACAACAAAGAAAACGAAAAGGTATATCATTCGTGATATTAGATGTTCAGAATGCGTGAGCAGATATATATGTATTAGTTGTAAATAGCTAATTATTTGTGGTTGGTTCAAATTAGGTATCAATAAAAAATGCATTGTGATTGTCAATGAGATAACAGATTACTATTCACAAGAGACCAAATGACACAGACATTAAAAAACATATACATTGGTCACCGTAAAGCCTTCAACAATGGACAAAGGCCATACCACATAGGCAGCATGATACAAAATATTTGAATATTGTCATTACTTACAACATTCATAATTTATTTATACAATCTTATTACTCACCAGCCATATTATATGCGAGCTCTTCTTACTTGACGATTTTCAGGATCTAGATAAAATAAAGTTATTATGGATTTAAACGGTACACTTTTTCCTATGTTTCTGTTATGGAAGTACATATCCTTTCGATATTCATTCGAGATGAAGAAATATATCGTGCAAAGCTCTGATTTTTTTTAACGGATTTGACTATATTGTTAGTCCTTTCTGATTCAATTCATTCTCCTTTATCTGAATTAGTTTTTTTAATATTATTATTTATGTTAGCTTATAACCCCATTGTTTATTCTAAATATTTGCTTGCAAATCTACAACCTTACATTATTTTCGTAATTTACAGTTATTTGAATTACCTTGGTCGTTCAGGTATTAGGCTTATACTAATTAGTACAGTTATCATTATTATTTATATTACGATAGATTTGTTATCTTCATCATCCGATACCTCAAAGTGCTCGGATTACTGTAACATTCAATCTATGATCACGTGTATTATCAAGTAATTATCTAGCATGTCATGTGTTTGCTTTGGACTTTATTTTGTTTGTTTGTTTCTAATAATAGTCTACGACTCAGTTTATTTGATTAAAACTACATAACTTTGGAAAAATTGATAAAAGGCACGTAAAATGAAATATTCTTATACAAAAAAGTATGAAACCAAAGAACAAATTAAAAAAAGAAAGAGTACAGTATTTGACATTAACGAACAAAAAAAAGACAAGAATAACAAAGGAATGGGTCAGGCTCGATTGAAACAATGCCTCATATTTTGTTCGGAACAAAAAAGTCCTAAATAGTCATGAACTTTTAAATGGATAGTAACGCTTAGGTGAAACGTGTAATGCGGAATCTAACAACCCTTCCGATTCACATGAGATCAACACTTAGTCTTTGAGTGAATTCGTGTTGTTCAGTCTTAATTTTTGCATTTTGTGTTTTTGGTAATATTGGTTTTCTGCTATTATTATTCTTTTATTTAGCTATGACGTTGTCATTTTTTCCGACTTACATGGATGAAATTAACTGTCCCTTTTGTAAATTTCTTTGATTTTGTTTCGATTAATACTTTTTGTTTTCAATCATGTTCGAGGCTCAGTCAGTGCCTAAATATGGAGAAAATATTTAACAATCGATTAAATAATTCATCACTTGCGTATCTTAACTAGAATGCTACATTACTGTGTACAAGAAAGCAAAAAACCAGCCATAGTAATGGTAGAACGGATGGCATCTCATCGACATGTTAATTTATAGGATTTTTTTTTACATCTTTTATCTTTTTTTCTAAAATAACACAGTTATATTTCATTATTGTATTATTGGAATATACAACTTAACACCAAGTGACAACATATTGATGTGACTCGTTCGTTACGATATTTTTATTTTCCGAAACATATGAGATCACTTTGGATTTGAGTTTCATGTTGATTTGTTTTTAATTTACTGTTTTAGCCAAATATGAAGCATTTATTTACTTATTTATTAATCATTATACATCAATATCGTATCTGTAAAAGTCAATAGTTAAATGAGGTCGGATACGGTGAGATGAGATACGATATTCGAACAAATATTAGCTAGGTTATCTGGTTTGCATAACACACACACATATTATATATATATATATAATATTTATACTGTTGATGCAATCTATAAACATATGAAACTTACTGCAATAAAATCAAAATATCAAAACTGTCATAGGAGTTTCCTAATTGGTCACCATTTATGTGTTCTGTACCCCAACTATTTCATATAAGACTATGAAAGGATCAGACAGCCCCGATTATGAATTTAAGATTAAGAAGAAAGCATTGATGTAATAATATACATATATATATATTCTCCAGATCTTCTTCATAGATGTCAATTTAAAAAGTATATCCTGATATCTTTCTGTTTAGGTTTCACTTATGTTTTTTCTAAAGTTTTTTTTCTAACATATGCAAATTATGTTAAGAGCTTTTATTATTCTTTTGCTTGAATATAAATGCAGTCATTTGTTCCTTTTGTAGTATGTGGGTGTGTGTTTCTATTCTCAAAGAACTATGGCGAAAAATAAAAAGAAAGTTTCAACTTGTTAGTCCAAAAAAGCATCAACTTAATTAGCAATGATTACGGTAACACACTGTGTATGCTCCTTTTGTGTTTGGTATTTGGATTCTAAATTGTCTTCAACATCGTATGTAATCGCAATTCAGTCATATGATTATCAAAACAGAAAAAAAATATAAACTAAACATTTGTTTTCCATGTTTAGAATTTTTAAGTGTAAGTAAAATATTCAAAATATTTTACATGATATTTACACAAAGATGAAAGTTGCACTATTATAGGATATTTACGACTTTTTAATTGCGACACATACACTTACAAACATAAGTGAAAGTGTATATGAATAAACATATTATAGATACCAGGATTGAAATATTGCGTTTGGTCTACACATGACTCGCCAGTGACACTTGAATAAAAAAAGTAAAAATGCCAAATAAAGTACAAAGATGATGTGCTTCTTGATTCAGTATTTGTAGAACATGTAACATGAAACTTAAGCCGAATTTATAACGCATTTTAACTAGATTAATTTAAAAGTCAATTAGATATTGAAAATATACATCAGAAAATGTAAAAAAAAGTACATGTCACCGACTTCGTTTTCGAGATTTTTTTTTGAATGGACCGAGAGGGTACTAAATGTCATTGAATATATTGGAGAAATTTATATTTTTCTTCCACAATATTCGATTTCCGGTATGAATCACGTGAACCGCTCAATATTTTTTTTTCTTAAATTAATATTTTTTTCCTCTTTGTCTTACGAATTAGATTATGTTAAAAAAAATATGGTCACCGACTTCGTTTTCCCTGTAGAAGCGACGCAAACTCAACATTTTGGAAAAAAAACCCATCAAAATTCGTGACGTCGTAATTTTTATTACATAACGTCAAGTTATCCATGTGTCATGCTAATAATTTCCAACAATCTTTATGTTGATTATACACGGTGATTATGTGTTTCATATTATATAGATTCTTTTTATAATAAGAGTCTGGATAATTATTATTATTTTTTATTTTGTGTTACCAGTTTTCTTTATTCTTTATATTTTAGCACCCCATTTTTCTCTTTTTCTTTTCTTGTTTGCCTTTTATTCTGCAATTTTTGCCCATTATTCTGTATTTCGTAAACCCCGATCAGACCCTCTTCTAATATTTGCTGTAATAGGAGATAGTTGAACTTTATCATCTTCGGGTAACCAATTCATAAATCTCGTAGACTATTTTGTAGGTCATCTGTTTGCATTTTTTCTCTGTTCCGATATATAATTTGGCCACTTTTTTAAAACTACGGTTATTTCAGCAGCAGAACATGCAATAGCTTGGTTTTTTTTTTGGTACTATATCACGACAGAACGTGTTCCGTTCATATACTGCTGCTTAACATCGCATATATAAACAAACATTATGTCAAAGATTCTACAAATTATTGAAAGAGTGAAGTTTGGTTATTCATACATCTGCAAGTTAACAAGTAAAACTCGCAGACAAACTGACATCTTTGTTAATATCTCTTTTTGTTCTGTATAAAATTTATTTTATACTAGTGTACAAAAAAGTTAAAGTTTTCTAAATGGTTATTGTTCCATAAGGCCACATCAAGATTATCCAACGAATTTTTAAGGATCCATATGAATTGGAGACCTAAATGTTCTTTATCTTTTAATATAACGCTTATTCTGTAAAATCCCCAATAAACGATTTTGTAAAATTCTTCTATCATTACATAATTTCTTTATTCCGCACATGGTTTTGTCTGTGTCTACACTATTGTATCAAATTATAATTTATTTTTCGTTATTCTTCTTTATAATTTTGCAAACTTTTTTTGTGCAATTTTTACATTCGCCAGTATCTTTTATTCTGCAACTCCCTTGATATCTTATTATCATGATTATATATGACAATAAATTAATGTAATTCTCTCTGAGATTTTCGCTTTCTCTCAAGACATTGCACGGTGTTTTTAGTACAATGTGTTTTCCAGAAGATACATTGTGTAAAACATTTACAAGAGAATCAAACATACAGAGGTTGAGATATAACATAAAAACAAACGCCCACAGGCTGAGACTGACTGGAAATTGTGTGTTTTGCTATTTAGTCAATCTACACAAATGAGGGGAGAAGGACCTTGATCGGGATCGGGTGTTTTTAAGCTCAGAATTTCGGAATTGATCCTTTTGGGATCCGGGAATTCTTATTTCGAATTTCGGGATGTCGGGATTGAACTTTCTTTAATTTCGGGCGATTTCATATTGTTGAGTCCGGGATCTCGGGAATAGGACCTTAACTACACCCCCCCCCCCCTCACACACACATGCATATCATTAGATGTCTTTTAAATTTTCTTTTTGCCTTGTATTGTTGTCTAGTTGCTGTCTCATTAACGTACTGACTTCTTACGGGATTTACATTTTACCTTAGGTACTGAATGACTTTCTTTTTTTTTATTTAATAAAATAAATCCTTTATTGCACATTTCTCTACTGTTTTCAACTTACTTGACTCACAGCATTTAGTCGGGAATCCCTGTAAATTAGTTACTGTTTAACCAGGGAGATTATACAGTGAAAGCTAGCCTGCTTTGTGGGTGAAAAGAAAGCCGAGTGCGTAAGTCTTTCTGCCAGTACATAGCCTCTACACTATTCAAGACTTCTACAATGCCTCCCCGCGACAGCACAAGGTAACTAGGATCTAGCATTCTAGGCATTATTGTAGAGGATCTCGGAGCAGCAAGGGCCCTAGAGATGCATTGTGTAGGCCCACCGGCGTGTGGACACGCCCTTGCACTCATCAACCTTGCCCCAACTATGCTTAGTTATTATAAATAGTACCGCTGCCTTGTAGTTAGATCTGGGAAGATCAAAAGGCTATGGGAGCAGACCCAGAAAGAAAAGCCGGGAAGATGGAACTCGTCAGCCATGGCAGGCAACCATCTATGGGAAGGAAAACCTAGACAACAAAACTCCATCCTACAGGTAGTAGGTTTCTCTTTTGGCTAATCACAAGACAGAATAAAAAATTGATGATTACGGAAACCCAATATACATTTAGAAATCAGCATGAGGATAACACCTCTGCTGTACAACATGGTTTAAGGGACATGACGCTGGTGGATGAAAGCCCACGGGAAGTCCACAAGCTGACACCCTTGTGTAAACCAAAAGAAAATATACTTCTAGGCAGTTGGAATGTAAGAACTATGTATGCCACAGGTAAAACTGCATAAGTGGAGAGGGAAATGGACAGATACAACATAGAAATATTGGCCTTAAACGAAGTCAGATGGCTAGACAGTGGAAAGCTTACACTTCAAAATGGTAAAGTATTAATATATTCAGGCAGGAATGATGGACTACATCAGGCAAGAGTTGGAATGATGCTGTCAAGCCGAGCAAAAAAGGCACTGATTGAATGGAAGCCAATCACCGAGAGACTAATGTATGCCAGATTTCACACATCAACCATTAAAATAAGTATAATCACTGTATATGCACCAACCAACGATGCTACAGATGAAACAAAAGAAAGCTTCATAGAACAGCTAGATAGAGTCATAGCAGGAACACCTAAACATGACATCCTCTTAGTAATGGGAGACTTTAATGCAAAGGTTGGGATGAACAATGAAGGTCATGAGAACATCATCGGAAGGCATGGAATAGGGAGAAGAAACGAAAATGGAGAAAACCTCCTTGATATTTGTCAAAGGAACAACTTAGTCATTACTGGCACAATCTTTCCACACAAAGACAAACACAAAGTAACATGAATATCACCAAACAAAAAAAACAGAAAATCAAATAGACAATATCCTGGTTACTAGACAACACAGAACATCAATACTGGACACAAGAGCTATGAGAGGAGCAGACATTGGTAGCGATCACGAACTCCTCAAATGCAAATTAAGAATCAAACTTAAGAAATACAAAATAGTAACAGATACTTCAAGAAAGAGATTCGATACCACCAAACTACAACGTCCAGAAATAAGAAAAGCATTTTCAATCGAGCTGAAGAACAGGTTCCAACTCTTATATGAGCTAGAGGACGTAGAAACATTCTGGGAAGGTATAATAAAATGCTATAAAAAACAGCAACTAACACCCTAGGTTTCAAAGAGCGTGGGCAAAAGCCCTGGACATCCAATGAGTCATGGAAACTGGTAGATGAGAGAAGACAACTAAAGGATAGAACTAACAACAGTAGATCAGAACGAGTTAAGAACAACTTACATGCCAAGTACAGTGACAAAGACAAGGAGGTGAAGAAAAGTATGAGAAATGACAAAAGGCAATGGACAGACAACTTAATAGAAGAAACAGAAAAAGCAGCAAGCAAGGTATGATGAAAACAGTATACGAAGTAACAAGAACAATTTGCAATGAAAAACAGAAACCACCTCAAGTCATCAAAAATAAGTCTGGAAATCCTTTATCTAGCCATGATGAAAAACTAAAAAGATAGAAAGAACACTTTCAAGAAGTCTTGAACAGACCTGAACCTGAAATACCATTTAACATTAATTTAAACTATGAAATCGAGGAAAGAGAAATAGATACAGGTCCAATCAGGAAAGAGGAAATTTCAAAACCATTGAAAAGACTAAAAAATGGGAAGTTAGGAGGCATAGATGGCATAACAGCTGAGATACTAAAAGCAGATACAATAACAACCACCAAGTAATTACATAAACTTTACAATATGATATGGATTGGAGATGAAATACCAAAAGACTGGAATAAAGGTCTAATAGTTAAAATAGTAAAGAAAGGAGATCGAACATGCTGCGATAACAACAGAGGCATAACACTACTTTCTGTGCCAAGTAAGGTATTCACAAAAATCATTATCCAAAGAATACAAGAAGGAATAGATAAAGAGCTGAGACAAGAACAAGCTGGCTTCAGAAGGGGTAAAAGCACTACAGAACAACTTTTCACGTTAAGAAACATCATAGAACAATGTTCGGAATGGAATGCTCCTTTATACATCAACTTTGTAGACTTTGAAAAGGCGTTTGATTCCATCAACATGGAAAGCTTATGGTCCATCTTAAAAGCTTACCACATCCCAGACAAACTCATCACAGTTATAAAACTCTTTTACGACTCATTTGAGTGTGCAGTCATAGACGAAGGAATACAATCGGAATGGTTTAAAGTAAAAATGGGAGTAAAACAAAGATGAGTGATGTCTGGTTTCTTATTTCTTTTAGCCATTGACTATCATGAAACAAACGATTAAAGATCATGAAACAGGAATCAGATGGAAATTTACCACCAAACTAGACGACCTTGATTTTGCTGACGACCTAGCACTACTGTCTTCCAAATTCCAACACCTACAACTGAAAACAGATAAACTTCAAGAGAATGCCAGCAAAATAGGACTAAAGATAAACACCTCTAAAACAAAATTAATGCGGATGAACACCACAAACAACAACCCAGTGAAGTTAAATGAGAAAGACCTAGAGGATGTCGATAGTTTCATTTACCTAGGAGGAATAGTAACAACAAAAGGTGGCTGTGACAATGACATGGACAACAGGTTGGAGAAAGCTAAAGGCCAATTTAGCAGACTAAGAAAAATATGGAGATCGTCGGTACTGTCATTTAAAACAAAGGTCAGGTTGTTTAACAGCTTAGTCACATCAGTCCTACTATACGGATGTTATCCCGGAAAACAACCGAACAAGACAAGAAGAAATTAAACACCTTCCAAAACAGATGTTTAAGACAGATACTGCAAATAAGATGGCCTGATACAATATCCAACGATAAACCTTCACATAAAAACTAGAACAAAGAAGCTAAGTGAAGATATAATAGAACAAAGATGGAGATGGATTGGCCATGTACTAAGGATGGATACCAACAGAATATGCTCAGTGGTACTGACATGGAAACCTGAGGGAAAGAGGAAAGTTGGACGTCCCAAAACTACCTGGAGACGGACTGTAGAGACTGAAAGAACATCACTTGGACGGAACAGCTGGGCTACAGCAAGAACAGCAGCTAAAGACCGTGTGAAATGGAAAGAATGTACCAGGGCCTTAAATGCCGACCGGCATGAAGAGGATAGGTGAGGTGACTTCTTATTTGTCATTAAGGTTCAGCTGCCATGCAATACACAAATAATCAAAAATAGTTTCTCTGCCTAAAAAAGTCACTGATGTGTATAAAACTATTTAAAAAGACTGTACTCTTCTAAGTCAGCAAATAAATGTAGTATTGATGGTCACGATAGTAAACAAGGCTGTTTTGAAATAACAATATGTATACCCTAAGGATAAATTAAATTTAAATTCTACTCAATTGAAATGTTCAAACTATTACACTATTTTCAATAAACTTTATTAATAAAATCAACGGTACCAATTTTGTTGCACCAGATGCGCATTTCGACAATATATGTCTCTTCAGTGATGCTCGTGGCCAAAATATTTGAAATCCAAAGCTTATATAAAAGATGAAGACCTATAATCCAAAAGGTAAAAAAAGTATAGCCAAATTCGTGAAAGGAATCAGAGCTTTGCATGAGGGAGATACATTCCTTAATTTATAATAATTTCTAATATTTTGTAACAGCAAATTTTAATAACACAAAAAATCCGTATTTTCATGCCAGTACCGAAGTACTGGCTACTGGGCTGGTGATACCCTCGGGGACTAATAGTCCACCAGCAGAGGCATCGACCCAGTGGTAGTAATAAAATCAACGGTACCAATTTTGTTGCACCAGATGCGCATTTCGACAATATATGTCTCTTCAGTGATGCTCGTGGCCAAAATATTTGAAATCCAAAGCTTATATAAAAGATGAAGAGCTATAATCCAAAAGGTAAAAAAAGTATAGCAATATTAATCTATAACATCCATGATGTCTCAAATATTTATCTATTACCGTTCGTAAAATCTGAGATAACCTTGACCTTTATTGCATACGAAAGTTAATAAGGTAAAACACAGACAATTATGTAATGTTATATAGTTTGGTAAAGATAAAATTAAATCGGGGTCTAAAATTATAGGTACAAATAATGAGTGGATATTGATGTCGAGTCCAATAAATAAATTGAGGTAACGCTAGATCATATTTACCTTAATTTCCTTTTAGAAAGTATTATTCCAACTATTTAATCAAACAACCATACAAACAATGTAACAAATAACTAAGATGATTATATAGTACAATATTGTGTGCTATTGTTGATTTTCTAGAAGGAAAGGAAAATTTAAATGAAGTTATGTAAAAAAAAAAACATTGATATTGATTTTAACATAAACTAACTATATAATCAATTGGTTGCCAATGTTACAGGTAACAACACACAAAAATCGTTATATTGAATGCTTTATAAAGAATACCTTCTCAATTATTCAATAAGCTTTATGTGAAAAACTTTTTTCATCTCTTGTTTATTAATTAAAACAGGTAAAGGTGTCAATTCACTAACTTTAATTGTTGTTTGATAATTCAACGTTGGAAAGATACGAAATTGATCAAAACCTATCGATATTTTTATTGATCTTCTTTATAATGTTTGTTGTTAATTCCATTGTATCATATCACCGAAAAGTTATCAAAATATATTGGTACTTTGACAATAAATATTTACATTGATATTGATCTTACTGTAAATTTCTAAATTGAAGTAATATGCGGATCTCATGGGATGACTCAGTTTTTTCAATGTTTTTGAAATTCTACTTCGGAATTAGTTCAGATTCATTCAAAGACAACACTTGACTTGCATTCTGCATAGGAGAAATCATTAAGTATCTAAATACCTTGGTTAGTTGGCGATTGAATAATCCAACAAGAAGCAAATATATAATATAACATTGATTCTAAACATTATGCTTTGTTTTTGTCCAACAAAAAATTACCATCGCCTTCACATTTTGGTTGTGTTCAGGATGCATTGTTTTAATGTGTAAAACATAATTAAACAACAGTGCTTAATTTATACAGCCGCTGAACTTAAATGATCAAAACAGTGTAATACAAAGAACAGTTCCTTTTTATATTTTTCAATTCTGGACGGGTTATTTTGAGAAAATGAAATAAGATATGCTTTTTGCAGTAAATTGTCATTTATAGAAAAAATATTAAAGGCATAATATTAATGAACAAGAAAATAAGGATAAACTAGAGGCTCTAAAGATACAGTGTCGTTCAATTTGGACTATGTGTATATTACACAAAGGACACGCATTAAAGACAAGAAGAAATTCATGACAAAAATCCGTTATGGTGAATCTTACTTTACTGCACACTTTTGCTGTTGACAATTATCTTTATCTAGAATGAATATGGTCCAGTAGTTTTAGAGCACATTTTTCTTGAAAAGATTTACAAAAGAATATGAAAGTGTGAACAATTTACCTTAAAGGACAATAACTCTTGAAGGGTTTAATTGATAATTGGGATCTTTCGACTTATAAGTAGAGCTTACTTTTCTGAACATCTTCCTGTTTACAGTTTATCTCTATCTCTTATGATATTCAAGATAATTGCCAAACACAGCAAAATTTTCTTACATGTACCAATTCAGAGGCAGCAACCGAACAAGGGGTTGTTTGATGCGTCTAAAAAATTCAGGGGAAATATAACATGACCTGATAAACAATTTATTCAGATTTGCTCTAAATGCTTTAGTTTCAGAGATATAAGCCAATAACTGCATTCCATCCCCATGTTTTGTTTTTAGCCATGGCAGCCAACTTGGTTGATGACAGGCATCATCGGATATATTTTTGAAACTAGATACCCAAGGGATGATATTGTCAAAGGTTGGTTTATTTTGTCTAAGAAGTTTTATAGACGGATATTGTTGTGAAAATTACAAATACTTTAAAGACTAGAAAATATTTGTAAAAACTGCAAAATATATTTTATACTAGAATAATAAGAAAAGAGACAACACTCAAATTATCAATATAGTAGTTAAATAATATCTAAAAGTGATTGGTTATGGAATGAATGACTCGATTGGCATTTTTTTACGTCAACTAACTAAAATGAATAATATTTAGGGAGGAGTTTTCACTTTAGTTTATACACTACTTTTATGCTAGAGTACAATTTTTACTGATTTTATATACATAACGGAAAAACATATCTGATTTGATTTAATGAAGATACGACTATACTTCATCTTGCTATGCGTGTATATATTTTGTATATTGTGGAATATGGCAAAAATGCGCCGCTGATATTCATGCAACTTATTGAATCTATGATATTTAATAATGAAGTCTTTGTATGGAAACCTCAATAATTAAACGCCATGGTGTATGTTATTCTTGTTGAGTTGCTACAATATTATGACGAAGGTTTCGTAAACTGATTCTAATGTCTGTCTATATAAACTTTCAAATAATGTAGCAAAAAAGACAAGTCTTCATTAGGCACACAATCTTCAATATTGATTGTGCTCTACAATAAGAAAGTTAATAATGTAACACAAGGATATAAGCTTATACGGATTGTAACAGATACAATGAAATCGGGGTATAAGATTATAGGTACAAATAATGAGTGGATATTGATGTCGAGTCCAATAAATAAATTGAGATAACGCTAGATCATATTTACCTTAATTTCCTTTTAGAAAGTATTATTCCAACTAATAAATCAAACAACCATACAAACAATGTAACAAATAAATAAGATGATTATATAGTCACAGTTCAATATTGTGTGCTATTGTTGATTTCATAGAAGGAAAGGAAAATTTAAATGAAATTATGTAAAAAACAACATTGATATTGATTTTAACATTAACTAATTATATAATCAATTGGTTGCCAATGTTACAGGTAACAACACACAAACATCGTTATTTTGAATGCATTATATAGAATACCTTCGCAATTAATCAATTAATTTTATATGAAAAACTGTTTTGATATCTTGTTTACTAATTAAAACAGGTTAAGGTTTCAATTCACTAACTTTAATTTGCTGTTTGATAAATCAACGTTTGAAGGATATGACATTGATCAATACGTATCGATATTTTTATTGATCTTCTTTATAATTTTTGTTGTTAATTCCATTGTATCATATCACAAAAAAGCTATCAAAATATATTAGTACTTTGACAATAAATATTTACATTAATATTGATATTAGTGTACATTTCTAAATTGAAGTAATATGCCGATATCATGAGGTGACTCAGTTTTTTTCAATGTTTTTGAAATTCTACTTCGAAATTAGTTCAAACAATCAGGATTCTACTTTGTCAAAATTATCTCCCCGTTACGCCAGTTCATTTTCACAATGATCGTAGAAATTAAAGGTATTGTAAGGATGAAGCGCTGCCAATTTTGCTCTTGAAAACCGATAAATTTATCCATATAACACCATTACGATCCTCATTTGTCAGTTGTATTTTAAAAGACAAATGTATCTACATGTACTAGCTAATGAGCATCAGTAAATGATCTTGTCTGCATTGATTTAATTTAAAACTATTGTCTGGTCGGTTGTCAGGTGGAATTTTCGAAAATTGTTAAACATTAAAAAAAAATCTAATTAAATATTTCGTGAAAAGGCAGACTAAAAATGTTTAGTGGTTGAAGATTATAAACCCTAGTTATCCCACACAAACAATTTATTTTCGAAGATATGCTTTTTTATCATACTACTTAAAAGACAGTCGTCAAGTACTTTTAGTAAATTATTATATATCCGTTACTTCTTATTTGGTGTGCTGGTGGTCTGTACCACAGGATTGTGTATGCGTCTAGTGTTGTTAGGGCCATAGGCTCTCTATCACCGCTGGCTAGCCTGCTTTGTGGGTGAAAAGAAAGCCGAGTGCGTAAGTCTTTCTGCCAGTACATAGCCTCTACACTATTCAAGACTTCTACAATGCCTCCCCGCGACAGCACAGGGTAACTAGGATCTAGCATTCTAGGCATTATTGTAGAGGATCTCGGAGCAGCAAGGGCCCTAGAGATGCATTGTGTAGGCCCACCGGCGTGTGGACACGCCCTTGCACTCATTAACCTTGTCCCAACTATGGGTAAATAGTACCGCTGCCTTGTACTTAGATCTGGGAAGATCAAAAGGCTATGGGAGCAGACCCAGAAAGAAAAGCCGGGAAGATGGAACTCGTCAGCCATGGCAGGCAACCATCTATGGGAAGGAAAACCTAGACAACAAAACTCCATCTTACAGGTAGTAGGTTTCTCGTTTGGCTAATCACAAGACAGAATAAAAAATTGATGATTACGGAAACCCAATATACATTTAGAAATCAGCATGAGGATAACACCTCTGCTGTACAACATGGTTTAAGGGACATGACGCTGGTGGATGAAAGCCCACGGGAAGTCCACAAGCTGACACCCTTGTGTAAACCAAACGAAAATATACTTCTAGGCAGTTGGAATGTAAGAACTATGTATGCCACAGGTAAAACTGCATAAGTGGAGAGGGAAATGGACAGATACAACATAGAAATATTGGCCTTAAACGAAGTCAGATGGCTAGACAGTGGAAAGCTTACACTTCAAAATGGTAAAGTATTAATATATTCAGGCAGGAATGATGGACTACATCAGGCAGGAGTTGGAATGATGCTGTCAAGCCGAGCAAAAAAGGCACTGATTGAATGGAAGCCAATCACCTAGAGACTAATGTATGCCAGATTTCACACATCAACCATTAAAATAAGTATAATCACTGTATATGCACCAACCAACGATGCTACAAACGAAACAAAAGAAAGCTTCATAGAACAGCTAGATAGAGTCATAGCAGGAACACCTAAAAATGACATCCTCTTAGTAATGGGAGACTTTAATGCAAAGGTTGGGATGAACAATGAAGGTCATGAGAACATCATCGGAAGGCATGGAATAGGGAGAAGAAACGAAAATGGAGAAAACCTCCTTGATATTTGTCAAAGGAACAACTTAGTCATTACTGGCACAATCTTTCCACACAAAGACAAACACAAAGTGACATGGATATCACCAAACAAAAAAAAAACAGAAAATCAAATAGACAATATCCTGGTTACTAGACAACACAGAACATCAATACTGGACACAAGAGCTATGAGAGGAGCAGACATTGGTAGCGATCACGAACTCCTCAAATGCAAATTAAGAATCAAACTTAAGAAATACAAAATAGTAACAGATACTTCAAGAAAGAGATTCGATACCACCAAACTACAACGTCCAGAAATAAGAAAAGCATTTTCAATCGAGCTGAAGAACAGGTTCCAACTCTTATATGAGCTAGAGGACGTAGAAACATTCTGGGAAGGTATAATAAAATGCTATAAAAAACAGCAACTAACACCCTAGGTTTCAAAGAGCGTGGGCAAAAGCCCTGGACATCCAATGAGTCATTGAAACTTGTAGATGAGAGAAGACAACTAAAGGATAGAACTAACAACAGTAGATCAGAACGAGTTAAGAACAACTTACATGGCAAGTACAGTGACAAAGACAAGGAGGTGAAGAAAAGTATGAGAAATGACAAAAGGCAATGGACAGACAACTTAATAGAAGAAGCAGAAAAAGCAGCAAGCAATGGTATGATGAAAACAGTATACGAAGTAACAAGAACAATTTGTAATGAAAAACAGAAACCACCTCAAGTAATCAAAAATAAGTCTGGAAATCCTTTATCTAGCCATGATGAAAAACTAAAAAGATGGAAAGAACACTTTCAAGAAGTCTTGAACAGACCTGAACCTGAAATACCATTTAACATTAATTTAAACTATGAAATCGAGGAAAGAGAAATAGATACAGGTCCAATCAGGAAAGAGGAAATTTCAAAAGCATTGAAAAGACTAAAAAATGGGAAGTTAGGAGGCATAGATGGCATAACAGCTGAGATACTAAAAGCAGATACAATAACAACCACCAAGTAATTACATAAACTTTACAATATGATATGGATTGGAGATGAAATACCAAAAGACTGGAATAAAGGTCTAATAGTTAAAATAGTAAAGAAAGGAGATCGAACATGCTGCGATAACAACAGAGGCATAACACTACTTTCTGTGCCAAGTAAGGTATTCACAAAAATCATTATCCAAAGAATACAAGAAGGAATAGATAAAGAGCTGAGACAAGAACAAGCTGGCTTCAGAAGGGTAAAAGCACTACAGAACAACTTTTCACGTTAAGAAACATCATAGAACAATGTTCGGAATGGAATGCTCCTTTATACATCAACTTTGTAGACTTTGAAAAGGCGTTTGATTCCATCAACATGGAAAGCTTATGGTCCATCTTAAAAGCTTACCACATCCCAGACAAACTCATCACAGTTATAAAACTCTTTTACGACTCATTTGAGTGTGCAGTCATAGACGAAGGAATACAATCGGAATGGTTTAAAGTAAAAATGGGAGTAAAACAAGGATGAGTGATGTCTGGTTTCTTATTTCTTTTAGCCATTGACTATGTCATGAAACAAACGATTAAAGATCATGAAACAGGAATCAGATGGAAATTTACCACCAAACTAGACGACCTTGATTTTGCTGACGACCTAGCACTACTGTCTTCCAAATTCACCTCAAAACACCTACAACTGAAAACAGATAAACTTCAAGAGAATGCCAGCAAAATAGGACTAAAGATAAACACCTCTAAAACAAAATTAATGCGGATGAACACCACAAACAACAACCCAGTGAAGTTAAATGAGAAAGACCTAGAGGATGTCGATAGTTTCATTTACCTAGGAGGAATAGTAACAACAAAAGGTGGCTGTGACAATGACATGGACAACAGGTTGAAGAAAGCTAAAGGCCAATTTAGCAGACTAAGAAAAATATGGAGATCGTCGGTACTGTCATTTAAAACAAAGGTCAGGTTGTTTAACAGCTTAGTCACATCAGTCCTACTATACGGATGTTATCCCGGAAAACAACCGAACAAGACAAGAAGAAATTAAACACCTTACAAAACAGATGTTTAAGACAGATACTGCAAATAAGATGGCCTGATACAATATCCAACGAAAACCTTCACATAAAAACTGGAACAAAAAAGCTAAGTGAAGATATAATAGAACAAAGATGGAGATGGATTGGCCATGTACTAAGGATGGATACCAACAGAATATGCTCAGTGGTACTGACATGGAAACCTGAGGGAAAGAGGAAAGTTGGACGTCCCAAAACTACCTGGAGACGGACTGTAGAGACTGAAAGAACATCACTTGGACGGAACAGCTGGGCTACAGCAAGAACATCAGCTAAAGACCGTGTTAAATGGAAAGAATGTACCAGGGCCTTAAATGCCGACCGGCATGAAGAGGATAGGTGAGGTGACTTCTTATTTGTCATTAAGGTTCAGCTGCCATGCAATACACAAATAATCAAAAATAGTTTCTCTGCCTAAAAAAGTCACTGATGTGTATAAGACTATTTAAAAAGACTGTACTCTTTTAAGTCAGCAAATAAATGTAGTATTGATGGTCACGATAGTAAACAAGGCTGTTTTGAAATAACAATATGTATACCCTAAGGATAAATTAAATTTAAATTCTACTCAATTGAAATGTTCAAACTATTACACTATTTTCAATAAACTTTATTAATCTATAACATCCATGATGTCTCAAATATTTATCTATTACCGTTCGTAAAATCTGAGATAACCTTGACCTTTATTGCATACGAAAGTTAATAAGGTAACACACAGACAATTATGTAATGTTATATAGTTTGGTAAAGATAAAATTAAATCGGGGTCTAAAATTATAGGTACAAATAATGAGTGGATATTGATGTCGAGTCCAATAAATAAATTGAGGTAACGCTAGATCATATTTACCTTAATTTCCTTTTAGAAAGTATTATTCCAACTATTTAATCAAACAACCATACAAACAATGTAACAAATAACTAAGATGATTATATAGTACAATAGTGTGTGCTATTGTTGATTTTTTAGAAGGAAAGGAAAATTTAAATGAAATTATGTAAAAAAAACAACATTGATATTGATTTTAACATAAACTAACTATATAATCAATTGGTTGCCAATGTTACAGGTAACAACACACAAAAATTGTTATATTGAATGCTTTATAAAGAATACCTTCTCAATTATTCAATTAGCTTTATGTGAAAAACTTTTTTCATCTCTTGTTTATTAATTAAAACAGGCAAAGGTGTCAATTCACTAACTTTAATTGTTGTTTGATAATTCAACGTTGGAAAGATACGAAATTGATCAAAACCTATCGATATTTTTATTGATCTTCTTTATAATGTTTGTTGTTAATTCCATTGTATCATATCACCGAAAAGTTATCAAAATATATTGGTACTTTGACAATAAATATTTACATTGATATTGATCTTACTGTAAATTTCTAAATTGAAGTAATATGCGGATCTCATGGGATGACTCAGTTTTTTCAATGTTTTTGAAATTCTACTTCGGAATTAGTTCAGATTCATTCAAAGACAACACTTGACTTGCATTCTGCATAGGAGAAATCATTAAGTATCTAAATACCTTGGTTAGTTGGCGATTGAATAATCCAACAAGAAGCAAATATATAATATAACATTGATTCTAAATATTATGCTTTGTTTTTGTCCAACAAAAAATTACCATCGCCTTCACATTTTGGTTGTGTTCAGGATGCATTGTTTTAATGTGTAAAACATAATTAAACAACAGTGCTTAATTTATACAGCCGCTGAACTTAAATGATCAAAACAGTGTAATACAAAGAACAGTTCCTTTTTATATTTTTCAATTCTGGACGGGTTATTTTGAGAAAATGAAATAAGATATGCTTTTTGCAGTAAATTGTCATTTATAGAAAAAATATTAAAGGCATAATATTAATGAACAAGAAAAAAAGGATAAACTAGAGGCTCTAAAGATACAGTGTCGTTCAATTTGGACTATGTGTATATTACACAAAGGACACGCATTAAAGACAAGAAGAAATTCATGACAAAAATCCGTTATGGTGAATCTTACTTTACTGCACACTTTTGCTGTTGACAATTATCTTTATCTAGAATGAATATGGTCCAGTAGTTTTAGAGGACATTTTTCTTGAAAAGATTTACAAAAGAATATGAAAGTGTGAACAATTTACCTTAAAGGACAATAACTCTTGAAGGGTTTAATTGATAATTGGGATCATTCGACTTATATGTAGAGCTTACTATTCTGAACATGTTCCTGTTTACAGTTTATCTCTATCTCTTATGATATTCAAGATAATTGCCAAACACAGCAAAATTTTCTTACATGTACCAATTCAGAGGCAGCAACCGAACAAGGGGTTGTTTGATGCGTCTAAAAAATTCAGGGGAAATATAACATGACCTGATAAACAATTTATTCAGATTTGCTCTAAATGCTTTAGTTTCAGAGATATAAGCCAATAACTGCATTCCATCCCCATGTTTTGTTTTTAGCCATGGCAGCCAACTTGGTTGATGACAGGCATCATCGGATATATTTTTGAAACTAGATACCCAAGGGATGATATTGTCAAAGGTTGGTTTATTTTGTCTAAGAAGTTTTATAGACGGATATTGTTGTGAAAATTACAAATACTTTAAAGACTAGAAAATATTTGTAAAAACTGCAAAATATATTTTATACTAGAATAATAAGAAAAGAGACAACACTCAAATTATCAATATAGTAGTGAAATAATATCTAAAAGTGATTGGTTATGGAATGAATGACTCGATTGGCATTTTTTTACGTCAACTAACTAAAATGAATAATATTTAGGGAGGAGTTTTCACTTTAGATTATACACTACTTTTATACTAGAGTACAATTTTTACTGATTTTATATACATAAAGGAAAAACATATCTGATTTGATTTAATGAAGATACGATTATACTTCATCTTGCTATGCGTGTATATATTTTGTATATTGTGGAATATGGCAAAAATGCGCCGCTGATATTCATGCAACTTATTGAATCTATGATATTTAATAATGAAGTCTTTGTATGGAAACCTCAATAATTAAACGCCATGGTGTATGTTATTCTTGTTGAGTTGCTACAATATTATGACGAAGGTTTCGTAAACTGATTCTAATGTCTGTCTATATAAACTTTCAAATAATGTAGCAAAAAGACAAGTCTTCATTAGGCACACAATCTTCAATATTGATTGTGCTCTACAATAAGAAAGTTAATAATGTAACACAAGGATATAAGCTTATACGGATTGTAACAGATACAATGAAATCGGGGTATAAGATTATAGGTACAAATAATGAGTGGATATTGATGTCGAGTCCAATAAATAAATTGAGATAACGCTAGATCATATTTACCTTAATTTCCTTTTAGAAAGTATTATTCCAACTAATAAATCAAACAACCATACAAACAATGTAACAAATAAATAAGATGATTATATAGTCACAGTTCAATATTGTGTGCTATTGTTGATTTCATAGAAGGAAAGGAAAATTTAAATGAAATTATGTAAAAAAACAACATTGATATTGATTTTAACATTAACTAATTATATAATCAATTGGTTGCCAATGTTACAGGTAACAACACACAAACATCGTTATTTTGAATGCATTATATAGAATACCTTCGCAATTAATCAATTAATTTTATATGAAAAACTGTTTTGATATCTTGTTTACTAATTAAAACAGGTTAAGGTTTCAATTCACTAACTTTAATTTGCTGTTTGATAAATCAACGTTTGAAGGATATGACATTGATCAATACGTATCGATATTTTTATTGATCTTCTTTATAATTTTTGTTGTTAATTCCATTGTATCATATCACAAAAAAGCTATCAAAATATATTAGTACTTTGACAATAAATATTTACATTAATATTGATATTAGTGTACATTTCTAAATTGAAGTAATATGCCGATATCATGAGGTGACTCAGTTTTTTTCAATGTTTTTGAAATTCTACTTCGAAATTAGTTCAAACAATCAGGATTCTACTTTGTCAAAATTATCTCCCCGTTACGCCAGTTCATTTTCACAATGATCGTAGAAATTAAAGGTATTGTAAGGATGAAGCGCTGCCAATTTTGCTCTTGAAAACCGATAAATTTATCCATATAACACCATTACGATCCTCATTTGTCAGTTGTATTTTAAAAGACAAATGTATCTACATGTACTAGCTAATGAGCATCAGTAAATGATCTTGTCTGCATTGATTTAATTTAAAACTATTGTCTGGTCGGTTGTCAGGTGGAATTTTCGAAAATTGTTAAACATTAAAAAAAAATCTAATTAAATATTTCGTGAAAAGGCAGACTAAAAATGTTTAGTGTTTGAAGATTATAAACCCTAGTTATCCCACACAAACAATTTATTTTCGAAGATATGCTTTTTTATCATACTACTTAAAAGACAGTCGTCAAGTACTTTTAGTAAATTATTATATATCCGTTACTTCTTATTTGGTGTGCTGGTGGTCTGTACCACAGGATTGTGTATGCGTCTAGTGTTGTTAGGGCCATAGGCTCTCTATCACCGCTGGCTAGCCTGCTTTGTGGGTGAAAAGAAAGCCGAGTGCGTAAGTCTTTCTGCCAGTACATAGCCTCTACACTATTCAAGACTTCTACAATGCCTCCCCGCGACAGCACAGGGTAACTAGGATCTAGCATTCTAGGCATTATTGTAGAGGATCTCGGAGCAGCAAGGGCCCTAGAGATGCATTGTGTAGGCCCACCGGCGTGTGGACACGCCCTTGCACTCATCAACCTTGTCCCAACTATGGGTAAATAGTACCGCTGCCTTGTACTTAGATCTGGGAAGATCAAAAGGCTATGGGAGCAGACCCAGAAAGAAAAGCCGGGAAGATGGAACTCGTCAGCCATGGCAGGCAACCATCTATGGGAAGGAAAACCTAGACAACAAAACTCCATCTTACAGGTAGTAGGTTTCTCGTTTGGCTAATCACAAGACAGAATAAAAAATTGATGATTACGGAAACCCAATATACATTTAGAAATCAGCATGAGGATAACACCTCTGCTGTACAACATGGTTTAAGGGACATGACGCTGGTGGATGAAAGCCCACGGGAAGTCCACAAGCTGACACCCTTGTGTAAACCAAAAGAAAATATACTTCTAGGCAGTTGGAATGTAAGAACTATGTATGCCACAGGTAAAACTGCATAAGTGGAGAGGGAAATGGACAGATACAACATAGAAATATTGGCCTTAAACGAAGTCAGATGGCTAGACAGTGGAAAGCTTACACTTCAAAATGGTAAAGTATTAATATATTCAGGCAGGAATGATGGACTACATCAGGCAGGAGTTGGAATGATGCTGTCAAGCCGAGCAAAAAAGGCACTGATTGAATGGAAGCCAATCACCTAGAGACTAATGTATGCCAGATTTCACACATCAACCATTAAAATAAGTATAATCACTGTATATGCACCAACCAACGATGCTACAAACGAAACAAAAGAAAGCTTCATAGAACAGCTAGATAGAGTCATAGCAGGAACACCTAAAAATGACATCCTCTTAGTAATGGGAGACTTTAATGCAAAGGTTGGGATGAACAATGAAGGTCATGAGAACATCATCGGAAGGCATGGAATAGGGAGAAGAAACGAAAATGGAGAAAACCTCCTTGATATTTGTCAAAGGAACAACTTAGTCATTACTGGCACAATCTTTCCACACAAAGACAAACACAAAGTGACATGGATATCACCAAACAAAAAAAAAAACAGAAAATCAAATAGACAATATCCTGGTTACTAGACAACACAGAACATCAATACTGGACACAAGAGCTATGAGAGGAGCAGACATTGGTAGCGATCACGAACTCCTCAAATGCAAATTAAGAATCAAACTTAAGAAATACAAAATAGTAACAGATACTTCAAGAAAGAGATTCGATACCACCAAACTACAACGTCCAGAAATAAGAAAAGCATTTTCAATCGAGCTGAAGAACAGGTTCCAACTCTTATATGAGCTAGAGGACGTAGAAACATTCTGGGAAGGTATAATAAAATGCTATAAAAAACAGCAACTAACACCCTAGGTTTCAAAGAGCGTGGGCAAAAGCCCTGGACATCCAATGAGTCATTGAAACTTGTAGATGAGAGAAGACAACTAAAGGATAGAACTAACAACAGTAGATCAGAACGAGTTAAGAACAACTTACATGGCAAGTACAGTGACAAAGACAAGGAGGTGAAGAAAAGTATGAGAAATGACAAAAGGCAATGGACAGACAACTTAATAGAAGAAGCAGAAAAAGCAGCAAGCAATGGTATGATGAAAACAGTATACGAAGTAACAAGAACAATTTGTAATGAAAAACAGAAACCACCTCAAGTAATCAAAAATAAGTCTGGAAATCCTTTATCTAGCCATGATGAAAAACTAAAAAGATGGAAAGAACACTTTCAAGAAGTCTTGAACAGACCTGAACCTGAAATACCATTTAACATTAATTTAAACTATGAAATCGAGGAAAGAGAAATAGATACAGGTCCAATCAGGAAAGAGGAAATTTCAAAAGCATTGAAAAGACTAAAAAATGGGAAGTTAGGAGGCATAGATGGCATAACAGCTGAGATACTAAAAGCAGATACAATAACAACCACCAAGTAATTACATAAACTTTACAATATGATATGGATTGGAGATGAAATACCAAAAGACTGGAATAAAGGTTTAATAGTTAAAATAGTAAAGAAAGGAGATCGAACATGCTGCGATAACAACAGAGGCATAACACTACTTTCTGTGCCAAGTAAGGTATTCACAAAAATCATTATCCAAAGAATACAAGAAGGAATAGATAAAGAGCTGAGACAAGAACAAGCTGG
Organism: Mytilus edulis; assembly: GCA_019925275.1. NCBI lineage: Eukaryota > Metazoa > Mollusca > Bivalvia > Mytilida > Mytilidae > Mytilus > Mytilus edulis. The sequence goes on along the minus strand of CM034354.1, from coordinate 88,912,623 downwards.
CTTCAGAAGGGGTAAAAGCACTACAGAACAACTTTTCACGTTAAGAAACATCATAGAACAATGTTCGGAATGGAATGCTCCTTTATACATCAACTTTGTAGACTTTGAAAAGGCGTTTGATTCCATCAACATGGAAAGCTTATGGTCCATCTTAAAAGCTTACCACATCCCAGACAAACTCATCACAGTTATAAAACTCTTTTACGACTCATTTGAGTGTGCAGTCATAGACGAAGGAATACAATCGGAATGGTTTAAAGTAAAAATGGGAGTAAAACAAGGATGAGTGATGTCTGGTTTCTTATTTCTTTTAGCCATTGACTATGTCATGAAACAAACGATTAAAGATCATGAAACAGGAATCAGATGGAAATTTACCACCAAACTAGACGACCTTGATTTTGCTGACGACCTAGCACTACTGTCTTCCAAATTCACCTCAAAACACCTACAACTGAAAACAGATAAACTTCAAGAGAATGCCAGCAAAATAGGACTAAAGATAAACACCTCTAAAACAAAATTAATGCGGATGAACACCACAAACAACAACCCAGTGAAGTTAAATGAGAAAGACCTAGAGGATGTCGATAGTTTCATTTACCTAGGAGGAATAGTAACAACAAAAGGTGGCTGTGACAATGACATGGACAACAGGTTGAAGAAAGCTAAAGGCCAATTTAGCAGACTAAGAAAAATATGGAGATCGTCGGTACTGTCATTTAAAACAAAGGTCAGGTTGTTTAACAGCTTAGTCACATCAGTCCTACTATACGGATGTTATCCCGGAAAACAACCGAACAAGACAAGAAGAAATTAAACACCTTACAAAACAGATGTTTAAGACAGATACTGCAAATAAGATGGCCTGATACAATATCCAACGAAAACCTTCACATAAAAACTGGAACAAAAAAGCTAAGTGAAGATATAATAGAACAAAGATGGAGATGGATTGGCCATGTACTAAGGATGGATACCAACAGAATATGCTCAGTGGTACTGACATGGAAACCTGAGGGAAAGAGGAAAGTTGGACGTCCCAAAACTACCTGGAGACGGACTGTAGAGACTGAAAGAACATCACTTGGACGGAACAGCTGGGCTACAGCAAGAACATCAGCTAAAGACCGTGTTAAATGGAAAGAATGTACCAGGGCCTTAAATGCCGACCGGCATGAAGAGGATAGGTGAGGTGACTTCTTATTTGTCATTAAGGTTCAGCTGCCATGCAATACACAAATAATCAAAAATAGTTTCTCTGCCTAAAAAAGTCACTGATGTGTATAAGACTATTTAAAAAGACTGTACTCTTTTAAGTCAGCAAATAAATGTAGTATTGATGGTCACGATAGTAAACAAGGCTGTTTTGAAATAACAATATGTATACCCTAAGGATAAATTAAATTTAAATTCTACTCAATTGAAATGTTCAAACTATTACACTATTTTCAATAAACTTTATTAATCTATAACATCCATGATGTCTCAAATAATTATCTATTACCGTTCGTAAAATCTGAGATAACCTTGACCTTTATTGCATACGAAAGTTAATAAGGTAACACACAGACAATTATGTAATGTTATATAGTTTGGTAAAGATAAAATTAAATCGGGGTCTAAAATTATAGGTACAAATAATGAGTGGATATTGATGTCGAGTCCAATAAATAAATTGAGGTAACGCTAGATCATATTTACCTTAATTTCCTTTTAGAAAGTATTATTCCAACTATTTAATCAAACAACCATACAAACAATGTAACAAATAACTAAGATGATTATATAGTACAATAGTGTGTGCTATTGTTGATTTTTTAGAAGGAAAGGAAAATTTAAATGAAATTATGTAAAAAAAACAACATTGATATTGATTTTAACATAAACTAACTATATAATCAATTGGTTGCCAATGTTACAGGTAACAACACACAAAAATTGTTATATTGAATGCTTTATAAAGAATACCTTCTCAATTATTCAATTAGCTTTATGTGAAAAACTTTTTTCATCTCTTGTTTATTAATTAAAACAGGCAAAGGTGTCAATTCACTAACTTTAATTGTTGTTTGATAATTCAACGTTGGAAAGATACGAAATTGATCAAAACCTATCGATATTTTTATTGATCTTCTTTATAATGTTTGTTGTTAATTCCATTGTATCATATCACCGAAAAGTTATCAAAATATATTGGTACTTTGACAATAAATATTTACATTGATATTGATCTTACTGTAAATTTCTAAATTGAAGTAATATGCGGATCTCATGGGATGACTCAGTTTTTTCAATGTTTTTGAAATTCTACTTCGGAATTAGTTCAGATTCATTCAAAGACAACACTTGACTTGCATTCTGCATAGGAGAAATCATTAAGTATCTAAATACCTTGGTTAGTTGGCGATTGAATAATCCAACAAGAAGCAAATATATAATATAACATTGATTCTAAATATTATGCTTTGTTTTTGTCCAACAAAAAATTACCATCGCCTTCACATTTTGGTTGTGTTCAGGATGCATTGTTTTAATGTGTAAAACATAATTAAACAACAGTGCTTAATTTATACAGCGGCTGAACTTAAATGATCAAAACAGTGTAATACAAAGAACAGTTCCTTTTTATATTTTTCAATTCTGGACGGGTTATTTTGAGAAAATGAAATAAGATATGCTTTTTGCAGTAAATTGTCATTTATAGAAAAAATATTAAAGGCATAATATTAATGAACAAGAAAAAAAGGATAAACTAGAGGCTCTAAAGATACAGTGTCGTTCAATTTGGACTATGTGTATATTACACAAAGGACACGCATTAAAGACAAGAAGAAATTCATGACAAAAATCCGTTATGGTGAATCTTACTTTACTGCACACTTTTGCTGTTGACAATTATCTTTATCTAGAATGAATATGGTCCAGTAGTTTTAGAGGACATTTTTCTTGAAAAGATTTACAAAAGAATATGAAAGTGTGAACAATTTACCTTAAAGGACAATAACTCTTGAAGGGTTTAATTGATAATTGGGATCATTCGACTTATATGTAGAGCTTACTATTCTGAACATGTTCCTGTTTACAGTTTATCTCTATCTCTTATGATATTCAAGATAATTGCCAAACACAGCAAAATTTTCTTACATGTACCAATTCAGAGGCAGCAACCGAACAAGGGGTTGTTTGATGCGTCTAAAAAATTCAGGGGAAATATAACATGACCTGATAAACAATTTATTCAGATTTGCTCTAAATGCTTTAGTTTCAGAGATATAAGCCAATAACTGCATTCCATCCCCATGTTTTGTTTTTAGCCATGGCAGCCAACTTGGTTGATGACAGGCATCATCGGATATATTTTTGAAACTAGATACCCAAGGGATGATATTGTCAAAGGTTGGTTTATTTTGTCTAAGAAGTTTTATAGACGGATATTGTTGTGAAAATTACAAATACTTTAAAGACTAGAAAATATTTGTAAAAACTGCAAAATATATTTTATACTAGAATAATAAGAAAAGAGACAACACTCAAATTATCAATATAGTAGTGAAATAATATCTAAAAGTGATTGGTTATGGAATGAATGACTCGATTGGCATTTTTTTACGTCAACTAACTAAAATGAATAATATTTAGGGAGGAGTTTTCACTTTAGATTATACACTACTTTTATACTAGAGTACAATTTTTACTGATTTTATATACATAAAGGAAAAACATATCTGATTTGATTTAATGAAGATACGATTATACGTCATCTTGCTATGCGTGTATATATTTTGTATATTGTGGAATATGGCAAAAATGCGCCGCTGATATTCATGCAACTTATTGAATCTATGATATTTAATAATGAAGTCTTTGTATGGAAACCTCAATAATTAAACGCCATGGTGTATGTTATTCTTGTTGAGTTGCTACAATATTATGACGAAGGTTTCGTAAACTGATTCTAATGTCTGTCTATATAAACTTTCAAATAATGTAGCAAAAAAGACAAGTCTTCATTAGGCACACAATCTTCAATATTGATTGTGCTCTACAATAAGAAAGTTAATAATGTAACACAAGGATATAAGCTTATACGGATTGTAACAGATACAATGAAATCGGGGTATAAAATTATAGGTACAAATAATGAGTGGATATTGATGTCGAGTCCAATAAATAAATCGAGATAACGCTAGATCATATTTACCTTAATTTCCTTTTAGAAAGTATTATTCCAACTAATAAATCAAACAACCATACAAACAATGTAACAAATAAATAAGATGATTATATAGTCACAGTTCAATATTGTGTGCTATTGTTGATTTCATAGAAGGAAAGGAAAATTTAAATGAAATTATGTAAAAAACAACATTGATATTGATTTTAACATTAACTAATTATATAATCAATTGGTTGCCAATGTTACAGGTAACAACACACAAACATCGTTATTTTGAATGCATTATATAGAATACCTTCGCAATTAATCAATTAATTTTATATGAAAAACTGTTTTGATATCTTGTTTACTAATTAAAACAGGTTAAGGTTTCAATTCACTAACTTTAATTTGCTGTTTGATAAATCAACGTTTGAAGGATATGACATTGATCAATACGTATCGATATTTTTATTGATCTTCTTTATAATTTTTGTTGTTAATTCCATTGTATCATATCACAAAAAAGCTATCAAAATATATTAGTACTTTGACAATAAATATTTACATTAATATTGATATTAGTGTACATTTCTAAATTGAAGTAATATGCCGATATCATGAGGTGACTCAGTTTTTTTCAATGTTTTTGAAATTCTACTTCGAAATTAGTTCAAACAATCAGGATTCTACTCCGTCAAAATGATCTGCCCGTTACGAAAATTCATTTTCACAATCGTAGAAATTAAAGGTATTGTAAAGATGAAGCGCTGCCAATTTTGCTCTTGAAAACCGATAAATTTATCCATATAGCACCCTTACGATCCTCATTTGTCAGTTGTATTTTAAAAGACAAATGTATCTGACTGGTGCATCATTTAATAGTCACTAACGATTGTACTGTCGTATTTGGCTTGTGTCGCAGTCAAACTGGTACCGTTTAATATTGATAATGCAATCCGAAATATTATTTAAGAAATTCAAAAAATTAGAAATCTTTCAAAATAGAAAGTTTGTATCAACCCTTCCATTGTAGTCTCATACAGTGTAAGTGGTTAGGTTGTTGTAATGATATGTGACACCTTATCTGACTGAACGAATTCCATACATGACCGTTACAATATTGATCTTATCGCATATATGTAAACCACATAATTCATTTGAGATCAATTGACATGAATCTATTTATATTGGGTACGTTTTGTTATGTTATTTGTTAACACACATTTACTTATACAAAACTGGAAGGATTTATGTTATTTCCTTTGTAGCACATATTGTTTTTAAAAAGATCAGATTGTTTTATCGCTGCAAAGGATGCATTATGATCTACAAAACTTCTACGATTGTTCGTGATTTTGAATATTGTACTGACATGTGTTTGACCTCTTATCTGACTTTATAAATATCATACAGGTACATGATAATACTAGTATAATTGCAAACCATTGGACTAAATTAAAACTATTGACATGCATCTATTTATATTGGGTAAGTTTGTTTTTTTGCAATTTGGAAACACACATTATTAACATATAACAATAACAGTATTCCTATTACCTGTACTGAAGCTTCATTAATATCTTACGTTAATCAGTACGTTTAATCTAAATTTTGTACATATGCATGATCAATAGCACAAAATGAATAGGACCACAGTTCAAATCCATACATAATTACTATATAAGATTCGTGAATCTATTGGTATTTTTTTTGCTTACATTTTTTACTCAGACAATTTCTTTTCAGAAATTTACGTGTATTTTTTTACTGTTTTTTTATGAGCTGTTTAGTTCATTATTAGTTTACTAGTATCTAGAGAACACATTGAGTTAGTATGCACAGTCATGTTGCATTGCAATCAGGGATGGCATATTCTATTTTTGTATTATTTCATGATATAATTATATTTAATAATCAGAGTATAATCTTTAATTGACCTTCTCCTAATCTATAAATATTTTTAACTTTTTAGGTTTCCAATTCTTTTTGTGTCTTGTCATATAAGATTATCTTTATAATTTTGTCTATGGAAGTACAATGATGACCTGCATTTATTCAACTGTTTTGTTTCGAATGTCACTTATACATCTAGTGTTGACCAAATGCTCTTCTTGTATATCAAATTATAAATCTACTTTTCTATATGGTGTTTTAGAAAACTCTAAGTGATGCAACTAATTTATGTTGACATCAATATTTATTACAGTTTTTTGGAAACTTTTATGTCCTGGTATTATTTACGTTCGTTGAATTTTTCGAAGATTTCTACTCTTAGTGCTTTTCAACTTCGAACCATTTTTTCATATATCCTCCTGCATGTTCATGTCGTTGCACTCCACGATGAAACGCACAAGGGCTTAAAGTCGTATACTTTTTATCATATGCTTCAACAATGGAGAAAAATATCAGATTCAGATATTGATAATTTTACGTGGTTCCCAAACAGAAGTTCAAAGAGTGAAAAGTTCACTGACGTCGGACCTCAAATTTAGTACATTCGATAAGCAATCTTTCTATCATATGCCTCAACAAAGAAGAAACATATTTTAATATGGACGAATCGACAAAAATATACATAATGAACACTGTTTGGAAAAGCCAACTTTAAAATAAATTTCTAAATTATGTTTAAAACTTTTAAAAATAGATTTATAATGTTAGTTGTTTTTTTGTTGTAGTGTTTTTTGTTTTTTTTTTGTTTTGTACGCAATATACTTTTCCAGTATCCAAATAACTGTTTTGTACACTACTTTGTAATGTTTTTTCATAGAAAACGTAGCATTGAGGTGTATTTTCCGGAATTTGCCGAGTATCACCGGAATGCCATGCGATAACGTTACGGAAAGGCATGTGACAACAATCGAAGCATGTGATAAATTTTTCATATCAGCCCGCTAAGCACCAATTCGAACAAATATGGAATTTACGTTAATATAATGCTATTATCATACAGTAAAGTTATACACAAAGTCCTAATTAAGCCGTTGTACACATGTTTTGTGCCAAGTGTAGCTAAAGAGACTCATGTGATGGTGACTCAATGACCTAATATTTTCATAGACCGATTATACAAGAAGAGGGACAATAAGTATTAAGAATAAAACAACGTGTCGTTTAATATTCAGTGCATGTAATAATAACCATCGCCAATACCACGGAAGGTTAAAAATAAAGTAATGTTAACCAGGAAAATGCGAATATTATGGATGTTTGTAACTTGTTTCCCCAATTTTACGAATGAAAAGCATACAATAAATGTACTACACTATGTTGGGGTCAATGCGTCACTTGATGGCTGTCCAGTGAACGAATGACTATAAACTTTATTCAAGTGTCAACAATAGTGTTGGTTAATTTTAAAATTTACTATTGGAACTTACACAATTCGTAAATCAGAGTGTAGAACTTGTACGTTGTTAATGTCAACAAAGAATTAGAAAAGTTTAATGCAAATTTTATTAGCAATCTGTTAAACATTAAGTGTTTGATAAATGTATTTTTTTTTTAAAAGCCGGTTTTATCAGTAAAATGTAAACACGTATACGTATAATATGCAATGCAACTCATTCAATTAATCAGTCAATTAAAAAGACAAATAAACATTCCTTAATGGTAAACAAACAATTTTATTTGCGGGAAGATTATTGTGCCAAATGATACATATACATATAAAGTTTTGTTCCCGACCCTTTATAAAGGAATGATAATATTGGCGGGAATATAATAAAACTAAATTATGCATATGCATGTAAAGGTGTTAATCCGATCACATAGAAAGCGGATGGTATTTTCTGAGTCAGATTGTCAAACTAAAGTGTCTCACACATAATGTATTGCGATAGTCCACACGGGAATGTACATGATATGCGACTTCTTGTACAAGACTAATAAAAGTTATGAGAAGTTACTTTTTTCGAAATAATATGTAGGTGTCTTTTAAATCCGTACAGTTGGTACTGGAGTGTGAATAACCACCAAACATGTTTAATAACTATTTCGCCTGAAATAGTGATTTACCTGTTAACTTGATAGCATATTTCAAGTATATGATAGCGTAGTGATAATTACAATGACAATTACAATATTTCTTTATAAAAACAATCAAATTATACAAACAATGAAAATAATCAAAATATTCGAATATTTTTAAAGGTTGCATTTTACTCCTAACCTATGTAGACGCTGCAGATAGACGTAAGTATAAAGTTAAAGTTAGAGTGGGGAACAATCTTAAACTTTCCCCAAATGATCTATAAACATATTGTAGTTTAATGAAATATGACTGTGTAAAATTACGTTCATGTTAAACGATTTGACTAAAATTCTCATACTTGATTTATAACATACTAAAACGTTTATCCAAATTATAAAACAGTTCCCAGGTCATGGGCTCGTTTATATGCATCATAGTTACGCATGTATTTTTAATTAGACAACATCTTATTTACTATCGAGTTGCCCCTACGGTCATGTAAAAGAGGGACGAAAGATACCATAGGGACAGTCAAACTTATCGAAAATAAACTGACAACGCCATGGCTAAAAATGAAAAAGACAAACAGACAAACAATAGTACACTTGACACAACATACAAAACTAAGGAATATAAGCGATACAAACATGAATATATATATGAAGCAAAACCGAACCCATGCAATTTGATTTTTCTAGGTCTGTTTAATTTCATATTCTAGGTTAAATATATGTTAATCCTCCTTTCAAATGTTGACATATTGTTCCTTCTTATAACTGAACAAGCGCTATTCAAGTGTAATCCTTAATTGAATGTCACATAAATACGGCGTCAACGAGCGGAATAATTCTTCATCTGCGTTTGACTAAATTGAACCGTATTGGTTGCTTAAAGCTAAAAACTATTTCCCTTTAAATAATGATTGAACAAAAACGACTCATGTTTTTTATATATCTCTTAGCTTGTGCTCATTTGAATGTATCAGAAATATATAAATCGACAAATTTGAAAAAAAATCATTACTATTTTCATATTTTAGTAACATGATCCTCCTACAGAACAATTATTGAAGAAAAATGACAAGAGTTTCCTGCATGTTGTACTTTCAGATGCGTGTCAATCGCAGTCTACATGTATCAGGCATGGCAAATTTACAACATTCTTGGGAAAAATTGGATTTTGTATCTGTAATGGAGGTTATACTGGAGACTGTTGTCAACATAGTATGTATCTACAGCTCTCATAACATGGCGTGGATAGATTGTGAAAAGTGAAGGTGTTTGTGATTGTTTCGTTAATCATGACTGAAATTTTAAATCTTTAAAAAAATAGCATTTATATTTTAGTATTATATTCATCATTGAAGAACGATTATTATCAGTTTTAACAAGAAATAAGAAATCTTAAATAAGGCAAGGGTGTTTTATGAAAAACCTTATACAAAACAAGATTGTTTAAAAAGGGTTGATTTAACACGGGACTATTGTTATGACGAGATACCGAAGCTTAGCGAGGATGAAAAGCAGTTATTGAGGGGAAATATTATTTTTTTCTGAATTAACCGCAGCATTAAAGAGGAGGAAAAATAACAAGAGTCCGGGATCTGATGGTTAAACTGTAGATTTTTTCAAATTTTTTGGGATTGATATTGGTAAATTTGTCCTTAGATCTATAAATTTTGGATATGGGAAGGGCCAAATGTCTGTCACCCAGAGGCAGGGAGTGATTACATGTATTCCAAAAGATGGTAAACCAAAACAATTTCTTAAAAATTGGAGACCTATTACTACTAAATTCAACATATAAATTGGCATCAAGCTGTATAGCAGAGAGAATAAAATCTGTTTTGTCAATATTGATAAGTTCTGATCAAACTGGTTTTGTTCCAGGTAGATATATAGGCGAAAATTGTCGATTAATATATGATATTCTACATTTTACTGAAGAAAACAATATTCCAGGAATTCTCTTGCTGATTGATTTTGAGAAGGCATTCGATTCCATATCTTGGTCATTTCTTTATGATACATTAAGATATTTTAATTTTGGGGAATCCGTTATATCCTGGGTTAAAACCTTCTATAACAGTACAACAGCTGCGGTGACACAAAACTGTTGTCTGTCAGAATTCTTCACTATAGAGAGAGGCTGTAGACAGGGAGATCGTTTATCCCCTTATATTTTCCTGCTATGTGTAGAAATATTAGGCATTTTGGTAAGACATAGTAAGGAGATAAAGGGTATTACTATAGATGATACATAATGTGTACTTTCTCAATATGCAGATATCGCTCGGTGCATCTCTTCGTGTTCTCCAATTGTATGCTGAAATCTCGGGACTTAAGATTAATGTAGAAAAAACAAGTGTTATTTTGATAGGTAGCAAAAACATAGCCAGGATCAAATTTGTGTAAAGTGGGGATTGAAATGAGGCTCCAGTACATTTAAGCTGCTTGGATTACGTTTTCAGTCGACCTACATGTAGATAGAATGATTAATTTAAATTATAGGCCAGTTTTAGATAATATAGACAACACTTTGAAAAAATGGTCAAAACAGTATCTCACCCCCTTTGAAAAGATTACCATTTTAAAAACTTTGGTCATAGATAATTTAAATTATCTGTTTCTAGCTACCCCTAGTCCAGATGAGAATATGTTACGTAATTTAACAAATAAAATGTATGCTTTTATCTGGGATAATAAACCAGATAAGGTCAAGCGAGATCTTTTATGTCAAGATTATTATAAGGGTGGTTAAAAAATGCTAAATTTAAAAGCATTTATACAGGGACTAAAACTTGCATGGGTCAGACGTCTGTATAATTCGAATTCAAAGTGGGTGAGATTAGTCTCTATTGTGGAGCAAATAAATTGTATTGAAAGAAGTTATATTGGGCCTATAAAAAGGTCATCAAATAAATTATGGCAAGAGGTTTTTGATGCTTGGAAAACCCTTAATCAAATTAGAAAACCAAGATGTATTGATGAAATTCTATCGTATTGTTTATTGGAGGTAGAAAACTTTAAAAGTGGTGGTTCAAGAGTCTACTATAAAAACTGGGCAAATACGGAGGGCTGTATAGCCAGTCAAGGTCGTTAAACACTTCCATATATAATTTGGACAGTGCAAGATTTGTTAGATGACCAGGGCAAGTTATGTCATTTCAAAATTTCCAACAAAGTATCTTTTTTGAATCAAAAAAAGGTTCAAAGGACATGTACAAAGTATTGAATGAAAAATATATTACATTTGCTGCAAAGGAAAAATGGGAGAACCATCTTAATATGACTGCTATTAACTGGAAAAAAATACACACTTCGTGTACAAAATATTCTAAAAGCACTAAGCTTTGCTGGTTCCAATATAGAATTATTCATAGAATTTTGGGAACCAATTCACTACTTTACAAGATGAAAATAAATAGTAACAAAATATGTACATTTTGTAAAGAAGGACCAGAGACCATAGAACATTTATTTTGGAGCTGTCCGATGGTCGCCAGTCTCTGGCATGCACTAAACATCTGGATTTTTTTAAATGACAAAAATTGAACTGCCTTTGAATATTATGATTATTTACGAAAATGTTAAATAAAATTTTGTTAAAAATAAGATTATTCTACTTTTAAAATACTATATTTACCAAACAAAACTACAAGAAGTTTTGCCAAATTTAAATGCTATAAAAACTATTTAAAGGAACACTTGAACTTAGAAAAATACATTTCATTTAAAAACCTCTCTGTAGAGGAATATAACAAATACTGGAGTCCCTGGGCCCCTATCATAGAATAAATAATAAATGTTAAATTTTGATTGAAACACCACTTATGTATATTGCAAGAACAAATACGATTTCAATATTATAAGAGATTTATTTATTTTCAACCTATTATTGCACCATCATATATATTCAATTGTTGTTTTATTATTTAATACTTCCTTTGTGTGAAAATGCCATTCTGTATACCTTTGTGCATACATGTTTTGCTAGTCTATTTGTTACAATAAAGAAAATTCATTAAAAACAAAAAGAAATAATTGATTTGATGGTTGATCTAAATATATTTGATCTTTATAAGATTTTTATTAACAAAAATGCCAATGACTATCTTTTATGCGTACGCATGTATTAACACACATGATGCAAATTTGACTGTTGAAAAGTGATTTATTAAAAATATGTTAAACAAACTTGAATTTCCTTTTATAACACATGTTAGTAGCTTTGCATTGTTGTTTTCCTTACAAAAAAGAAGTAACTAATTGTATATATAGCATTGCGTAGGTCAAACATTCTTCATTTTACAAGTAATGGTGCTCATAGTAAGAGATTGTGTAAGGGGCTACATGCTTACTAAGGACGCTCGATATATATAGTTTTTGTTCAGATGTTTCCTGTTAGTTCAAGCAACTGTTAACGAGCGTTGCACTGATTTAGCGTTATGGCAAAACTAAATATCTACTATACTTTAGTTGTTGGTGTCTTTTTTTAGATTCATTTATATGTTTGCTTGAAAGTGTTAGCCAATTGTGCTATACGCTATGATGTGTGTTTGCACAGTTTTGGATGCTTGTTCCCAATTAATGTCACCTTACCATATTTTAACAATTAACGGGTCGCCATTCATACACATAGACGGTTCAACTAGCTATCAAACCAGGTTTTACCCACTTTTGTTTCTGCAAATGCCTGTATGAGATAAAGAATATAGCAGTATTGTTTCCCTGTTCAATTGATTTATATAGCGTTTTATTTTTTACAGTATGTGTGGACGTCTACATTTTCTATTTGCTTTTTACTTCCTTTATGCTATACTTTTTATAAATGGAGGATATTTCATAATTACTTTTTATATTCTGATAATAGATATAAACGAATGCCATAGTAATCCTTGTCAGCATGGCGGTACCTGTCATGATAGAGCTAATGGATACACGTGTGCATGTAGACCTGGATATAGTGGAACAGTATGTCAGACAGGTAAACACATACTACACTACAGATATATAATGATGTCATGTTCTGTCATTATCCTCTTATGTTGATGCTGTTTGAAGAAATGCTGCAATAAAGGAGAGAAAGATACTCGAGCGACATTCAAACTCATAGATCAGATCGAAAATAAAATAACTACGCCATGGCTAAAAACGAAAATGAAAAACAGACAAAAAATAGTTTACAAGACACAAAATAGAATACTAAAGACTTAGCAACACAAACCCCACCAAAAACTGGGCTGATCGCAGGTGCTCCGGAAGGGTACGCAGATTCCGCTCCACATGTGGCACCCGTCGTGTTAATTATTTTATTACAAACCCGGTAGATATTCTTATTCAATAGATCATATTCGTAAAAAAAACGGAACTAATTGTAGTTACGACATAAGGAATGTATATCTGTAAAACGTGTATTTCATAACCATGATAACGGTCAACCAACTCGTGATGACGTCCGTAAAATTTAAGACCCACGTTTACCTTAATGTTTTGTGGAAATACATTTCAGTTATTTTAACCGTTTGTCAATAATCATGATGATCATTCTGTGTATTTTATTTAGAATTAAACATTTTCTTTAGGTGATTATGTATCTATATAAATGTATTAATCTAATGAATTATATGGAATATTTTCAAAAATGTACGACAGCCCTTGGTATAATTTGAATTAAACAAACAATGTGATGTAATTTTCATTTTTTGTTAAGAAAAATGAAATTATCCAACCTAAAAGAGGGACGAAAGATACCAAAGGGACAGTCAAACTCATAAATCTAAAACAAACTGACAACGCCATGGCTAAAAATGAAAAAGACAAACAGAAAAACAATAGTTCACATGACACAACATAGAAAACTAAAGAAAAAACAACACGAACCCCACCAAAAACTAGGGGTGATCTCAGGTGCTCCGGAAGGGTAAGCAGATCCTGCTCCACATGTGGCACCCGTTGTGTTGCTTATGTGATTACAAATCCGGTAAATAGTCTAATTTGGTAGGTCACATTCATGAAAGGGAAGGGGATTGTAGTTACGACGTAAGGAACATATCCGATATATTTGTGAAACGGTTATTCCATAACGGTCAACCAACTCGTGATGGCGTCCGTAAAATTTACGAAAGGATGATTTCAACTTCACCATTTGGAACTCTTGGTTTAATAGCTTCCTTGTGAGCAGTAACCCTCTATCAAGAAAATCATGATAGGAAATACAAGCACGGGAATATCGTATCAATTGGGAGATATATACCCCGTATGCAGGTGCTGCTGGAATGTTGCTACTTAGAAATGGAAAGTTCACAATTGGAAAGCTGAAATCATCTCTTTTGTCGTAAAGTTTTGTTTTTAACCGACCCTCATTGTCAATTTCTAGAAGTAAGTAAAGATATGAAGCCGACGTAACTGTATCTGTAGTATTCTTTATCTCCAATTCGATGGGATAGATGCGTTCCACATAGTCACCAAATTTTGAATTGTTTAGTGAAAGAATGTCATCTATATAGCGGAAGGTAGAGTTAAAGGATATTGCTAACTTCCTATCTTTCTTCCTATGAAGTTCCTGCATAAAGTCAGCCCCATAATAATAAAGAAACAAGTCGGCAAGTAGAGGGGCACATTTTTTTACCATTGGGATGCCGACAGTCTGTTGAAAAACACGTCCTCCGAACGTTACAAATATGTTGTCAATCAAGAAATCAAGCATCTTGATAATATCGGTTTCAGAGAATTTTTTGTTTGAATCAGAGTGATTCTTTACAAATTATGATTTATCCCTCCCTAAGACAAGATATTTGTATCTACGTTCGCCATTCTTTTTTATGAAGCAAAGTAATACCAATTCTTTCAATTTGTCTTTTAGTTTGAAATGTGGAATACTTGTGTAAAGAGTAGAAAAGTCAAATGTTTTAATACTGTTACAAGATGAAAGAGAGTTAGATTGTATGTACTCTAAAAGATCTTTGGAATTTTTAAGAATCCACATCTGATTCACGCCACCCCTAGAATAGGCAGTTTCACAATAACTTTGAAGTCCGTCTTTGATTGCTGATAAAATAGATGTTAATAATTTAGAAAGAGGTTTCGTGGAGCACTTGGAAGACCCAGCAATATACCGTTGTTTGTAAGGACACTTATGTAGTTTAGGTATCCAATACAGTGATGGAAGATCCAGTTCTTCATCTTTGGTTGAAATACCAAAGGAACAAAGAACAGACCTATGATTATCCAGGATTTCCTCTTTGGTAAGTGTCGTGAGGGTATATGTTGAGTTTCCAAGTGAATTGTCTATACCTATTCGTTTATCAAGCAATTAATGTAGTGACTTTTACAGACAAACACGATTTAGATTCAGAAACGGCAAATTGATAAATACCGACATTAAAAAAAAATGTTCCCTACTTGTCTTGATTCTGTAAACATATAACTAAATGTTAAAGGTAAAATTGGTATTTATTGTTTTATAAGACAAAAACATTGGTAATTACTTAAAGAACTATTTTAACAAGTGCAATACTGATTATGCTTTTGGTTCATCTCAATTTTGATAACTGTTTAATTTTGTTTCGGGCTTTGAGTGTACAGCCATAAAAAAGAAATATCTCTCTTAGGTAAACATACATTCATTAAAACTTACACGTATTTTCTTTTTCATAAAGACAATCTAATTTCCATACGTTATGAATGAATTTTTGTTTAAGTAAATGAGATAGTTGTATTTTACTAGATATAAACGAATGTGGAAGTAATCCATGTCTAAACCATGGGCATTGTCATAATGGAATCAGTGCATACACCTGTAGCTGTCTAGCTGGATTTGCTGGACATCGTTGCGAGACAAGTGAGTTAATTAATATTCAGTCCTTATCAATTCAAATTCACATATGTTGCCTCATAATATTCATCTTTACGTACACGGACGATGTTTCAATTCTTATACTATCCTCTCTCCGCGGTAAATATAAAGCTTTTGCCTATGCCTTTACCGAATGAGAAAACAGCAAATGTTTATTCATATAACATGTAGAAGTTATGGTAACTTACACAACGTTCTGAATTCCTGACCAGAAGGACGATGGTAAATTTAAATTTGGTAAATTGATCCATTTTACTCAGTGCAACCTATATACCAAGGTTAACCTTTTTTTTTTATGCTAGACGCACATTTCGTAAAAAAACAAATTGAGGAGTGATGCTCGAAAAAACATAAAAAAAAGGTTGAAGAACATTTTGGACCCAAAAGTCCGGTAGTTTTTTTGAAATCTTTAGCACACAGTTTTTCGAAAAAAATAAAAATTTTAAACTCTTATTTTTTAAATATGAGAGAAAATGTAACTTGAATGGGACTGACTGGAATTTTTTTCTCCCAAATATTAAGGCTAACAAAATATATCTTCTCTGTTAAAGTGCTTTAATTTAATTTTAACTATCGACCATCTTTCCAACGTGAACTTTGGAAGAGATTTTTCCTTGCCATTGAACTTTTATCTCTCTTTAGATATAAATGAATGTGCTACACACCCTTGTCTCCATGGCGGCACGTGCCATGACGGTGTAAATAAGTACACCTGTACCTGTCAACACGGCTATAGTGGAACAAAATGTCAAACAAGTAAGTTATTTATAAACAATTATAGTGTCACCTTTGTATTTCATCTCACATAAATGTATGAAAGATAGAAGTAGACTTTTTTCTTTGCTCTTGTGCTATATTCTTATATAGAGATTGATTGTGCATTGTTAAGAGGCTGTGCCAATAAGCATAGAGCTTCAGGCGGAAAGTGAACAAAATTAAAAATCATCAAACATTGCTTAAAATAAACATCTTAGTCTTAAAAGATCATACGACAAACAATAACGATCATTTGTGAGGAAAACAAACTTTTTTGACAGTTAAATAATGGTTATCATAGAAACTAGTGAATCTGAGACACTATTTGAGGTAAAAAACAGGATATTCCGACATGAAATATAATATCAGAATAAAGAATAGTGGTTATTGCAAGTAAATATTTTAATTATATAACCTTAAAATAATAAGCTAAAAAAAATATTTTCTTAATTTTTTTTAATTTATGGTTGCTATGGTAACAGGAAAATCAAAGGGTTCAAGTTTATAAATTTTACACAAAAATAAACAATTGTTGGGTCAAAATTGTAAAAAATCCAGATGTATATAATATAAAATATGGTACTGACAAAAATGAATGACTATCATATAATTCAAAGAAAAAATAAAATTGGGTAGACTATTGAATTTTTATTGGTGGCAGCTACCCAACATTATGCTGTTTCGGAAGCAATTTTGTACAAAAATACAAATTTTGTCACCTTATAGGGGTCACTATCATACAAAAATTGCACATATGATTTAATTTGTACTGACAAAATAAGTGTCACATAAAAGTGTATTCAATTGAGTAGAAACATATCCATAAAATCTCCATGGCAACCATCTTTTTTGCATAGCAACCTACTGAGGCTGAAAATATTTAATGATGATTTTTAACAAAAATGTACAAAATAAGTCACTTGAAGCCTGCTGGTGATAAAATAAAACACAATAACAGTCAAATTGTGCGTTAAGAGATGCGAAACTCTACTAGCAACACTTCATGACATAAATGCCTAGTAACCAACTGATACTTGAAAATACCCACACTCATTTCATGGATAACAAGCACAATTTAAAAGTATAAAGACCTGATAAAAACTTAACTAACATAAAAAGATCAATTATTCATCATGTGCATAATGATCTTTTCTTTAAAAATATCTTATGTAACACTAATTATTGCATAGCAACCAGCATAAGTGGTGTAAAAGAGGGACGAAAGATACCAGAGGGACATTCAAACTCATGATCAAAAATAAACTAACGATACCATGGCATTAAAAGAAAATGACAAACATGCAATAGTTTATAAAACACATAAATTAAAGATTAAGCAACCCCAACCCCACAAACAACTTTGGGGTGATCTCAGCCTCAGAAGGGAATGCTGATCCTGCTCCACATGTGGCACCCGTAATTGAATTATATTATTTCATGATAATTCAACAAGAATCAACTTTGTTCGATGATTTTATGCATTCAATCTTTCTTTGAAACAGCAATAAGCGAATAATTGCATAGGCTCTTGTGGGAAGTTGTGACTGGACCAAGGTCCAAGTGTACTGGCATACGATGATTTTTATCTAATTTTGGTACACTTTTTGGACTCGTGTAACTAAGGAAATATTTTCCTTAGATACGAGATGTAATGATGTAATCGAAAAAAAAATTCTTTCTGTAACATGTTTTTTATGGTATAATAAATCAATTAAGAGCACTTTAAAAAAATTCTAAATGTTTGCACATTCCATGTTTGTACAGTATGAAGCTCTATGCTTATTGGCACGGCCTCTTAAATGTCCAGTTGCAAACATTCCTTGAATGTTAAGGACGAAAACACATAAACAATTAAAACATAATGTATTTCTCATAATTCACAGTTTTGTAAACAGTAAATCTATAATAATGATTATATTATTGATTGTTAACACTGAAGTGCTGACTAATGGGCTGGTGATATCGTCTTGGACGAAACTTCCACCAGCAATGACATCGACCCAGTGGTGTAAATAGTTGTCAAAGGTTCTACACTTATAATTAGAAACGCCAGACGCGTTTCGTCTACAGAAGACTAATCTATACAAACGACAAAATGGATGCCTCCGGGTCCGGCTCGCTGTATTGCAGACCCATTGATTGACTTCGGCTATGTTCTGCTCTTTAGTCCTGTTGTTGTCTATATGACAACATTCTCCATTTCCATTCTCTATTGACAACTTCTAGAATCACCGAGACATATACTACAGTCTTGGGACATGACACAGTTTGTGTTGCATTAATATGTTCATGTTCGTTCATTTCACGAATCAAAATTTAACATCTATATGTTTTGTAGATATAAATGAATGCGCTAGCAATCCGTGCTTACATGGTGGTACTTGTCTTGATAGTGTCAATACATATACATGCACCTGTCCACACGGGTATGCTGGTAAACGATGCGAGACAGGTATGTCATTGCTAAACATGAAATTCCTTTGTTTTATCAGCGTTAGTACTTTTATTTTTGCATTGTTGAGTGAATACAGTTTTGTTTTATTTAAAAAGCATGAGTACTAAATCTATACATTAGAATGTTCAGTCTCCATTAGAAGATTTATTTATTTATTCTGTATTCATCATCTGTTTATTTCATTTTAAATAAGCAATGTCAATCATACCATGTTATATAAATATTTTATGATTGTGATATGTATTTCGACAGATCTAATTGTTTAAAGAGCAACTTTGAATCAGCCTTTGAAAAAAGATCTTACATAAGGTTCTTGTTAAAACAAATCTTCAAATTTACAGTAAATAAACTCATCATAGATACCAGGACTAAATTTTGTATATACGCCAGACGCGCGTTTCGTACACGAAAGACTCATCAGTGACATTCCTTTTGTACAAAAGTAGTTAAAAACGGATACTGACTTGTATACTATTTAACGAGAAGAACTCATTTTGTGTGTCGCTTCTCTTCCTTCCCCAATGAATATAACATCATGCTTCTGTGTCCTATAGGTACCATGCATAGTCACATTTGTCATCCATTGTTATGAGTATTCAGTTTGGGTTATTTATGGAGAAAAACGAAGAAAAAGGCAACCGGATATTTTTCCATCATCAGACCGACTTTTAAGTGATATCCAAAACTTCCGATTTTAAACATTAAAAGAGGGCATAAAGGGTTATTTATTTGCAACGTGTTTTGTCACTTTTTATTTAAAGTGTAGCCGTGGAAAAGGTTCGTTATTCACAATGATCTTGAACTCAATAAAAGAGGGACGAAAGCTACCAAAGGGACAGTCAAAGATCAAATTGCAAGAAATGATTAATTGTTCGTTCATCGTGAAATGGCAATTTTATTTTGAGTTCTTTCGTGTTCATATATTGGCTCCCTTTATTCCCCTCTTTACACATTGTTTCCCTAACTACGAGGGGACAGGACAATTATTGTTGCGTTATTCTTCGTGTATACTATGATTACAATCCTATACTGTATAGAGATTCTCTCTATATAACATAGCAGTGATTGTCGTGTAGAAGAAACTTTGAATTGATAATAAATAGCAAATACACTTTATTTATATTATATACATGTATTTCTATAGTATACCGAAACGCGAAAAGCATGGAATTTAACAGACAGAAAAAATAAAACTAACGGACTGAGGAAAAAATGAAGAGGGCTTAATATAGTTGTCCTGTCTCCAAGTGCCTATGACTTAGTTTGATACCTTTTCTGAAATTCTCTATCATAAAATATTTGACCAAAAATTATCCTACATTCAGTCAACAGTTTGCATACATTCAACCAAGCTCTAAATACCCGCGATTTTACGGGTGTGTTCTAGTATCCTTTAAAATATACAAAGATAAATTAGATGTTCCATATATAATAGAGGCCTTTTACATAAGGTTTAGCAGACTATCTTCATATCTTTGTAAGTTCATACTTTATTTCTTATCAGATGCCTGATTGAAGATGTATTTAGGAATAAGAATTTTTAAATATACATGCATCTACTGTTGTAAATATTAACAGTGAAATTCAGAAGAATTAGCAAATTATAAAAAGAAAAACAATAATTTCCGTTTTATTCGTATATCTCTTGATACTGACATTAACGCCACTGTTGATATTCGTGTATCTTTGATAACTATGAAAACATTTTCTACATTTTGTCTTGTAACTTTGAAGGGTATTTTAATTACACGGATATGTTAAGAGATTGGAATTGAATTTGCTGTCTCAACGCATAAAAATAAAAATATAAAAATAACAAAATAACAATTCTGAGAACTAAACAATACATTTCTATGACATAAACTGTAAACTCGTGAACAACTTAAACTTTGTAGACATAAATGAGTGTGCCTCAAATCCTTGCCAGCACGGTGGTACGTGTCATGATGGTGTAAATAAGTACACGTGCACCTGTCTTCGAGGTTATACTGGTTCAAGATGTCAGACAAGTATGTTTTTATTCTATATATTCTACGCCTAATGTTTTTTTATGTGAAAAATAGCTAAAACAAATGTGTTTAAACATTGTCAAAATTTCTTACACGTCCTTAATGCATTTACTCATTCGTGTCCGTCTCACTTAAAAGCTGAAAAACGTATATGGTGATATTTAATGGTTTGTACTTTTAGAGAACTAGTTCTACATGATGATGAAAAATAAAATATAGGATATGCATATCATAAAGATATGGACATTTGTTATATTTGCAGAATAAAATTGTATAGTACTTACTTTAGAACATCTGGTATCACCGTTATATATTGGTCTTAATTAGGGTCTTGTTTTTGTTAAGAAATGAAGCGAGAACCAAAGAAAAATATGTTTATTACAACAACAGTTCTTTATTACAGTATTGAGATATGATTGCCAATGAGACAACTTTCCACGCGAGACCAAATGACACAGAATTCCCAACTATATAGCGCTGTGCTACTTTCCACAATAAACAAAGCCAATACTGCACAGTCGGTTAAAAATAACTCCGAAATGACAAGTATGAATCAATAAAAACGATAAAATGAACATCCAAATTTGTGTACACATTAATTAACGGGTATGGTGTTACAAAATGCGAGTCAGGTATGAAATAAGAATAACAAAATAAAAATAACAGACAAACAAATCTAAGAGTTATAAACCAAAACTTTGTGACATACATGTATACTGCCTCTCTGTTTAACAACTTAAACCTTTCAGACATAAATGATTGTGCCAAAACTCCCTGCCTCCATGGTGGCACGTGTTATGACGGTGTAAATAAATACACCTGCACCTGTGTACGAGGATATTCAGGTTCAAGTTGTCAGACAAGTACGTTGTTATGTTATATATACTACGCCTTATGTTTTAATGTACCAAATATGTTCAACTTCTTCAAGCATTGTGAATATTTCTGACAAGTTTTAATGCATTAGCGCTTTCTTGGTTGCCTCTCGTAAGAATTGAAAGCGTATGTTGTTATACATTTTTTGTTCACTTCTGAATAATAATCTCCCAAGAAGTATATAAAAGTAAATATAAGGGAAAATTATATAGGAAGTGGTAAATATATAATAAAGGACCATGAAAATTGGAATACTTTAAAGATTTTGCATTTTTAACTTTTATTCATGATAAAATTATGGTTAGACCATGCAATGAATCGACAAACATTGGAAACACTGGGAATGCCCGTGACAGTATGTTTACTTTTAATCATACAGATATAAATGAGTGTGCTAGTCGGCCATGTAAGCATGGTGGTGTTTGTCATGACGGAGTTAATAAATACACCTGTAGCTGTTCGAGTGGATATACTGGTGTCAATTGTGAAACAGGTATCAATGTTTTTCACAACAACTACTTTATTAAAATTACATACTGTGGATTCATTATTATTCGTTGGAAACCAATTGTCGTGGGTTTCGTGGGTACAGGTTAACCACGAATTCAAATGTTCTAGGAATAAAAAATAATATATAGGCTTTGTATGTAGTGATTGGCAAAACCACAAAATATAATACATGTATACACGAAAACGAAAGTTTTCCTCAATCCACGAAAATTGGTGCCCACGAAAAAAAAGAATTCACAGCAGTGATTGCATTTTACAAAAGTTAAGAAATGATTTAAATTATATTAAAAACAACTGATAGTTTGTGCACTTAGTTGTAATGTTATAGGAACACACTATTATCTAAATTAAGAACATACAAATAAAAGTGTATTTAAAAAAAACCTGAATACCAAATGCACAATGTACGTCGATGAAACAAACTACGACCATCTGACGTATTTCTATTTAATATGAGTATGAAACTACACCTGGTATATATAGAACTTACTTATCTACATTCATGCTTTATATGTGAGAGACTAATTTAAGTCCAGTCTTTTTGTATTAGGTCAGTGTCCTGTCTAAGATTATGGCATATATAAAGGCAACAGTACTTAACCGCTGTTTGAAAGTCATAAATCGATTGCGAGAAAACTAATCCGGGTAACAAACTAAAACGGGGGGAAACACATCTACTATTAGAAGAAACAACAAAACACTGAAGTGCAACAACAAAAAGACACTGCAATAAACACAGAAACGAAGTATGGTAATGTTAAATATAACACTTAAATGACAACATTACATGACAGGACATCAGTACAAATACATTTGTTTGTTTTTGTAGTGATAAAGATAATTACACAATATTAACTGCGGTATCCCTGTTTATGACATTTTTACCTATTAAGGCCGTTTGCTTTGTTCACACATCGTTGTCAATATATAATGGATATTGATGAGACTGTCATACAAATGAGGGGTTTAGATAGCTATCCATCCAGGTTAATACACCATTGTCCACATAAGAAAATGCCTGTACAAGTTAGAAATATGACAGTTGTTATCCATTAATTTGGTGTGTTATTTTTGTAGTTTTGCCATTTGATTAGAGACTCTTTTGAGTGTTCGTTGAAGTTCAATATTTTCGTGATTTCAATTTTTACTTATATACCTGTTTTTTTTATATTCAGACATTAATGAGTGTAATAGCAATCCGTGCCTTCACAGGGGTGTTTGCAATGATGGAGTAAATACATACACATGTAGCTGTAAGGCTGGCTTTGCCGGTCTGCACTGTGAAAAGAGTATGTATGTTTTATATGAAATGTGATATCTTTTTGTAATTTTCTTGTAGCCTGCTATATCGTATGTAAGGAATGTGTTCGTTTCGTTGTTTAAAGTCAATCGATAACATGCAACTGTAAACGGATAAATATTTTGTTTGGTCTATGCATATGTTTGCTTTTAATCTTTTTATCTTGTTTTATGTGTATGCTTATGTTTCGCCATGTATACGGTTCGTGCGTTATTCACTTTTCTGTAAAAAGCCTTTAGAGTTTTATACCCAATTCAGACTAGATTTGTTTAAGTACAACATCGCCAAAAGTAGTAATTTACTCGACGTGTTTAAATAAAACACACCTATAGTGATTGGACAATAGGGTTCTAACGGTTTCTTAGACATGGTTACAAACTTACACTTTCTCAAACAAAAAACGGCCGACAAAAAAAAAAATATCTTTACGATAATCATTATTATAATTACAGATATTGACGAGTGTGCAAGTAATCCTTGTCAGTATGGTGGTTCATGTCACGATGGTGTTAATAAATATACCTGTTCCTGTATAGCTGGCTTTCGTGGTGTTCACTGTGAGACAGGTATTGTTTATATTAAACGTATATCAAACAAAAGAATAAAGTTTGTCATGTTTGTGTTAACTTTTCAAAAGTAACGAGTGAATTTTTGCTTCCAACGCATATTCAAGTGTGGTATATATAGTATCACATAATTGTTGAAAGATGTTAACTGAATCGAAGATAGGCGCTAATTCGACTTCCTGCGTAAGCTTGTGTACCGAGTTTTAGCTTTAACGATCCAAACTAATAAACAGTTGATCGCGTACGGAATGCATACAATCTTAAGATTAATTTCATTTTTATGAAAAATGTATTGGAAAAACTAATCATAAGTCGAATTTTGCAATACGAGTGAACACTGTAATCCCAATACATTTTAACCACATAGATTTTTAAGGAAAAAAACGTTCAAATCAATATTCATACTGATAATCCGTACTGTATCTTTCTGTAGAATGTATGGCTCTCAGTTATAGATAATGCATAGTTTAAGGTTTTTCTTGTCGTAGAATACACCGAGGGGTGTCAGGATTGATCAAACGAAAGACCGATTGTAGAGTGGGATACTACTTTCTAATGCGTTCAGGTTTTTAATACGCCTTACGACTTATTCAGAATGTAAAATAATACTCACTAATTGATCTAGATATAAACCTTTTAAAAATTATTATTCATAATAAAAATATTACTGTAACTGCATGGAGAAAGACACAAATTAATTGTTACCATCCGATAACGATGTAAGATAAATACAAGAGACATTGTAAGTAATTTATTGTACCAACTTAGTTAATGGAAAAGGGGGAGGGGTATGTTTTTTTTCTATTTGAAATGACATTTATATCGCGATAAAGTGCTCATTTTGTCAACAATTTTAATTGAATCGAATGAAATATTTAGAAATTATTTTGAATAGCAATATATTTTTTAACAGAATCAGGATATAATTATATACCCTCCCCACTCGACCCTTTTGTGAGTTTACGTGAATGTTATTCAATAGAATAGAATAATATCTTATTAGTTGATCATTTGATAGAGTAAAATGTATTATACATCAATTTAAACAGGTTAAGAAATGACACGAAGACGAATATGAATACATGTAGGTCACAGTATGATTTCCTATTCAATGTGTATCGTCTTGAACATGCATGAAATATTTTCCACTGGATGTTAACCAAGCAACAAAAAATCAATTAACCCATTCAGTGTGACTCAATAAGATTTTCAAAATCTTACACCAGAATATGTTAAATCTGGCTTTATTTTATGAAAGTCTACATTAAATTCCTCACACATATATGATAATTGTAGCGATAAATTAACAAAACTTCACGTGATTTTTTTCTTCAATTAAAACGTTGGCAATGACGGTTTCTTTTACACATCGATTGAACTTTAAAATACAAATTCCCAAATCGGCAACAAAAACTATCAGACGAATATGATTTTGAAGTAAATTATAGATTGCATTTGTATCAAAGAAAATAATGATCTTACACTGGTCATTATTTTATGCCTTAGAGCATATTTTATTGAAACATGGTATCGTCCGGGTTAATTCTGAGAAAGAATGACCTATGATTCTGAAAGAAAATAACTCCATATAGGTATATAACCACTTATAAAAATTGTATTCCTTATCTTATTGATAGGGGTGTCTACATTGCTATCTTTCTTCAATTAATATTTAACATTAACATTATACAAGTACTATAAGTTGTTTATTGCCGTTTTTTTTAATTAATAGAAATTGACGAATGTGTTTCTCATCCATGCCAGAATGGTGCCACTTGTGTCGACCAGTTTAATGGATACAAATGTGAATGCCTTGAAGGTGACTCTGGCAAAAACTGTGAACTAGGTTGGTGTTTTAATATATAAATCGATCAGTCCTTTCTCTTCTTATGCTATGGATTTTCAACAATTTTGTGATTTTGTAATTTTTTTAATTCAACTAATATAGTCTCTATGTACTCATCCGATATAAATTACACTTTAAGATATATTCTCTAAATAGGAATGGTAATTGAAAATTTCTATTATAAAAATACATTGTCGTTTTAACTGGATTTCATATAGGTAATCGATAATAGATTGTGATGCTATAATTGTAACTGTATGTAAAGAAGCCTTAAAAATCATAAACATAGCTACCAAAAGTGATCTACATATTAACGGCCTTGAAAGGTATATAATGATTGCCTTTCTTGCTGTATGTTATGTTATTAAAAGAAAACTGTAAACTAAACGGCAACTGCTGAATACAAAGACTGTCAATGAATATCCAGTTGACAAGAGCTTACACTTTCTTTAACCTATAATTGCTTGCATCCACTTTATTTTAACTTTGGTGGATCATTTAGATTTTGTTGTCTCTGTTTGTATAGCCCACTCCAAATTAAGCTTATCTATCTATTTATAGTTACCATCTGTTTAGTTTTATAAAGATTTATTTGTTAGGTAACACTATAGTTAAAGATATATATTTTTTTACAGATTTGTATTTTAGATATAAATGACTACAATTCTCACTTGATTTATTTCAAAGATTGACAATCATCCAAATCAAATGTAATTTTTTAGGGACAACGGTACCCGAAACTCCAAAAATAAACTTGATATCAGAAACGACTGTTACTGAGGGTACCCCTGTTTTAAAGATTGCATGTTTTGCTGAAGGTATTCCTGCACCCGTAGTCACATGGGAGGAAATTGATGTAAGATGACAGATATAGTTAGATACTCAAATTCGAGAAGCTATTCGTGTTTCTCTTCTGATAACAATGATATCGGTAATAAACTGAGTACCTATAAAAACGCAAACATCATACGCTAGACCACATTTTGTTCCCTTTTTCAAAAGCAATATAAATATCTTCTCTGAATGCATTCATAGTTACACTTTTTTTTATGTATGGGTGAAAGTTGGTTCCAATTAAAACAATTAAAACTTATTGCATTTGTTAGCACCTGTTCTAAGTCAGGAACCTGATATTTAGTGGTTGTCATTTGTTGTTGTGGTTCTCGTTTCTTATATAGATTAGACCGTTTGAATGTTGGTTTTACACTAGTTATTTTTGGGGCCCTTTATAGCTTGTTGTTCGTGTGTGAGCCACGGATCCGTGTTGTAGACAGTATTTTGACCTATAATGGTTTACTTTTACTAATTGTGACTTGTATTGAGAGTTGTCACATTGGCACTCATACCACATATTCTTATCGGTTGTTATGTCTGTATTGAGAGTGTGACGAAATGTGGTTTGATTACTTGCGTTTGCCAACACAGGTTTGGTGGATGTCAATATCTCAGGTTTATGGATAAGTGGCGTTTCAAGTGGTATACAACGCTTCAGTTGATACTTTTTTTAGTCGATATATAAAATGTATGCATACTTTGCGTATTAAAACAACTACAGAAAAGTGATCAATTTATTTCATCCTGCATATTTCAAGGCATTACATAAAAAATAATGAAACATTTAAAGATTAATGCGGAGAACTTTTGTATATATGAAGATACAAATTACTTTTAAGACTTAACTGAACTCTATAATTGATGTACATTAGATTCATTCTGATCTGTTTGGTAATTGTTTCATTGACAAACATACAACATCTTGTTTCTATGTCAATTTACAAATGGAAATAGTTGTTGTGAGTACATATGTTTTGGTTTAGTTGATTTGTTTGAACCAAACGAATCGATTATAATTTTAGGCAACGTTCCAGCCAAACGTTCGACAAATTGGACATTTCCTGGTTATCGAAAATGTAACAATGGCAGATAAAGGTTATTATACATGTACAGCTAAAAACCGTGTCGGCACCGACATCAAAGCTGTCAACATTATTGTTGCTGGTAAGTTCTTAACACTTGACCACTGCCACTTCCTACTCCCTGTACTCCTTACAACATAACTATCATTGTTTTTACCTGTGTACAATTTTTTATTTAGTGAAATCTTGGCCATGGCAATTGTTATCTTTCGGTCTTTTGCTTATATCTCGACTCTTTTTTTATGCCCCATTTATGGGTATTATGTTTTCTGGTATGTGCGTCCGTTTGTTCGTTCGTTCGTTCGTTCATCCGTCCCGTTTCAGGTTAAAGGTTTTGGTCGAGGTAGTTTTTTTCATGTATTTATGAAGTTGAAGTCCAATCAACTTGAAACTTAGTAGACATGTTCATTATGATATGATCATGCTATTTTTAATGTTAAATGAGAGAGTTTCTCCCATTTCACGGTCCATTGAACATAGAACATGATAATGCGGATGGGGCATCATTGTACTAGGGGCACATTTTTGTGTAATTTTGTATATGATTGAATTGCCACTCATACTACTGTACATCTTCTTATATCTATATCTGCATATTCATCTATCAGCAAAATGAACATATAATCGAAAGCCTTAAATAGTTCTAACCAGTCCAGCAATTTCAAATGTCTTTTGTTCGTAAGTGTAAAAATCATTCAATACACTTCATGAATCAAATCTGAATTCCCTCAACAATGGCACAAAACAGATTTTTCAAATTATGATTTTAGTTTGTTCTCGTGTTGTACTATTACATTGTACGCCATTGTCTCAGGCTAGAGAGGATTTGTCGCCATCAGACAAGTGTAACCCGTCTGTATGTGTCTGTACCACATCAGTGGTTGTCGTGTGATCATGTCTGTAATCTTTGGGTTTTTTCGTTAATTGTTTTGTTGTAAATTGGATTGTTTGTTTTGCAATTGAAATATTTCCTATTTTTCACGTCAGAGTTTTGTATAGCCAACTAAATAGTATATAGATAAAGGAAGGTGTGGTATGAGTGCAAATGAGACAAATCTCCATCCACATGATCTAAATAACAGTTTATAAAAGTAGACTATTATAGGTCAATGTACGGCTTTCAACATGGATCCTTGGTTCACACCAAACAACAAGCTATAAAGGGCCCTAACATTACTAGACGTGTAAAACCATTTAAACGGGCAAAACAACGGTCAAATCTATATAAAAAACGAGAAACGAGAAAAACGTATAAATTACATAAACAAATGCCAACTACTGTACATCAGACTCCTGAATTAGAACGGGTGCAAACATTTTATTTTAATGGTACCAAACCTTTTCCCTTTTTCTAAAACAATAGTATAACATCACACATAGAAAAACACACGATAACATATCAATTGGAAGGCTTAACTCA
Source organism: Mytilus edulis (assembly GCA_019925275.1). Taxonomy (NCBI): domain Eukaryota; kingdom Metazoa; phylum Mollusca; class Bivalvia; order Mytilida; family Mytilidae; genus Mytilus; species Mytilus edulis. The sequence goes on along the minus strand of CM034354.1, from coordinate 88,882,977 downwards.
ATTAAAAAACGTATTTTTTTTCATAATTGCTGTGGGTCGTGTTGTTGCCTATAATTGCTTATATCCACTTATTTTCAAGTTTGGTGGATAGTTGTCGCATCGGCTACCATATTACACCTCGTTTTTATTTTATCTTTGTAACTATTTTAAGTTTTCAATTCTCTTAAATATAGTATTTTGACTTACCATATGTTTTGATTCAAGTGTAACATTAGAAATGTGAATATTTGGTTGTTTTTGATCCCTGATTCGGAGATATTTGTATCGAGTAATAAGTTAGGCCATCATTCTTTTGTTCGTTCTATCTTATCATTTTTGGATGTTCATTAAATCCATGTTGTTGTATAAATAGGAATTACTGAAATAGCTTATGGACGAAGTTAGAAATAAATCAAGTATCTCAACTAACGTAAATATGGTTAAATTATATAGACAAAATTAAATTGAGAATAGCAATGGGCTATGTAAAAAAGAGCAGATAACACCCGAAGGTCACCAATTGTTCTTGAACGAAGTGAAAAAATCCCGCACCTGGGGGTTGTTTTCAACTGGCACCTGAGTAAAATGTGTTCCAGTTCATTGAACAATTCTTTCCATCTGTAGTGCATTCAGAAATTAAGTTTATCAATATTTACTTCTTATATTTGAGACAGAAAATAAATATTTTTTTTATTTGCATGCAACTAAATCATTAAAAAGTGTTTTACAATCTTAACAGCACAGTCTACAAGACCATATGTTGCACCAGTTATATCAGCCCCATCCACAGTGATCGTGAAATATTACACAGATGCAAGGCTGGTATGCAATGCTACTGGATATCCAACACCAAGTGTTAGATGGGAATATAATCAGGTTATTTTTTTTTTAGTTTAAGTATATAGATAGTTATATATACGCTTATCATATATATCGTTTTTTTTAAGACAAAGGAAACCGCACGGACACTCGTTGGTCAGACAAAGCTTGCAATGCCATTGAAAAAAAAAGACAAAAAGACACACAACAATTTGAAAAACACCATAAAAAGAAACCAAACACTGATATACACTAATCACACCATAATCTAAAAGGGGATTCAAAGTACTCATGTTATGCTGAACATGTAGTATCTATAATATGGTTCCTGTCAGTACGAACCCAATGATAAGCCTTATTCAGAAGGTCACATTTGAAAAAAAAAATGTAATTTAGGTTGCTGGGGTGTTTTCTTTCATCTTGGATTCTGAGGTAGCAAAAACATTTGGTCTAGAAATGTGCAAATTTTAAGAGCAGTTTGTAATTCCTGTAAATATAGAAATTAAAGGCTTTTTTTATTATATTAATGACTGTATTTTCTATAAAACACAACAGTTTAGTTTAATTAATTGTTTTCAACTTTGCGACGTTATAGGATCCAACTTAACTCAGAGAGTAGAGGAGATGACTCAGATAAAGTCATTTTACAATAGAAAGTGTTGTGGATTGCCTATTTAAATATGTAGCACTTTCATAAGATCTTCCAGATTGATGTTCCATAAAAAGACATTTGCCAAGTAGTTTTATACAGTGCTTGTCATTGTCAAATTTCAGAGAAAGGAAATGTATTTCATAACAAGATATTCAATGGGTTAATGTTTCTTCATGAAATTTAAATGATTTGAATGGTATTCATATTTAAAAAAAAAGCTGTGACTAAATGCAAGGCATTACAAAAACATTTGATATATTCAATGTCTCTTAAATAATATAAAATCATTTTAAGAAACGAATACTTTACCTGTTGTAAACAATCAATCGGTATTGTATTTCTATATTTCTCTAGGGCAGAAATATTCCTGGTGTTAAAATATCTGGCGGTGTCATGCTCATTTCAAATGTTACTAGTGAAGCTACTGGTCTTTACGTCTGTATAGCTACAAATGATATAGGATCTAGTCGAGCAAATATAATGCTGGAAGCTACTTATGGTACGTATTGTTCATAATAAACTTATAGTTTTTCCCACCTAACAACAACATCAATAAATGTTTAATATGCGAGCACAGGACATTGATAACTGTTTTTTTTTTGTGTATTAAAAATCCAAACGAGATATATTATTCTATAATTTGTAGCATTGAACCGAATTTTTGTATGCTTTATTCATCTATTGTACAATGTTTTTTTTATTCTTTTTTGTATTTGCATTTTTACAGATTCTCCCAAGCTTCTTACTTCTCCTTTGGTTTATTCGGGAAATGCAGGTATATCTCATAACTTTACCTGTTCTGCGACAGGCCATCCTGTTCCAATAATCGCTTGGACTTTTTCATCAGTAAGAAACTTTCATTATTAGATATTAACATTGGACAAATAGAGTATGGAAACTTCAGTTCTAAATCACTTCGGTGTCTTTTTATATTTATATAAGAACACATCCATAAAAGAGTGGTTCAATATACCAGTGGAACTTTCAAACGCATAGATCGAAAATAAGTTTACAACGTCAGGGCTAAAAAGAAAAACGAATAATAGACACATATTAGTAAACATGACAAACATAGAAAACTAAAGACTAAGCAACACGAACCCCACCAACAATTGCGGATGATCTCAAGTGCTCTGGAAAAGTAAGCTCCACATGTGCCACCCGTATTGTTGCTCATGTTATTATAGACCCGGTTAATAAGTCTTATTGGGTGGTTCACATTCGTGAAACAGGGAACGGATTGTAGTTACTACAAAAATATGTATTTCGTGAACATGTATTTCAAATCAGATAATGAACAATAAAGCATGTCACATTTTATGTTTTAACTTATCTACCCTTAATGGTGATACATGTAGGTGAACTAGATAACAGACGTTGTTTAACACATGAAAAAACGACCAATCTAACTCTAGGAAGACGTAAGACAACAGCAACATTAATCGTGAACGGAAAGAACAGCAGTACCATATAGATATTTGATCACTGGCATTTTGATAGTTATTTATACCGAGTAATGGTTAATATATTGTATTATTTTTCTACGATTGCTGATTCAATAGCAATTTCCACGGGAACGAACTCAAATTTATTTTATTTTTTGTGGATAGTTGTATCATTTGCAATAATACCACATTTGCTATTTCTATATATCCAAACCTTAGATACTTTTACAGAATGATCCAGTACTTGTGTTCATCTATGTAAGACTGTTTCGTAGTAACTTATAGGGTATCGATGTATGTTCAAATCTTTAAATACATCTTTTGAAATATTGAAAAGAAAAAAGACTGAACAATCTCCTTTGCATACACACAGTTTTTGCAACACTTTCCATCAAGTGAGTCATATGTTTTAACGTTTCGCAATATGACATGTATAATATAATCTGTCAACCTAGATAATAAAAGAGAAGGATCTGAATGGGGCTTTCATAATAAAGAATAATGGGTCAAATTTTGCAGAACAGTGTACACAACATACAAAGAATAAGAATCAATAGCGCAAACACATTTAGTATAAGTATACAACATAATCGGGATATGATGAATAGAGAGTAATATCTAAGCAAATCATATATATGTCTAATGTCTAAACAATAGAAATAATGACTTAAAAATTGAAAAATACAGGAATGCTCACATACCCTTAAAGGGTAAACAACATTATATTTATTTCAGATTGATAACATGTAAAACATTGTGTCCATTTAATCATATTTGTATTGATATACTAAAGTTATCTTTACCTTTAGTTTTCTCATCACATTGATACACTACCACCACATAAGATACACAGTCATGGTAATGTAATAGAGTTGGTTGATATGCAAGAGTCTGGAATCCTTACTTGTACAGCCACGAATGAATTTGGAATGGATACCGCAAAAGCAACAGTTATCGTTCATCATAGTAAGTAAAATTAGTCATTGTAGATTACAAAGTATGTTATATGTGGCCAATGTGGGTTTTTTTTTACAAACACTTATGCTGTTCCTAACTGTTTTTAATTATCAATGTCGATTTTCATAAGGCAAGTAAAACATGTTTCTTTATATTTTTGTGCTATTTTCACATTTAATGAGCAGTGTGAGAAAAATATATCTCATCACTAGTGAAATATCTGTTCCCAACAAATTTTTGGTCGAAATTGAATTATGACATTTAGTTATCTTGTTTGTGACGTCATGGAAAAAGGCGATCATGTCTGATGACGTCATATATAAATGTTTGAAAAGGAAGGATAAAAATCATTAGATAACCAGATTTCACCACTATTAATCGTCTATTACGATATTTCTCAAATCCCATCATTTAAATTTTAATTATTTCAAAAGCTTGGCATGCCTTGCGCCTTAAATAATAAAATGTTACTGTTTGGAGTGGACAAATATCGTAACACACTTGTTGCAGTTAAGGAATCTGTATATATACTATATCATCAAGTGTGGACTTTTACATTTTTATGTGAATATCATTGCTGCTTGTTATGACGTTGATGTATGTTTTTTTTTTTATATTGCAGGTTCGGCAGTGGTAGGATGATAATCATTGTCCAAAAACAGAAAATTCAAGGATTTTTTTAAAAATAAAATACAATATGACAAAGACAACAATAAAATGAGCATTTAGAAAAACCCGTTATTCTGATTGAGATGAAACTATTTTATCGGGATATATTTTTAACAGAGACGCCGAGTATTAAAACAAACGTATAAGTCAAGAGCTAGATAACTAAAAACTAAACTTCATCTAAGATCATCTTTGCCGCAGGTAGTTGAAACCTCTTCTTGAAAATTATTTTTAATTTATAGACGATATGCATACATGGTATAGTCAATAATACCCAAAACCAATATGATACAGCTTTAATGTCAAAGAAAATTTAAAGATATATCTCCCTTATGAAACCAAATTCCAAGAAGTTTTTGCAAAAACAGCTAAGGTTATCTATTCCTGGCATACAAAATCTTCTGTAACTTGAACAATTTAATTTTATATTTGTTACTAGTAAAACGTTGCGCAAGATGTTCCTATAACACGAAGTTACACCAAAAGAATGTTTTCTGAAATTGACGTCGATTAATTAAATTTGTAATTTTCATTGGTTTCTTATATGTAGTTTGTTAATTCTGCCTCTGTTATTTTTGTGATGTCTAATTTCCACGAATTACCTCTAGTTATGGAGGTGTACATTTTTAAGTTTAGAAATCTTCTCCTGGATCGTCCGTAAAAACGGCAATTATAACATGTATAATGCCAGGTTGTATTACGTCAATGACAGAGTTTTCGTCGTTGTTTCCTATTTGTCCTTCAGTTATCTCCGTTTCATGTACAAATTCATATTGACGAAAACTAAGGTCCGACTTTGCTAGTACATGGATTAGATTCAGTACTCCAGTTATATCATTTGTAGCAGGACAAGTTGCAAACAAAAACATTTCGAAGACTTGTACTTTAAATTTAATGAATGCATCTTACTAAAGGGACGACTGTAAATGATCTATTACTAGTAATCAGGTATTATGTGGCATTTCAACAACATAACAAAACATTGGCCTTTTACATATAGACGACTGTCTTGTGGTTTCTTAATTGTCTTTGCAAAGGTTATATATATCATAAACATTCTGAATCAAATATTTGCCTCTTTCAGGAATCAATTGCTAAAAGCTAAAAACGATTAATCTGTGTCGAATCTATGTTCCGAGTCTGTCAACTTGCACCCTTAGATATATTTCTCTAATTTCACCACACGATTTGTTTTATGCATCAGGAACATCCAATTGAAACAAATTTAGCATATGTACTAAAACGTCGAAAATAAGCGTTTTATGATTTTCGAAGTTTTCAGACTTTTGGACAAAATGGCTACCGTTTTGTAATGTTTCGTAGCATTTTATTCCTTTAAGACATAAGAATGTAGTTAATTACAAAGAATCTAGACAGTTTGTATTTATCTAATTTTTGTTTTGATAAATTATAAACTATTTACTGAAATATCAGGTAAAAAAGCCGAATTAATTACTTTGACAAATGAAAAACTAACTTGGACAAAATGGCTACCGCTTTAAAAACGACTGTAAAGAGAAGATTAAATAGAATTAACTTTTTTTGAACTCATGAACAATGAGGAAAATGTTGGTACTTTTGGTAGATGTTGGTGTTATCTTACTTTTTTAAGACACTTTCTGCTATATCTACTTTTAAAATTACTTTTAGTCGTTGAGTCAACGAAAAACGTCGTTGGACATTTTTTTCTTATTCCAGCTTAATAAGCAGCCACCGAGTCAAATGATATTTGAGAATATAACAGCTTGAATGCTACAAAAAACCGACACATGTCGTTGTTCCTGCCAAGTTTCACGAAGATCAGAGAATAGTAAATAGGGTTATTTTTACATAAGAGTTAAAGCAGTTGTTCGAAATGTAACGTTGGACATCTGTTTATTTCACGTACCATTGTTGTTTCGATCCTGAAATATACTAGTTATTACTAAGCATATGACCAATAGCTATAAGAACATAATTGAAAACATATACTGAATTAGTTTTTATAGTGGTAAGTGTTTGCTAACTTTTTTGTTTTCAGCCGAAATTTGATGATTCTCTTTTAAATTATAGGGGTTATAGGAACAGCATGCTCAACGTTTATATAAATAAAATATCATTTCAACACAGAGTTTAACTTATGCACGCAAATATTTTCAAGATGAGTTATCTCTCGTTTATTAGTGAAACATCAGTTAGGTTCACTTGCAAATTAAAATGGTTTTAAATTTATTTCTAAGAAGTTATGAATAAAACTGCAGTCAGCTGTGTTTACTTTTTGATATATTGTATACTGGTAAGAAACAAAACCTTGAAATACACTTGCAAAATAATGCTGTTAAGGATAAATAGGGAGATGTAAATTCTTTAAAAGTTGATAGAAATTATCTTTCAAATTAATAATGTTTTATTGCTAGTTATAATGAACTTTTGATTTGCCAAAATCTGTATTTATTTCAGAGGCCAGATCAATTAATTTCTTGTAATATGCATGCCATGAGAAGAATTTTCTCTTTGTTAATAATGTTTTCCGATAAAACTTTTAAAAAAAATGGACGAAAGATACCAGAGGGATAGTCAAACTCATAGATCGAAAATAAACTGACAACGCCATGGCTAAAAATAAAAAGATCAACCGACAAATAATAGTACAGAAGACATAACATAGAAAACTAAAGACCAAGCAACACGAACCCCACCAAAAACTGGGGGTGATCTCATGTGTTCCGGAAGGGTAATCAAATCCTGCTACACATGTGGCACCTGTCGTGTTGCTTATGTTATTACATATCCGGTTAATAGTCCAATTCGGTAGGTCATGTTGTCTTCATCTGGAACTTTTCCAAAGTAGCCTTCTAAAAAAATATTTCTTTATTTTCTGTACAAATGTTGAGGCGGATGAATAAAGTTATACGATATCAATAAGTCTTTACAGACAGTTTACCCTCTCAGTCTTAATGATAATATCATTGGAATTGGAAATATATCAAGAACCGATTATGTTAACATTTTGGGTATAGTTTCTAAAACTGTTCGTAAAAACCGTTCTCATGGTCGTAGAAAAAATCGCAATCAAAGAAAATTTTCTCTCGAATCAAACCAATATTTCGGACCTTATTTCTATTTCAAAAAACAACGGCAGACATTATCTGTTAACAAAGCTCTGTTCATTACCGGTTAATAAGTTAAATAAAATGTTAGAGGATTGTAACATAATTTCATATCGCAGTCCTAAGTATGAAATCGTTCAAATTATAATGGCATATTGTAATTCTAAAATGTTTCCCAAAATTAGTCGCCATGAAGATCATAAAAACATTTTATTAAAAAAAGTCTGTCAATAAAAGTTTTGATTTTGTAAATATTGCTGTTATTGTTAACGACCGTTCTGTTAAGGAACAATTCCTGGATATTTTGATAATACTGAGCTCCCTCTTATTTGTTATATTTACAAGAAATCTACCCGGAAATATGTGTTTAATTATAGCCAATTGTGTCAAAATGTTAATATCCGAGAACATACACCTAATTCATGTAATTGCAGTAATTCCAAATATATTTATGGACCCATTTCCCATGTTATAACAGGAGATCTTAGCATTGTTCAAGACCGAGAGTTCACATCATTACTCAGTAGAGGAACTAAATATCGTCCCCCGTCAATTATAAATTGGAGTGAGTGTCGTAATATTATCCACGACTCACTCAGTACTTACTGTTTGAAATGGGTAAACTGAGAAAAATCTGACAAAAAAATTTTGGACTTTATTTTAATCTAGTAATAAACATAGTTGGAATACGTATTCAACATTTGACTCTTAACAGAAACCAAATTAAACCTATATCTCGTATCAAACTATGAACTAAAAGAACTAGCCAAGAAATTTGTTTTTGTCCCGGCCGATAAAGCTGCTAATAATATTATTATTGTTTGACGTATATTTTACATTGAGGTTCTGAAAAAAAGAAATCATGAATTAACCATATGTGTCTGTAAGGCTTAGGGTGAAGCTTTCTCAAGCTTGTCTCAAATCTATCTGAATGAGTAAGGGCACAGCTTTGCAAACATATCAGAATATGGTCCCAGTGTACTCTACAGTTTATTGAGTAATTGTACTGGTTCTCATTCATCTGATTAAGGATGCAATGCTATGTTATTTTATTGTATCTAGTAATATTCAACAATAATGTACTTTATCTTCTGATAATACAATGTACCTTGTGTTATGTTTTAAGTAAGAACTTAGTGCTTTGCTATAAGAATGTACGTTTTAATGAGTACGTGTGCAGTTTTTTATTCATCTGACTGAGTACTGAAGCTATGAAGTTCAGAATGTGTATTATGTTATGTTATAAGAATGTACTTAGTGCTATGCTTTAAGAATGTATCTTGCAAAATATTTAACGAAATAAGTAAGAATACACCTTCTTATACATAAGATTGAGAAAGGATACACCATATGTGTCAGTATGGCTTAGGGGTAAGCTTTCTCAAACATCTGCTTGAGATCCCAACACTACAAAAGTCAAAAAGTCTAAAAAGACCAGTTTTTGTCTTGATTTGCATGAACTTTTACTCGACATTCTTGAAAAGTATGACTTGTGTCTTAATTTTTCTTGTCAAATTCTCATTTATATCAAAATTGTATGAAATTTACTCAACATATTCTTGACATTCTGAATATGGTCTTGAAATTTCTTGACAAATTCTTGACATTTAGATACTGTCTTGAAATTTCTCGACATATTCTCGACATTCTTACTTTTTCTCAGTATGGCTTGATATATTATGAACATTTTGAACTGTGTCTTAAATTTACTTGACAGTTCTGAGTTTTACAAATCATGACCAATATTCATGATAAAACTTTAATCTTTATTTCTCTTTACATAAAACTGTTGTTTCAAGTTACACTCCTTCCAAAAAATATGAAAGTTATGCATGTAAAATAATTGAAAATTTGGGTATCTAAATATTTTTACAAATGTAAATATGACTATGAAATCTAATGTATAAAATACTTTAAATGTGAGTGTGTTGATATAAAACAATTTAAATGTGGGTTTTAAAAAAAATCAAATTTTGATACCTAAATCTTATTAATTAAATTATTAAAACCAATCATACTGTATACATATTTCATTCTACATTCATAAATATTCAATGTTAATATGGTAAATAATTATTGTACAAAAATGTAGTTTATATAAATGGCAAATTATGATGATATACAAAGCATTCATTTAACAGCAGAAACTTGTGTGTAATGTCATCTGTTGGAATATATATTAAGTATTACACATGGACAGGAGGGTCCCATAAAATTAAGATATTCCACACCCAAAATACACGCAACTGTCAAATAGAAATTATTGATTTACCTGTAAGCAGCCATACAACTTATCAGTTGACCATTCCAAAAATTAAAAGAAAATTATTATCTACTCCAGGAATAATATAAAAAAAATGTATTCATAATGGGACCCATTATGAGGTCCTATCAATGATTTCTATAGAAATCATTGGTCTTATGAAATGGATGAAAAGGTTTTTGAATCAAGATGAGAACAAATTCTATGACCTACACGAAAGACTCCACCTCTTTTTGTAGCCACTCAAACCCAAAAGATGAATTGTGGGATCCAAAAGAGACACATGGTCACATTTTAAAGCTGCCTTTACACCTATTTTAGTAAAGCAAATTTGACTGGCAGTTTTGCAAGTCGCAAAAATCTAAATGCTGTTTGTCAGTTACTTCGACTGATATTCCAAGTGAAAACAATTAATTAAATGTTTCATAAAAATAAATCAAAATTAAACTACATGGAGGATTATTCAGGGTATTCCAACTTTGGTGCACAAAAAAGGTATCATATTATACCACATTTATCCTTGATGCTTTAAAATGTAGTTAAGCCATAATAAAAAGGAGTATATAACAGCAATAGAATGTCATAAACAGTGCAGAATAAGTCTGTACACATTTCAGGCGAAATTTTTACTGTTGAGATAGTGTCAAGACATATTTTAGACTGTCAAGAATGTGTCGGGACACATTCAGACATTATTTAGAACGTCAAGAATATGTCAAGACATATTCAGACGGTGTCTTCAACCTATGCCAACATTTGATAAAAATATATTCAACCTATGCCTACAATCAAAATACAATAGGTGTTGTTATAACAGTTATTAATTAATAACAGTTAAATACAGTCAGTGTATTTAAGCATTAAATATTACTCTTTAAAAATTCACAAACAAAAATAAAGAATTTGCAAAATTCTGTTGTAGTAAAAATGAAATTATAAAAAAAAAAACTAAGTCCTTTTATAAGAAAAATATGGAAAAAATGGATGTTTTGTTTTACAAAATTTACTTCTGGATACTATCTTATGATCATAAACAAGCTTCTGTCCAAGTTTGGTGGAAATCCAGAATAGTTTAAGAAAGTTAATATAAAAATTTCAAAAACTTTAACCACAGAGTGAATATTTGTGGAAGCCGTCACCGCCGACAGAGTGTAGGATCGCTATGTTTTTTTTTTTTTTTACTAAAGTCGAAGGCTCAACAAAAATTAGTGTAATTTATATAATTTCTCGTGTAGTCATTACTTTGTGACCAACTTTAAAAGATATCCAAATTAAGGACCACTTTGTGAAACTGTCCCCAGAGACTCGAGGATAACAACATGACACCAGTTGCTTGTGCAGATGCAGCATCAATTCAAATCTTATAGTATGACTTTTGAGGCAATCATATTAGTGAAATTTGTCTTATTCTCTGAATGTGTTGGAATTAAAAGTGAAAATTTGAAATATATATTTTACATGAGCCAGTATCTATGAAATACATAAGTTTCAATAGTGGTGTATGCCATTGTATTTGAGGGAATCTATTGTACATAAAATTTAATATTTTTATCATATATTTCTATATTATTCATGAGAATGACACTGATAGATATTCAATATGACTAGATGATTGTTCCTTAAATGAAAATTCATAAAATCCTTTTCCCCCATTTTTCATTATATTAATTTTCAACTAATTCCTTTATGAAATAGAGATACTCAACACACACAACTACCTGAATTTTCACTAGTACTTGTAAAAGAAATTGTATATTGAGTAAAAATCAACGCTAGGTTTAAACTGGTTGTAGATTGATTAGCCCCTAATAAATTCATGTTTTTATAGCACTTAATCTGTAACAAATTATTCAACCTATGCCAACATTTTTTCACACAATTTTATACCTTAATTTCAAAATGTTGGCATAGGTTGAATGAACCATTCAGACATTATTAAGAATGTCAAGAATATGTCAAGACAGATCAAGACAAATTTAAGACGGTCAAGAATTGGTCGAAACTAATCCAGACTCTTATCAGATGAAACAGGAAGTGTCGAGAAACTTTAAGACAATGTTCATACTGTCAAGACACTTGTCAAGAAAAATCAAGAAGCTTATAAGACAAATTAATACTATGTCAAGAATTTTTAAAAATGATTCCGACAAATTAAGAATGTCGAGTAAAAATTCATGCAAATTCAGACAAAAGCTGGTCTTTTCAGACTTTTTGACTTTTGTAGTGCAAGCTTGTCTCAAATGCATCTGAATATGTAGGTGCACAGCTTTGCATATCAAAATAGTGTTCCAGTCTAAACTACAGTTTATTGAGTAATTGTACAGCTTCTTATTCGTCTGATTAAGGTTTAAATGCTATGTAATCATATGGTTTCTAGTGGTATCTAACAAGAATGTACTTAATCTTCTGATAATAAAATGTACCTAGTCTTATGATTAAGTTAGAACTTAGTGATATGCTATAAGATGGTACGTTTTATTGAGTACGTGTACATTTTTTTCATTCATCTGAATGAGTACTAAAGCTATCAAGTTAAAAATGTGTCTTATGTTATGTTATAAGAATGTACTTAGTGCTATGCGTTAAGAATGTATCTTGCAAAATCTTTAACGAAATAAGTAAGAATACACCTTCTCATACATACGATTGAGAAAGGATACACCATATGTATCTGTATGGCTGAGGGTGAAGCTTTCTCAAACATCTGCTTGAAATCCCAAGCTTGTCTCAAATGCATCTGAATGAGTAAGGGCACAGCTTTGCAAACATATCAGAATATGGTTCCAGTCTAACATACAGTTTATTGAGTAATTGTGCAGCTTCTCATTCGTCTGATTCAAGTTAAAATGCTATGTAATGATATGGTTTCTAGTGGTATCTAACAAAAATGTACGTAATCTTCTGATAATATAATGTATCTAGTGTTATGTTTTAAAGTTAGAACAAAGTGCTATGCTATAAGAATGTACGTTTTATTGAGTAAGTGTACATGTATAGTTTATACATAAGATTGAGAAAGGGTACACCATATGTGTCAGTGTGGCTTAGGGTGAAGCTTTCTTAAAAACTTGCTTGAGATACCAAGCTTGTCTCAAATGCATCTGGATGAGTAAGGGCACAACTTTTCATTTCAAAATATTGTTCCAGTCTAACCTACAGTTTATTGAGTAATTATACAGTTCCTCATTCGCCTGATTAAGGTCTAAATCCTATGTTACTATATTGTATTTAATAGTATCTAACAAGCATGTACTTAATCTTATGCTAATATAATGTACCTAGTGTTATGTTGTAAAGTTAGAATAAAGTGCTATGCTATAAGAATATATGTTTTGTTGTGTACATGTAAAGTGTTTATTCATCTGATTGAGTACTAAAGCTAAAAAGTTCAGAATGCGTCTTGTCTTGTGTTATGTTATAGGAATGTACTTTTTGTGCTATGAGATAATAATGTATTTAGTGCTATGCTATAAGAATGTATCTTGCGAAATCTCAAACGAAATAAGTAAAAATACAACTTCTCATACATCAGATTGAGAAAGAATACATTATATGTGTCTGTATAGCTTAGTTTGAAGCTTTCTGAAACATCTGCCTGAGATCCCAAGCTTGTCTCAAATGCATCTGAATGAGTAAGGGCACAGCTTTGCAAACATATCAGAATATGGTTCCAGTCGAATCTAGAGTTTATTGAATAATTGTACAGCTTCTCATTCGTTTGATTAAGGTTCAATTGTTATCAAAGGTTCCAGGATTATAATTTAGTACGCCAGACGCGCGTTTCGTCTACATAAGACTCATCAGTGACGCTCATATCAAAATAGTAATAAACCAAACAAATACAAAGTTGAAGAGCATTGAGGATCCAAAATTCCCAAAAGTTGTGCCAAATACGGCTAAGGTAATCTATGCCTGGGATAAGAAAATCCTTAGTTTTTCGAAAAATTCAAACTTTTGTAAACAGAAAATTTATACAAATGACCACATAATTGATATTCATGTCAACACAGAAGTGCTGACTACTGGGCTGGTGATACCCTCGGGGACGAAACGTCCACCAGCAGAGGCATCGACCCAGTGGTGTAAATTGTTATCAAAGGTACCAGGATTATAATTTAGTACGCCAGACGCGCGTTTCGTCTACATAAGACTCATCAGTGACGCTCATATCAAAATAGAAATAAACCAAACAAATACAAAGTTGAAGAGCATTGAGGATCCAAAATTCCAAAAAGTTGTGCCAAATACGGCTAAGGTAATCTATGCCTGGGATAAAAAATCCTTAGTTTTTCGAAAAATTCAAACTTTTGTAAACAGAAAATTTATAAAAATGACCACATAATTGATATTCATGTCAACACCGAAGTGCTGACTACTGGGCTGGTGATACCCTCGGGGACGAAACGTCCACCAGCAGAGGCATCGACCCAGTGGTGTAAATTGTTATCAAAGGTACCAGGATTATAATTTAGTACGCCAGACGCGCGTTTCGTCTACATAAGACTCATCAGTGACACGCATATCAAAATAGTAATAAACCAAACAAATACAAAGTTTAAGAGCATTGAGGATCTAAAATTCAAAAAGTTGTGCCAAATACGGCTAAGGTAAGCTATGCCTGGGATAAGAAAATCCTTAGTTTTTCGAAAAATTCAAACTTTTGTAAACAGAAAATTTATAAAAATGACCACATAATTGATATTCATTTCAACACCGAAGTGCTGACTACTGGGCTGGTGATACCCTTGGGGACGAAACGTCCACCAACAGAGGCATCGACCCAGTGGTGTAAATTGTTATCAAAGGTACCAGGATTATAATTTAGTACGCCAGACGCGCGTTCGTCTACATAAGACTCATCAGCGACGCTCATATCAAAATAGTAATAAACCAAACAAATACAAAGTTCAAGAGCATTGAGGATCCAAAATTCCAAAAAGGTGTGCCAAATACGGCTAAGGTAATCTATGCCTGGGATAAAAAAAATCCTTAGTTTATCGAAAAATTCAAACTTTTGTAAACAGAAAATTTATAAAAATGACCACAAAATTGATATTCATGTCAATACCGAAGTGCTGACTACTGGGCTGGTGATACCCTCGGGGACAAAACGTCCAGCAGCAGAGGCATCGACCCAGTGGTGTAAATTGTTATCAAAGGTACCAGGATTATAATTTAGTACGCCAGACGCGCGTTTCGTCTACATAAGACTCATCAGTGACGCTCATATCAAAATAGTAATAAACCAAACAAATACAAAGTTGAAGAGCATTGAGGATCCAAAATTCCAAAAAGTTGTGCCAAATACGGCTAAGGTAATCTATGCCTGGGATAAGAAAATCCTTAGTTTTTCGAAAAATTCAAACTTTTGTAAACAGAAAATTTATAAAAATGACCACATAATTGATATTCATGTCAACACCGAAGTGCTGACTCCTGGGCTGGTGATACCCTTGGGGACGAAACGTCCACCAGCAGAGGCATCGACCCAGTGGTGTAAATTGTTATCAAAGGTACCAGGATTATAATTTAGCACGCCAGACGCGCGTTTCGTCTACATAAGACTCATCAGTGACGCTCATATCAAAATAGTAATAAACCAAACAAATACAAAGTTGAAGAGCATTGAGGATCCAAAATTCCAAAAAGTTGTGCCAAATACGGCTAAGGTAATCTATGCCTGGGATAAGAAAATCCTTAGTTTTTCGAATATTCAAACTTTTGTAAACAGAAAATTTATAAAAATGACCACATAATTGATATTCATGTCAACACCGAAGTGCTGACTACTGGGCTAGTGATACCCTTGGGGACGAAACGTCCACCAGCAGAGGCATCGACCCAGTGGTGCAAATTGTTATCAAAGGTACCAGGATTATAATTTAGTACGCCAGACGCGCGTTTCGTCTACATAAGACTCATCAGTGACGCTCATATCAAAATAGTAATAAACCAAACAAATACAAAGTTGAAGAGCATTGAGGATCCAAAATTCCAAAAAGGTGTGCCAAATACGGGTAAGGTAATCTATGCCTGGGATAAAAAAAAATCCTTAGTTTTTCGAAAAATTCAAACTTTTGTAAACAGAAAATTTATAAAAATGACCACAAAATTGATATTCATGTCAACACCGAAGTGCTGACTACTGGGCTGGTGATACCCTCGGGGACGAAACGTCCACCAGCAGAGGCATCGACCCAGTGGTGTAAATTGTTATCAAAGGTACCAGGATTATAATTTAGTACGCCAGACGCGCGTTTCGTCTACATAAGACTCATCAGTGACGCTCATATCAAAATAGTAATAAACCAAACAAATACAAAGTTGAAGAGCATTTAGGATCCAAAATTCCAAAAAGTTGTGCCAAATACGGCTAAGGTAGTCTATGCCTGGGATAAGAAAATCCTTAGTTTTTCGAAAAATTCAAACTTTTGTAAACAGAAAATTTATAAAAATGACCACAAAATTGATATTCATGTCAACACCGAAGTGCTGACTACTGGGCTGGTGATACCCTCGGGGACGAAACGTCCACCAGCAGAGGCATCGACCCAGTGGTGTAAATTGTTATCAAAGGTACCAGGATTATAATTTAGTACGCCAGACGCGCGTTTCGTCTACATAAGACTCATCAGTGACGCTCATATCAAAATAGTAATAAACCAAACAAATACAAAGTTGAAGAGCATTTAGGATCCAAAATTCCAAAAAGTTGTGCCAAATACGGCTAAGGTAATCTATGCCTGGGATAAGAAAATCCTTAGTTTTCGAAAATTCAAACTTTTGTAAACAGAAAATTTATAAAAATGACCACAAAATTGATATTCATGTCAACACCGAAGTGCTGACTACTGGGCTGGTGATACCCTCGGGGACGAAACGTCCACCAGCAGAGGCATCGACCCAGTGGTGTAAATTGTTATCAAAGGTACCAGGATTATAATTTAGTACGCCAGACGCGCGTTTCGTCTACATAAGACTCATCAGTGACGCTCATATCAAAATAGTAATAAACCAAACAAATACAAAGTTGAAGAGCATTTAGGATCCAAAATTCCAAAAAGTTGTGCCAAATACGGCTAAGGTAATCTATGCCTGGGATAAGAAAATCCTTAGTTTTTCGAAAAATTCAAACTTTTGTAAACAGAAAATTTATAAAAATGACCACATAATTGATATTCATGTCAACCCGCGAAGAGCATCTACTGTGATTCGTGATACCCTCGGGCACGTAACCGTCCCGCAGACGCATCGACCAGCTGGTTCTAAAATGGTTTCACGCATGGTTACCTAGTCATTTAATCTAGCTACCGTACATGAATAGCGGAGTTTTCAGATCACTAAACTACTATGTAAGTGGTCTATCAAATTAATGTAATAAACCAGAAAATATAAAGTTGAAAGTACGTTGAGCATCAAATTCCAAAAGTTATGCCATATCGCCAGAGTGATGTATCATGCCTGTGTACATAGAAAACTCTAGTCTCAAAATATCCAAATTTGTAACAGTAAAATTTTAATGCAAATATTGTATTCTTCCCTCGCCGGATTCGAACCCATGCTACTGTGATATCGTGACACCAACTCGCCTGCACTGTAGCCGTCCCCGCTAGACCCACGACCACCTGGGCTTCATAAAAATGAGCTTTCACTGCCATGTGTTACCTTTCCACGTCAGTTTGAATTAGCGGCGTACTACAGTACATGATATAAAGCCATGGAGATGTTATTTTTACAGATCACTAAATACTATAGTAAAGGATCCTACAAATTAATGTCAGATACAATCACAGATAATAATTATATTAAATTTAAAGTACGTCTGAGCCAGTGACATACTCTAAACGATTTATCCATCGGATCACAGCATGATGGTGATACATGGCTGTGTACATTATTGAAATTACAACTCGTCTAAACATCAACTCAACAATGTTAGACCTGTAAATTTGCTTTCGCAAAATTTTTTGTTCTTCCCTCGCCGGTTCGAACCCTGCTACTGCGATATCGTGATACCAATCGCCTGCACTGTAGCCGTCCGCTAGACACACGACCCACTGGGCTTCATAAAATGAAGCTTTCGCTGGCCATGTGTTACTTCACGTCAGTTTTAATCTAGCGGCGTACTACAGTACATGAATATAGGCATGGAGATGTTATTTTTACAGATCAGCTAATTATCTATAGTAAAGAATCCTACAAATTAATGATAGAAACAATCACAAAAATAATTAATATTCATAAGTACGTCTGGCCAGTGACAAATCTCAACAGAGTTTATCCATCGATCACGCAGTGATGGTGATACATGGCTGTGTACAATCTTATATTACAACATCGTCTAAACATCTAACCCAACAATGTTAGACCTGTAAAATTTGCTTTCGCAAATGTTTTGTTCTTCCCCGCGGTATTCGAACCCTTGCTACTGCGATATCGTGATACCAAATCGCCTGCACTGTACCGTCCCGCTAGACCACACGACCACTGGCTTCATAAATGAGGCTTTCGCTGGCCTGTGTTACCTTTCCAGTCAGTTTTAATCTAGGCGTACTACAGTACATGTATTAAGGCATGGAGATGTTATTTTTACAGATCAGCTAAATTATCTATAGTAACAGGATCCTACAAATTAATGTAAGATACAATCACAGAAAATAATTATATTTATAAGTACTTCTGAGCCAGTGACAAACTCTACAACAGATTTATCCATCGGATCACTATCAGTGATGGTGATACATGGCTGTGTACATTATGTATATACAACTCGTCTAAACATCAACCCAAACATGTTAGAACCTGTAAAATTTGCTTTGGCAAATTTTTTGTTCTTCCCTCGCCGGGATTCGAACCCATGCTACTGTGATATCGTGACACCAAATCGCCTGCACTGTAGCCGTCCCGCTAGACCACACGACCACCTGGGCTTCATAAAAATGAAGCTTTCACTGGCCATGTGTTACCTTTCCACGTCAGTTTGAATCTAGCGGCGTACTACAGTACATGATATATAAGGCATGGAGATGTTATTTTTACAGATCAGCTAAACTATCTATAGTAAAGGATCCTACAAATTAATGTAAGATACAATCACAGAAAATAATTATATTTATAAGTACGTCTGAGCCAGTGACAACTCTACAACAGATTTATCCATCGGATCACCAGCAGTGATGGTGATACATGGCTGTGTACATTATGTAAATACATCTCGTCTAAACATCAACCCAACAATGTTAGACCTGTAAATTTGCTTTCGCAAATTTTTTGTTCTTCCCTCGCCGGGATTCGAACCCATGCTACTGTGATATCGTGACACCAACTCGCCTGCACTGTAGCCGTCCCGCTAGACCACACGACCACCTGGGCTTCATAAAAATGAAGCTTTCGCTGGCCATGTGTTACCTTTCCACGTCAGTTTGAATCTAGCGGCGTACTACAGTACATGATATATAAGGCATGGAGATGTTATTTTTACAGATCAGCTAAATTATCTATAGTAAAGGATCCTACAAATTAATGTCAGATACAATCACAGATAATAATTATATTAATTTGATAAGTACGTCTGAGCCAGTGACAACTCTACAACAGATTTATCCATCGGATCACCAGCAGTGATGGTGATACATGGCTGTGTACATTATGTATATACAACTCGTCTAAACATCAACCCAACAATGTTAGACCTGTAAATTTGCTTTCGCAAATGTTTTGTTCTTCCCTCGCCGGTATTCGAACCCTTGCTACTGCGATATCGTGATACCAAATCGCCTGCACTGTAGCCGTCCCGCTAGACCACACGACCACCTGGGCTTCATAAAAATGAGGCTTTCGCTGGCCATGTGTTACCTTTCCACGTCAGTTTTAATCTAGCGGCGTACTACAGTACATGATATATAAGGCATGGAGATGTTATTTTTACAGATCAGCTAAATTATCTATAGTAAAGGATCCTACAAATTAATGTAAGATACAATCACAGAAAATAATTATATTTATAAGTACTTCTGAGCCAGTGACAACTCTACAACAGATTTATCCATCGGATCACTATCAGTGATGGTGATACATGGCTGTGTACATTATGTATATACAACTCGTCTAAACATCAACCCAACAATGTTAGACCTGTAAATTTGCTTTGGCAAATTTTTTGTTCTTCCCTCGCCGGGATTCGAACCCATGCTACTGTGATATCGTGACACCAAATCGCCTGCACTGTAGCCGTCCCGCTAGACCACACGACCACCTGGGCTTCATAAAAATGAAGCTTTCACTGGCCATGTGTTACCTTTCCACGTCAGTTTGAATCTAGCGGCGTACTACAGTACATGATATATAAGGCATGGAGATGTTATTTTTACAGATCAGCTAAACTATCTATAGTAAAGGATCCTACAAATTAATGTAAGATACAATCACAGAAAATAATTATATTTATAAGTACGTCTGAGCCAGTGACAACTCTACAACAGATTTATCCATCGGATCACCAGCAGTGATGGTGATACATGGCTGTGTACATTATGTAAATACATCTCGTCTAAACATCAACCCAACAATGTTAGACCTGTAAATTTGCTTTCGCAAATTTTTTGTTCTTCCCTCGCCGGGATTCGAACCCATGCTACTGTGATATCGTGACACCAACTCGCCTGCACTGTAGCCGTCCCGCTAGACCACACGACCACCTGGGCTTCATAAAAATGAAGCTTTCGCTGGCCATGTGTTACCTTTCCACGTCAGTTTGAATCTAGCGGCGTACTACAGTACATGATATATAAGGCATGGAGATGTTATTTTTACAGATCAGCTAAATTATCTATAGTAAAGGATCCTACAAATTAATGTCAGATACAATCACAGATAATAATTATATTAATTTGATAAGTACGTCTGAGCCAGTGACAACTCTATAACAGATTTATCCATCGGATCACCAGCAGTGATGGTGATACATGGCTGTGTACATTATGTATATACAACTCGTCTAAACATCAACTCAACAATGTTAGACCTGTAAATTTGCTTTCGCAAATTTTTTGTTCTTCCCTCGCCGGTATTCGAACCCATGCTACTGCGATATCGTGATACCAAATCGCCTGCACTGTAGCCGTCCCGCTAGACCACACGACCACCTGGGCTTCATAAAAATGAAGCTTTCGCTGGCCATGTGTTACCTTTCCACGTCAGTTTTAATCTAGCGGCGTACTACAGTACATGATATATAAGGCATGGAGATGTTATTTTTACAGATCAGCTAAATTATCTATAGTAAAGAATCCTACAAATTAATGAAAGATACAATCACAGAAAATAATTATATTCATAAGTACGTCTGAGCCAGTGACAACTCTACAACAGATTTATCCATCGGATCACCAGCAGTGATGGTGATACATGGCTGTGTACATTATGTATATACAACTCGTCTAAACATCAACCCAACAATGTTAGACCTGTAAATTTGCTTTCGCAAATGTTTTGTTCTTCCCTCGCCGGTATTCGAACCCTTGCTACTGCGATATCGTGATACCAAATCGCCTGCACTGTAGCCGTCCCGCTAGACCACACGACCACCTGGGCTTCATAAAAATGAGGCTTTCGCTGGCCATGTGTTACCTTTCCACGTCAGTTTTAATCTAGCGGCGTACTACAGTACATGATATATAAGGCATGGAGATGTTATTTTTACAGATCAGCTAAATTATCTATAGTAAAGGATCCTACAAATTAATGTAAGATACAATCACAGAAAATAATTATATTTATAAGTACTTCTGAGCCAGTGACAACTCTACAACAGATTTATCCATCGGATCACTATCAGTGATGGTGATACATGGCTGTGTACATTATGTATATACAACTCGTCTAAACATCAACCCAACAATGTTAGACCTGTAAATTTGCTTTGGCAAATTTTTTGTTCTTCCCTCGCCGGGATTCGAACCCATGCTACTGTGATATCGTGACACCAAATCGCCTGCACTGTAGCCGTCCCGCTAGACCACACGACCACCTGGGCTTCATAAAAATGAAGCTTTCACTGGCCATGTGTTACCTTTCCACGTCAGTTTGAATCTAGCGGCGTACTACAGTACATGATATATAAGGCATGGAGATGTTATTTTTACAGATCAGCTAAACTATCTATAGTAAAGGATCCTACAAATTAATGTAAGATACAATCACAGAAAATAATTATATTTATAAGTACGTCTGAGCCAGTGACAACTCTACAACAGATTTATCCATCGGATCACCAGCAGTGATGGTGATACATGGCTGTGTACATTATGTATATACAACTCGTCTAAACATCAACCCAACAATGTTAGACCTGTAAATTTGCTTTCGCAAATTTTTTGTTCTTCCCTCGCCGGGATTCGAACCCATGCTACTGTGATATCGTGACACCAACTCGCCTGCACTGTAGCCGTCCCGCTAGACCACACGACCACCTGGGCTTCATAAAAATGAAGCTTTCGCTGGCCATGTGTTACCTTTCCACGTCAGTTTGAATCTAGCGGCGTACTACAGTACATGATATATAAGGCATGGAGATGTTATCTTTACAGATCAGCTAAATTATCTATAGTAAAGGATCCTACAAATTAATGTCAGATACAATCACAGATAATAATTATATTAATTTTATAAGTACGTCTGAGCCAGTGACAACTCTATAACAGATTTATCCATCGGATCACCAGCAGTGATGGTGATACATGGCTGTGTACATTATGTATATACAACTCGTCTAAACATCAACTCAACAATGTTAGACCTGTAAATTTGCTTTCGCAAATTTTTTGTTCTTCCCTCGCCGGGATTCGAACCCTTGCTACTGCGATATCGTGATACCAAATCGCCTGCACTGTAGCCGTCCCGCTAGACCACACGACCACCTGGGCTTCATAAAAATGAAGCTTTCCCTGGCCATGTGTTACCTTTCCACGTCAGTTTGAATCTAGCGGCGTACTACAGTACATGATATATAAGGCATGGAGATGTTATTTTTACAGATCAGCTAAACTATCTATAGTAAAGGATCCTACAAATTAATGTAAGATACAATCACAGAAAATAATTATATTTATAAGTACGTCTGAGCCAGTGACAACTCTACAACAGATTTATCCATCGGATCACCAGCAGTGATGGTGATACATGGCTGTGTACATTATGTATATACAACTCGTCTAAACATCAACCCAACAATGTTAGACCTGTAAATTTGCTTTCGCAAATTTTTTGTTCTTCCCTCGCCGGGATTCGAACCCATGCTACTGTGATATCGTGACACCAAATCGCCTGCACTGTAGCCGTCCCGCTAGACCACACGACCACCTGGGCTTCATAAAAATGAAGCTTTCGCTGGCCATGTGTTACCTTTCCACGTCAGTTTGAATCCAGCGGCGTACTACAGTACATGATATATAAGGCATGGAGATGTTATCTTTACAGATCAGCTAAATTATCTATAGTAAAGGATCCTACAAATTAATGTCAGATACAATCACAGATAATAATTATATTAATTTTATAAGTACGTCTGAGCCAGTGACAACTCTATAACAGATTTATCCATCGGATCACCAGCAGTGATGGTGATACATGGCTGTGTACATTATGTATATACAACTCGTCTAAACATCAACCCAACAATGTTAGACCTGTAAATTTGCTTTCGCAAATTTTTTGTTCTTCCCTCGCCGGTATTCGAACCCATGCTACTGCGATATCGTGATACCAAATCGCCTGCACTGTAGCCGTCCCGCTAGACCACACGACCACCTGGGCTTCATAAAAATGAAGCTTTCGCTGGCCATGTGTTACCTTTCCACGTCAGTTTTAATCTAGCGGCGTTCTACAGTACATGATATATAAGGCATGGAGATGTTATTTTTACAGATCAGCTAAATTATCTATAGTAAAGGATCCTACAAATTAATGTAAGATACAATCACAGAAAATAATTATATTTATAAGTACGTCTGAGCCAGTGACAACTCTACAACAGATTTATCCATTGGATCACCAGCAGTGATGGTGATACATGGCTGTGTACATTATGTATATACAACTCGTCTAAACATCAACCCAACAATGTTAGACTTGTAAATTTGCTTTCGCAAATTTTTTGTTCTTCCCTTGCCGGGATTCGAACCCATGCTACTGCGATATCGTGACACCAAATCGCCTGCACTGTAGCCGTCCCGCTAGACCACACGACCACCTGGGCTTCATAAAAATGAAGCTTTCGCTGGCCATGTGTTACTTTTCCACGTCAGTTTTAATCTAGCGGCGTACTACAGTACATGATATATAAGGCATTGAGATGTTATTTTTACAGATCAGCTAAATTATCTATATTAAAGGATCCTACAAATTAATGTAAGATACAGTCACAGAAAATAATTATATTCATAAGTACGTCTGAGTCAGTGACAACCCTACAACAGATGTATCCATCGGATCGCCATCAATGATGGTGATACATGGCTGTGTACATAATGTATATACAACTCGTCTAAACATCAACCCAACAATGTTAGATCTGTAAATTTGCTTTCGCAAATTTTTGGTTCTGCCCTCGCCGGGATTCGAACCCATGCTACTGTGATATCGTGACACCAAATCGCCTGCACTGCAGCCGTCCCGCTAGACCACACGACCACCTGGGCTCTCAAAAAAAGAGCTTTCGCTGGCCATGTGTTACCTTTCCACGTCAGTTTTAATCTAGCGGCGTACTACAGTACATGATATATAAGGCATGAAGATGTTATTGTTACAGATCAGCTAAATTATCTATAGTGAAGGATCCTAAAAATTAATGTAAGATACAGTCACAGAAAATAATTATATTCATAAGTACGTCTGAGTCAGTGACAACCCTACAACAGATGTATCCATCGGATCGCCATCAATGATGGTGATACATGGCTGTGTACATAATGTATATACAACTCTTCTAAACATCAACCCAACAATGTTAGATCTGTAAATTTGCTTTCGCAAATTTTTGGTTCTTCCCTCGCCGGGATTCGAACCCATGCTACTGTGATATTGTGACACCAAATCGCCTGCACTGCAGCCGTCCCGCTAGACCACACGACCACCTGGGCTCTCAAAAAAAGAGCTTTCGCTGGCCATGTGTTACCTTTCCACGTCAGTTTGAATCCAGCGGCGTACTACAGTACATGATATATAAGGCATGAAGATGTTATTGTTACAGATCAGCTAAATTATCTATAGTAAAGGATCCTACAAATTAATGTAAGATACAGTCACAGAAAATAATTATATTCATAAGTACGTCTGATATATATATAAATAAGTAAATGTGAGTCCAAATGACGTGGATTTAAGCAAATTTAGAACATCGTACAGTCTTCAACAATGAGCAAAACCTATACCGTATAGAAAGCTATAAAAGGCCCTGACAAGACAAAATGTAAAAAGAAATACAACAAAAAAAATGCCAGATTTATAAGAAAACAATTAAATACAATTATGACAGGCATAAAGCAACGACAACCACGTAATTACAGGTTGTTTCATTTCATTTATTGAGAAACTAATCTGTTAATTGAACATTACGTCAAAGATTTTGAGAATGTTCCCAAAAAAACGAACACACCGACTCGTAGACGATTTAAAGTATTTCGCTGAAAGTTAATAGCTACGCCTCGACACACGCTTGATAATATTGCACAAAAAACGTAAATTTTCAAAGAGGCAGATATTTTTGCACAAATATACATCAACAAAACAACAACTTGAAGGAGGAAAAAGCAAATTGCAACAGGTAGATGTATCGCCATGGATGTATCAGTTAGCCACTGATTATTGCCGTTTTAGCTATGTTCAATGAAATATTTATGGGTAACAGCATTTTTAAAATCTATAGTACACAGGTGATGATTTCTTATCAGTCATCTACAATATTGTGGTCTTCACGCAGTTTCCGGATGTGAAAACAAATACACAAGCGTTTGACTAAATGGTGTATCAATAAATTGTTGATTGGTTAATGTGCTGGCTATTTTGCTGATGAAACCTAGAATTTGGGATTTGTCAAATATTAATCAAAATGCTTCAAGTGAAATATCGCCCAAGTTATTTTTTTCATAAAATTTTACTACGAAAGAAAATTATCAGGTTTACCAAATGTTGTTAAATTATGAAAGAGAGTAAAAACCAGCGTATTAATGTTATTTACACAATTAATCTTGAAACTGTTGATAAATCTAAATAAATAAATAATTATTTATATGTTATGCTTTTAATCTGTTATTCACACCACTCGTGAAAAGTCAGACTCTCATAAATTTAGGTGTTTTTTAGGTACATATTTGTTCTGGATGACACATTAATTTAGTTTTTTAAATGATGAACTTCATTGAGTTTTGTAATTCATGTTTTTCAAATATTTTTTTTTTTTTTATTATTTCTTCTAGATTGACACTTTAACAAATGAAGTCATCCAAATGAAAAGACAACAGGTAAAAGTGCAAGAACACCCAATTAATGTTGAAAAGAAAGGGGATATTATGATTTAAATGCTACAATCAAAAACAAATGAACCAAAAAAGGGAAGCTAAAAGATCAACGTCCCTGCACAAATTGCAGTAAGTAATTATTCATTGTGCATGTAGGAGGGGATAGCTTATATAAAATCTTCATTTTTATGTAGTGCAACATAACAATATGTACTAAGTTTGCGAAATTAAAATGCAATACGTTTAGCAAAATGTCATTTATTTTTATTTTTCAACAGATTACAAGGCTAAGTGTTGACCATGATTGTTGTCGGCAAAAGATTCGCATACATATTGCACACTTACAATTTGTATTTATTGTACAAACACTGGGACATTTTCCAAACTTTGAAAACATCTTGTCGTGTTTTTTAGAACGTAATATTAATGAAGTCGTGAAGTTAAGAATATATATATTTACATTTTGTATAATTTGCGACTTTCTACACGTATGCATTACTTCAGTTCTCAGTTTTGTATTTGATGCATGCAATTGCAATTCATTTCAAATGCCCAAGAGCGTATCTTTTCCCTTTCAGCAATCAATAATGGATGGTTACCAGCGAGGTATTACTGAAAATGATTTCATCTGGAAAACAAAGAACGAAGCAGGCAGTATCCTTAAGTATGTATATGAAATTAAATGATTTTGAAATTCCGTTGGAAATTGAAAAATTGCATGGTCTACCTACATGCAAGTATTTGAATTTGTTTAATTCTTTATGTATGTGTCCACATTCATCATTAAACAATACGGTTTTCGGAAATATGTTCGATTACTTTTGATTAACGACATTGAAACAGATTTAATTTTAAAATTTTTAATCATAAAACTACTTTAAATCTTTTATCGTAATTCTAATTTGAGGATACATCTGAACTTTTAAGTCATTTTAAATGAAAAGTTTGCAAGAGATATAAGTTTATTTAGTAATCATATTTTTATTCAGATTCAACATTATTTTAGCACACATTGATAATTTTATCGACATTTGTTACACTCTTGTTTAAGAAATGATCTCCTTTGTTCAGCTATGATTTACAGTAAGATTATTTTTCAAATTATTTGTTCAGATATAATTCTGCAGAGAATAAAGAGATGTCTGGATTCATCATTGAGTTTGTAAAAGGTCAATATCCTGACGAAGTGGAGGATGTTGTTAGAGGTTTGAAGTACAAACACAATATTCTATCGTGGACTACCAAATGACACGGTTTAGTCTCAATTCGAGAAAAGCAATTGTATGTTTAATTATTATTTTAAATTGCATTAAGTATTGTTTTGTAGAAGGAATAAAGACACATTTTGAATCGTTCAAAGCAAAGAAACGAAGAGAAGGGACTGGTAAACAAGAAGAACATAACAAGAAAACGGCTGTGTTTAGCAGATTGAGAAGAGTAAGAACAGTTTTTTTTTATTATGGTAAACAATTTGAAAAAAAACCTGTTTCTTGGGTATCTTTAATCTGTATTAGTTCCAAAAAAGGCAGTGGTAGAAAGATGTCTGATACCTCAATTGTAATTTTCAGCAAACTACATACAGTCCATATACTACATTCAACGGATTTTGACGGGAGCTTTATTTGTTATTATATACTTATATCACTCTAAACTAGGGACCCCTTTTAACTTAATTCATTTTCTTTTTGCTTTTTTCTGATTTCCTATTGTGACGCTACAACAAAATGGTGACTATTTCTAACGACGTCAGATATATGAGCACATACTAGTACTTACATCATTTTGCAGATCAGTGAAAAAGAATGTTTACGTATCATCTAAAAATCAAAATAGAAAAAGCGGCGCTTTTTGCTGGACGTTATTGTTTATAAAAATAATGATAATAATAATAATATCTATATTGAAAGAGAGTTATTACGGCATATATAGAATCTATTTGTATGTATTCAAAATGAAATTTGAGCTTTATTCTATTTTTTTTAGAAATTAAACAACAGTTTAGATAGTAAAAGTCATTGATTAAACTTTATTTGTTTTAAGTATGCAAGTATATCTTTATTCTCATAAACCAAAATTCATGGTACAGAGATATTATAAACATTAATAATATAACATATAGTAAGAATTAATACAAATGTATGAACTACAACTGCAAAAATATTTCCAGCTACATGTAATGCGGGGTTCACACATTGCCGATTATTGCTCCCGTTTGAGATCAGACAGCGATACGACACGAAAAGTGAAAAAGTCGGATTAGTATCCTCAATTATCTGGAATGTCCTATTATTGTCTGAACGCAGTCGTTTTAGTTCGTAACAGATTCCTACTGGTCGGGAAGGGTCCGAATAGTTCGGCAAAGCACCCCGACAGTTAGGTGCGTCCCGTAACATTCGGGGAAACTCAGCCGATTTTGTCTAGTCAGATTACAATCGTGCCTATGTCGTGACAGATTCTGCTGTATCGGATCGAATTCCTTACAATGTTCTGTGTATTCGGGACGGTGTCCTGTGGAACGGGAATGATCTGGAGAAGTCCCGACAATAACAGAATACAATACGACTGAGACCAGACAAAGCCGTTTGTAATGCGATAGAGCGGACCGTGATAGGATTACGTTCCGACAGTACCTGATCATCCCGATTATGCCGACAGTTTTCGAACGGATAACTCCCGTAAGCGTCGGTTCACTGTCTTGTCACTATCTGATCTCTGTCGGATTACATTCGGTAGAATCGGGACGCAGTCGTGACAGACTCGGTCGAATTTTACCTGGCGAAAGATACAAATCGAATTTCCATCCACGATTCACAGGATCTTGATCAGACTTTTGACAAATTTTAATCGGGAATGGTCCTGTCAAGGACGGCAGTAAAAATCGTGAATGTGTGACCCCAGCTTAATATAAAAACACATGTATGTATACAAAATTATATAAAAGTTATTAAACAATGTTTCCCCTAAGAGTCCAGCTGATTATTAATCAGTCTGATAAATTTGAAGAAATGATTTAGCATACTGATGTTTCTAGTATTCATCAAATCATGAAATTTCAATATGTTTGGTCTATTTAGAAAATATGGTTTCAAATTGTGTTCTCTTTCATGATTAAATTTCGAACATTTAAAAATATAGTGGAATTCATCACCTATATCTCCTGAATTGCATAGTTTACAATTTCGATTTTCTCTAGGTACATTTTTCCTCTTTCCAGTTTCAATAGGAAATTTATGACTGAGTATCCTGAATCTACAAAAAGTAATAATATTTTTATCAACTAGAATCTTAAAATAGTTTTCTCTTTCAGCATTATCTTTGAATAGATGATAATTAATAGCTTTTAAAGATTCTAATAAGATAGAGTGCCAATTTTGTTTGAATTGGTCTACAACACTAACTTTAACCTGATGATATAACCATGTATTACTATCAAAGTACTGTACATTCCAAACATATGACAGTCCACAACTATCTAGAATAGATTTTATATCATTAAGCTATGGAAAACTCACCCCATACTTTTTATATGCATATTTATACAAAATAACAGGAAGTTTTTCTTGCTTTTCACACATAAGTTTCGACCATTAATTTAAAATCTGCAATTTGATATAAATTTCTAAAGGATATCTTCCAAGTTCTCCATAAATCATGAAATCTGGCGTTGACTTCTTTACATTTCACAAAATTTTACAGAATTTAAGGTGAACCTTTTCAATAACAGAATTATTGCCGACTCCCCAAACTTCACTTCCATACAAAAGAATAGGCTTGACAATTTTATCGAAAAGATCGAGTTGGCATTTTATAGATAAATTATGTTTTCGACCTTTGCGGATAACATCGTACATAGCGTGTGTGGCTTTTTCTATTTGTGCCTTTTTTGCTTTCGAAAAACTTCTTGTTCTAGAAAAAATAACACCAAGGTACGTAAACTCATTTACAATTTCTAAAACAGTATTTTTATATTTAAATTCTATATTTGATAACGGTCTACTTTTTGAAAAAAACTACAATTTTGCTTTTATTTACATTAACCTTCAATTTCCAAAGTTCACAATAATTATACAAAGACATGCTGCTTTTGTGAGTCATTTTTTGACTCTGCCAAAAGAGCTGTGTCATCTGCATACAGAATCAGAAACAATTTTAAATAGTAGTCTAGCTCAATTTCTATATCATCGGATACTGTTTTTAACCCTTCTACATCTTGTTCTTTTAAAAAAAGGTTCAAGATCATAAATATACAAAGAAAAAAATAAAGGTGAGAGGCTTTCGCCTTGACGTACACCAACATTACAAGGAAAATACTCTGAAAATACACTACCATCAAAAATTCGAGATTTAATGTTACTATACATTTTTACAATGGTATTATACATTTTTCCACTGATAAAATTCTCCAGAGGTTTTTGCCATAAAGCAGATCGCCAAACTGTGTCAAAGGCTTTTGCAAAGTCTATAAAAGCACAAAAAAGTTTTTTCTTTCGCATCTTCAATAGTTCAAAAAGAATATGTAGGACAAAAATACTATCCATGGTTGAATAGCCTTTTCTAAAACCTGATTGATTTTCATTTAACAATCAGTAATTTTCCCAAAAAGTGGATAGTCTTGAATTCAGAATTGAAGTGAATATCTTTCCCATGCAGCTAAGAATTGTAATAGGTCTATAATTTTCTGGGTTTTTTTAATCACCTTTATTTTTATAGAAAGGACTAATGTTACCATCTAACCATGCTTCTGGAATTTTACCGGAATCGAAAACAATATTAAAAAATTGAACATAAATAGGCATAAAAATATGGCATGTGCTTTTAATATATTCGTTAATAATTTTGTCATATCCACATGCCTTTCCATTTTTTAAATCTTTAATACAATTAAATGTTTCTTTTTCTTGTTATGATACTATTAAAAATTTCATTGAACTGGTTTGGAACTTGCGAAACAGGGATATCGTCGACTGAATGTGCAGTAATTGCTACATGTAATTGTTAATAATTTTTACACAATTAAATGTCCACAATTACAAAAACAAAAACGCTGGTCATTTTCAATTCTTATGTTAACATATTTCAGTCATCACGAAATCAAATAGATGCGAACAGAAAGACAAAAAATACACCTTCATGTCGGATGTCAGCATACCGTCTTCAACAACAAGCGGCTCGTAGGAGGATGTTTTGATAAAAAATAGTAAATATTAAGTGCATCTTGTAACAACAGTACTGTCGTAATAGGCAAAACTATCTATAAATAACAAGAACAATGCACATGCCAATGGCAAAACAAAATTATAACCTTTTTGATTTGAAACCTAACATCACGGAAAATATATGTGAACAATTATTATTTTATAGAATTTTCATGTCTAGATAGAAAACCGTTGTTTTATTTAATATATAAGTGATACCGCTTATAAAGGTAGCACAAAACAAAGATTGTTTTACTTCCAATCACTAACCTTTGAAATGCTGTAACTTTCTAATGAATGCATAGAAAATAATAAAAGAGGTATATATAGATAGATGAAAGATTAATCTTTTAAATGAATGCAATATTTTTATTATGCAATCATTATGTAATCAATTATTATGTAATTAGTGGCAAAATCTGGGTAAGTTCACTTTAATGAATTTAGCTCATCTCTTTAACTATACAGAAAATTTTAACGAAATCTTAATCAACACATCATGGGCTTCAAAATGGTGTCTCAGATTGTCTCTATGTTATTCCATTCTCTCATAAATCTCTAATTAGTGTAAACATCCTAACCACATGAAAGAAGATAATGTTTAATTAGGTGTAACATTTGTTCTATACATTCTATCTGAAATCTGAGACATCCTTTTGTAGATAATGGCCATAGGAACAACATATAATAAAATCAACCCTCTCAGAAGCTAATTTCATTTGAAAGTGGAAATTTGGTGAAAAATATTTTAGACACAGTTAACATTATAATTGGTTACATAATTGTTGCATAATACTAACATTGCATTAATTTGAAAGAGTCATCTGTTAGCTATCCAAAACTACCACTTTTATAAATTTTCAAGCATTATTAAGAAAGTAACAGCATTTTAAAACTTGGGAGTTGGAGTTATAAAATCTTTGTATTGTGCTACCTTAAACACACAGTGTATTAAATTTGCACACAGTAGTATTTTTGTTTAAGACAAAATGGAAATTCTTCGAAATAGTAAGAAACTTCGTATATATTAAATTTCAATATTTTTAATATTTCTTTTGTGCGTAATTATACAATATAAACATGAAAAAGCTATATAGCAGTGAATTGTATATGGTATCCTGATGTAAGCAATCATACAATGCATGTTTACATACAACAGCTGGTTTTACATTAAAAATCCTTGTCTTGGTGGTGAAACTCTTCATTGTGTATTTTGCTCATTGGTGTCCACGCGAGCATTATCAAATATATATTTTAAACATATACACATGTAACTAGGATCTTATTTATTATGTGATTTTTTTTACAATTGATTTAAAGCAATAAACAACGAGAGGGAAACAACTCCTGTTAGAATAAGAATATTTTTCGTATTTTTTAAAAAATTTAAGAAATTTTTAAAGTTTAATATGAAGGGAAATAAAGGTATGTTCAGAGTGCAGACATAGATAAACATAATTTTGCTTTAATTCTATCCTTATTCAAACGTTACACAAATAATATAAACAAATGTTTTACACTTATCACAAGTTATGTCAGTTGAAAAGTGATAAGATGGATATTTTGAATATATAAATGATTAAGAGAGAAAAATTAGCAATTACAAAAAATAAAAATCAATCAAAGAAGAGAATAAACAACATGAAAAAATCCAGGCTTTTTTCACTTTGGGATAACGGGCGTTGTAATGAAATAAAAAAGAACTACGATACAGCAGCGGGATATTGAGAAGGTTTTTGTTTTAACTTAAAGGTTTATACGTTCATAATTATGAAGATTCTTATAAAAAATAAGTATGAAGATCTTGATTTTTTAAAACTTTTTATAAGAAGGGGGTTGCATATAATTGGGTGCTTGTTAAATCCTCCAAATTACGTTGAATTTCATTATTCAGCTCGAACTTTTGTATTCAAAGGGAAATAACTCTTTCTATTAAAACAGTAGTTAGTTGCAATTAGGATCAATTAGGTCATTCAATGGAATCAACCATAACAAAAGGATTGTTCAAATATCGCAATGTTTATTATATTTAAATCCTCAGTCCTTTTACATCATGAAGATGATAGAATTAAATGTTACGTTTTATGTATGTTTTATTGTTCCTTAAAACAGCTATTATAAAAAAAAAAAGAAAGCAAAAATGCACAAAATTAGAGTTTTATAATTCGATATGTATGCAGATGGTTTTTTTTTTTTTTAATTTATTATAGAAAGGAATGTTAATTCTTTCAGATGTCATGTATTTGTAAATTGAAAATAATGAATACATTTAGTTAAGACTCTAGACCAATTGTTGTTTTTTATTTAGGATTTCGCCTTAGTCAAGCTAATTCTCCATTACATGCAGCTTTTTAATGACATTTCCAGTTGTTCCTCTCACTGTAAGTATCTCTTATTTTGAGCCAATCATGAGTCTTTGATTCGAATTATTGGTTGAGGCAACTTCGGGTGTACAATTATGGCTTTGTTTGTAATACTGGAGAATGTTTTCATAAACAAATATGTCATGCATTATGATAGAGTTTGTAAGAACTGTTACTGGTGATATATGGATGAAAACTGCAAATATATACTGTTTTCTGTGGTGAATTTGCAGATCAATTGGCATATATTTGGTGCAACAAACACGGATATTACACAGATTTGTTTATAGTATGTGGAGTCAAAATTAGTTTAAATTTGAAGTAAATCAAGTTATATCACACATTAAATCTTTAAACTTGGAGTTGAATCTGATTTCAATTTGCATTAAATGAAAGTTTATTGTTGTATTAAATTTGCAACTCGAGGTTAAATCAGATTTAAAACCACAGTAAACAGCTTTCTGTTTTGAATATCTTTGACTTTAATTTGTAGAAAATCATGTTATACAGGTTTTCTCTACATTAAATTTGAAGTTGTATGTCTATTAAACTTTGTTAAATTAAAAAAAAAAATAATGGAGAGTAAATCAGGTGTCGATTCATGAACTTACTGCATCCAGTAAACTATTTGTAAACTACTATTAAACATTGCGTTTACTTGACCTATAAACTACCAGTAAAAAAAATAACCTCGGAAATTGCAACTGCTTTTCAAGTAGTTTATTGATTCCTTAAACTATTAGTTTCATGCAGTGTATGACAGACGAGACGATTTTAATTTTGAAAATATGAAGTATCCTCACTTTGGCAGAAATATTCCAACTTCACCTGCGTAATGAGAATACATGTCTAAACTCGTACGATATGCAAGAGTTTGCAGCTGCTACTTAAATTTTGTAAAACGTCAACGGTGTTTGAGCAAAATATTAATTACCCGGAGTTTTATCAAAGAACTTATCTTCCTTTTTCTCAAAAAGTTCATCGGAAAGTACTAATTCTTATAGATAAATTAAATTTTCAGGGTCAGTACACACATAATACATGATGGTCTTGAGTTGTAGATTCTAGGTGTTGACGTTGTGTATCATTTTATTTACTTTATAGTTAACCCTTGATTTGTCTTTGTACTTGTATATTCCTTTTAATCCTATGACTCTTGTCGTGGCTTGGTATTCACGCATCCAGCTTTCGTTTTTTTTTTAATTTGGGCGTTCCTGATACGGGTGGGCCCAGAGGTGCGATTCGTACGCATGAGGTTTTTCAAAAGTGTTGTTTTCGTTTTGTATATCCTTGTATTTATATTTTACTTAATTTGTACTTTATCTGGAAAGTGTATATGTCATTACGTTACCTATACTGTATGTACTACCAACTACAAAAACTATTTTTGTTGGCGTCTATGTCAGATTTATTTGTATGTTTGTTTGGACTTTTTTAAGTCAGTTGTATTGTGTGTTTGTAATGTATGATTACACAGTTATGGCTGCTGGATCCCAATTATTGTGACGTTAACCAATTCTGTCGGTTTCGGTTGCTTACTCAATCTTTTCAATATAACGGAACTATAATCAATTTACTGTCATACAAGTGGGAGGTTTAGTTAACTAAAGAACCAGATTTAACGCACCATTTTTATTCTAAAAATAACTATACCAAGTCAGGGATATGACAGTTGTTTTCTGTTCTTTCCGTTGGTTGATAAAGCCGAGCGTTTAATTTAGGTTTTATGGAATTCCCCCTTTTTGAATTTACCTTAGAGTTCAGTAAACTTGTTAATACTTTTTTCTCAATAAGGAGGCAATAAAACATCACCATCAAGGTAGGAAAACTAATTGGAAAGTAAAAGCAGTCCCTTTTGTACAAATTTGATTTTAGGATTTCCGTGATAAATTGTAAAATCAATGTCCATATCCGCAGCGATAATGTATAATGTTGTATCAAGTCAGAATGATCCAAGGTGGATACAACAAATTGAAATATTTAGAAAAATATACATTGTTAGCTTGAGAGAATAGGTGGAGTAAATATCTACAGTTATTGATAGAAATACTTTGTATATTCCCAAAGGAAGAATATCATACCAAGGGGCAATCGAAAAACATAATTCGACTATAATTCGAAAACATGTAAAATGAGAGAGCAGACGCAAAGGGGTCAATAGAAAAATATATGTCCCACAAAACTAAACAACCCCATGACAAAAGAAAACGATGAAAAGACAAACAACAATGATAAAATATACACATACTAGTAATATAAAACGTGTCAAAGATTTAGTTACACAAACCCCTTAAAAAAACAGGGTGAACGCAAATGTTCCGAAAGAGAACGCAGGTGCTCCGAAAGGGAAAGCAGTTCGGTAATTATTGGCATTCGGTAACCTTGCAGTCGAGGATACGAGGACGGGATTGTGGTAACGATACGTGGATCATTTTCACGATAATCTGCTACGCAGATCTTCCATGAGGGTCAAGCAAATCTTGATGAAGTCCATAACACTTTGTAGGGGATGACTTCCAACTTTCCACTTATAACTCGTGATGCAGAACCTTCCTTGTTAACAGCATCCTTCTATCATGAAAATCATGATAGGAAACTCACTCCCCGGAATATTGTATTAACTGTAAGATTAATACTCAATATGCAGGCGCTACTGGAATGTTGTTACACAAAAAGGAAAGTTCACAATTGGAAAATTTAAAAATCCCTTTTGTCGTAAAATTTATTTCTCAAGCAACTCTCGTTGTCAATGTATACGTGTACATCAAGATATTGAGCAGACTTAAGTTTATCTATGGTATCCTATATTTCAAGTTAATTGGAATAGATGCTGTCAACAGTGTCATCAAATGTTGACTTACTCAGTGAAGGGACATCATCTATATAGCTGAAAGAGAAGTTAAAGGATAATGACAGCTTCTTTTTATTTGTCTTACGAAGCTCAAGTCACGAAGTCTGCCTCGTTAGTATGAAGGAACCCACAACGCAAGCAGATGGATACAGTTGGTTAAATAGAAATGCCGATTTGTCTGTTGAATAGTACGTCCCCATAACGTGACAAATATGTAATTTAGGAAGCCAATGAATGATGGGATCCTTATGATGCCCTGGCTTTACGTTCATTTCGCTGTTAGATCGTGCTCATCTACGATTTTTTCTTTGATGGAAGTATTAGGAATTAAAAAAGTAAAATAAGTAATCTCATTTGAAAGTACAATACCTTAGACATAGTATTTACGCTAAACAACTATAAACTGACACGTCAGGAAGGGCCCCGCTTGCATATTTTTGTGAAAGGCACAGACGCAAATCATGAATACTAATGCAAAAAAATCAATACACATTGATGATATATCAATTTTGGTAAACTTTGTCACCATAAATTAATTGAGGACACGTTCTGCGCAAATATCGTTATGATCCGAACATTTTGTATGTATTTTTGCAGCCATTTCAGAAATTGCGATTGATAGATAATTTTAAAATCATAGATTTGGAATAGCCTTTTATATCTGTACATTAATTTTTATTGAAATCCTACCACACAACGTAGTTTCCCCAAATTTGTGGTTTGTTTACAAAACCTAAGTTAATACTGTAAATTTGACTCTTGGAATCAATTAATAAAAGCATATTATACCAGCATTTCAACTTTTGTTGCAATTCTAGCATAGAAAATGTATTTCAAACTTTGTGATTTTTTAACAAAAAATAAGTTTTTCCAAAAATCAATTAACAAAGTTTTTACCAAAAATAATATGCACATCTACCTTTTATGCACAACACCAATGCATAGTTTCATCAGTTTCTAGTTATAAATGTACGATTTTTTTTTCATTTAGAAAAAGTCATTTTACAAAATATGTGTGTTGTTTTACAGAAACTAAGTATTTTAACAAAAATAAATGCACATTTACAAAGTAAGCATGACAGCTGTGCATCATTTCATTGGCGTACTCTCCATACTTTTGGAGTTTTTGCGCTTACAAAAAATGTTGACGGGCGTACGGACGGACAGACAGACAGACAAATGGAAAACTATAAGAGTCTCGCAATCTCGATGCGGGGCCTGTACAAGAAAACCGTTTTCAGCTTTGTCAGTTGATACATACACAGAACACATATGTAATTTTGTGCGCCAATGCACAGTAGGTTCATTAAGATGCCCTGTCGTTAAGGTAACGTTGTTGTAAATGTATATACTCAAATTGCTGTACTTACAAAAACATAATTACCTCTTTCTTTACTTACTTACTAGAAAGCATTTCTATTTTGAGGAAATTAGGAAATTATGCTTTTGCTTTGATATCTTAGAAGAGTGTGTTTGTATGTATTTATTTTTAAACTATGAATTGTCTTTTCTTGATTTATCTATGTTTACCGTTTAGTTAAACTAATTCTTTCAATCTAGAAAGAGGAATATGTGTAGAGAATAGAAAAGTCAAATGTTTTATACTATTAATCGAAATGCTTTTTCTACGTGTCATCTTTTTCAATACCAACAAGTTTTTAAAGTCAACGATGGACAGTAACTGGATTGATAACTATAATATAAAACTAAGTTATGTGTTTTGATTGCCAATGAGACAACTATGCACCACAGTTAAAATGACGAAGATAATGGCAATTATGGTCATCGTCCGGCATTCAACAGTGAGAAATATCCGTACCATATAGTCAGCTATGAAAGGCCCTGACATGAAAAATGTGAAACAATTCAAACGAGAAAACTAACGGCCTAATTCATACCAATACAATTTACGAAAAAAAACCAAATATGACAGACATTAACCAACGACAACCACTGAATTACAGGCTGCCGACTTGGGACAGGCACATAAACAATTTGGCGGGGTTAAACATTTTTGTGAGCGCTCAACCATCCCCGTGATATAAGACAGTGCCGTTACAGCACAAAATAATAACAAACTGTAAAAATCAGTTGTAAAGTTGCTTAACTCAAAAGATTGGTACGAAACACAAAAAGCAACTAACATAAAGGGAGGAAACTGGTATAATACTTTTATCGTCAATGTTGCTAAAATAATCATAAGATGTTGCAATTAACATTACCGGAATCTAGGAAATGATTGATCAAATGCATAGATTGATTCCATTAACAGAATAAACTCGAAAGAACAACGAAAATAAATTGCTGAAAAAAATCACATGCTTCAACTTATAAAATTTATATTTTCTCGGTCTGTTCGCCTCAAATCGCCTCCAATAAGTTGATCGTTCCATCTTTGTACAAGTACAATGTTTTCTATTAGATTTATGACTGTAACCCGAAGCAGATTGACCTACCTTGTAGAACCTTGTTATTTTATTAATTGTTGATCTGTTCTTACCATTGATATGTATGAAATATTTGCCACGAGACGTTAAGCAAGCAGCAATCAATCTATCACCGTTTCAATTTCATGAATGCAGCAGATGGTTTCTCCAAAAATTAGTTCATTTTATCAGAACTATCCAAAAAAATAACAAACAAAAAGGAATTGCTAAAATACATCAAATACTTTATTTTCTATGCAGATAATAGACCATATTCAGCTTACAGTTCATATTTATCTTATTGTTTACCCCGGCTTGCCTAATTGATCTTTAAACATTTGCACGTGCTTG
Source organism: Mytilus edulis (assembly GCA_019925275.1). NCBI lineage: Eukaryota > Metazoa > Mollusca > Bivalvia > Mytilida > Mytilidae > Mytilus > Mytilus edulis. Next base: position 88,843,404 of record CM034354.1, on the reverse strand, counting down.
CTGTAACCGGGGGGCAGCATAAACACATATATACAAGCGGCGACGTAATGTGCACATTTTCACACACCTGGTATATACTAAAAATAGAAAATTGAGATGATTCAGGGTTTATTTACGATATGAATTACAAATAGATATTTTCTGTAAATAACAAATATTAGAGATCTCCTCATTTATGCAGATATGAAACTTAGTAAACTATAATAATAAAATCGAATCAACTGTAGGCATCAAGGATTTCAAAGGGTAATTAAATGTGTGTAATAAAAATAAAAAAAAGAACTTTTCAGTATTTGCTATGCAACTTGTCTCAATGAAAATACATTTAAAATTTTGAATTGGAAGAGATAAAATTGTTGTAGAATGGATTACAAGTATTCAAAACTTTAGCCAACCGACCTTTTCAGTAATCGTATATGAGGGTGTTTCATTATTATGCTTCGTTGTGTAGAATATGACAATGAACAGAGGTATTTTGATCGAGATTGTTTTTCGATGTAAGCCTGCAAGTTTCATTTAAAAAGATAATTATCCAGATGAATAAAGGCAATTTTATCCATTTATGGCTAGTTTCTGTAATATTTTCTTAAACGGTTTTAAATAAATTCAAGACTGTATATTAACTTCAGTGTAACATGCTATTAAAACAGGTCTCATTTAAGAACAATATTTTAGGTTTATTTTGAAATATAATGCTTTTATTATACGTTTTGACTAAATACCTTATCGCTTTTTTTAAGTCTTAATAAGTTTAAACGTTTTGATCCTTTCATCCTGTAGATGTTATTTCTCTTGAAACCGTACTCTACTTTAAACTGTAAATTGTACTAGGCTGATTATAACCAAGGGTCCGAATCGACCACTAACAAGCAGTGACATCGACCCAGAGGGTGTAAAACTAGTGAAAGATATCAGGTTATAATTGTGTACGCCATTACGCCAGACGCGCGTTTCGTTCATATATATTATTAATAGCAGTTGCATGTTTAAACAAAATAATAAAACATTTGCAGAAGATGTTCAAAATGAGAGTAAGGAATATGATGTACTATAAATGAATACGGCGGGAAGTGTAGAATTGCATCCCGTCTCCACATTTTCTACAGCAAAACTTTGAATATAATACTTACTTTCCACATATCTTAAGATAGTTACTTGATCTTCCAGTAGAAATACCGTAACGGTTTAAGGGCTTTTGTCCGTTGTCACAAGATTGCAGAGGTTGGAATTGCCTTTTCAACCGTCTTTCTGAAATCAAAATAGGCATTTTTAAATCAACATGATTGATATAACAGCATTGATATTTGCTCTGAATTTTGTATTACTGATGGCGAATCTAACATGTACATGGTTATGAGTAAATTTATCATTTTGTGTTAAGCAACAGTATATATGCTTGTTAAGACAGCACTAAATTCAATTTGATAAGATACAAAGGTTAAGAAAATGACCCATACTAGTTTGAAATACGTTTAAAAAAAAGTTAAGTCAAGTGTGTCATTATATTAATGTGTCAATGAAATTTTATCAGTTAGATTTTGATTATAAACTTGCCAGAATAATTGGTTATATTGAGAACTTCAGCGTCACTGGGTATGTTCTTTTCAATGTAAAGAGGGTATTCAAAGCTTTCATAAAATTCCCTCAAGTCCTCCCAAGTGCAACAGTATCAACTACCTCTTCGCCATCAACAAAATACAGCTCTCTTATCACTATTGCATCGGTGCTTGATATACTGTTTGTGCCCTTGTTCTGAAACAAAAAACTCATAAATAGTGAACATGCATGATTGAAATTCGTCAAAAATAAGTATAATCAACTAAATGTAAAAGCCAGTACAGTCCGGAATCATGTGGATATACTCTTCTGAGAAACAGAAGGTTTATAAAACTTAGAAGATACATAAGGGCAATCATAGCACACGTCAAGGAAGGACACACAACAACGTAGTCAAAAATAAACACAAAATCAACAGTCCACAAACACTACCAAATGAGAAATTTCAAACGTTAATTCGGATTGTTTTCATGACAAAGCTTAAGGATACATAATACAATTTCTTGCAGAACCAACACAGACAAAGAAAAATAAAATACCGTAAAAACGCAGAACACTTAAGCGAAAGCAACTATGAAACCTTATAAAGGAAAAATTTGGGCGTGAATTCGTGAAATAGCGTGACATATCTGGGGCCATCAGTGGCACGGAATTTCCGCAACGCTCTACCATGTTATGATGGCATTTAATATACTTTCAAATATATATGTATGCTATTCAATATTTCAAACAAAACAGTTCTTATGTATTCTGATATTTGTATTGCTTTGTTTTATCACTGTAAGTAAATTGTCTTAACATCCACCAAACATGTGAAATACGTTACAAGATCCATTTGTGTTTTGGAAGAATCAAGAGTTCGGTCATTGATCATATCAATCTCCTTGCTGAATAAGTTTACTTTGTAATTTATACCTAGCAGCTAGTAGTTGATTGTTAATCAATGACCATCTTCTTATTCTTTATTTACGTTCGTTTAATATATGTCTATTTATTTTGATTTGGACCAGGAACAGCTTACCCTTCCGGAGCATCAGAACCAATCCCGGTTTTTGGTGGAGTTTGTTATGCTCAGTGTTCTGCGTATTGTTCTGTGGACTGTTGCTTGTTTGCGTTGTTTTTCTGTTGACCATGGTGTGGTCTGTATATCTTTTACTTATGAAAGATTGCTCCCTTGGTATCTGCTTCGCTTTTTAATACCATTTACAATAATATCCATGTCAAAATGGGTGTTATACATACCCAACTCTCTACATATGACTCTGTAACTTTGCCAGCATCGGCGGAAGTCTGTCTATCAATATCCCTCAGTCTACATTGATGTAAAGATGGAAGACATCTTATTTGTTTACCCTATAAATAATACATATGTTTAGCTTTTCTTTTATGTTCATATATTAAGTAATGCAGCGGTCATTCTCATCTGATTACGTTTGAAATGTTTGAATCCAAAACCGTTTAGTCCTTAAAAATATTTTATGCTTTTTTTTCAGACATATTTCGAAGGGACAATCCTAATCTGTTCGGTCAGCTTTTAGATATTTGTCATTCAGTACGTGGTAGCAACATTTACTCAACATATATATAGTTTAAAATAAAAGTTAAAGTTGTCGGACTCAATTTTGAATTCGCAGATATTCCAGAGTATTTCGCATTGTTGCGGACGTTGATGATATTTTCAGGGAGCTAAGATACAGCTATAATCTTCTTTAAAATATGCCATTGATTGCCTTTATGTTATGTCTTATTGTAATCTACCCTAAGTTCTCTCCATTCCTTATCAACCTGGACTGTCCTCAGTTTTTGTCACATAGTCCGGCAGGTAGGGCAATTTCGCTGATATATAGATCAGTGTCACAGGTTCAAGTACGTTATTGACATATATCGAAAACTATTTTCAAGAGTCGTTCTTTGATCTCACTTGAATTGATACATGTATGCATATCTTGCAATCAGCTATTTCATTTGGCATAAACAACCCTACTTAAAATGTATAAACTATTCGTACGTCAACTTGTGGCGAGGAATGTGCAATTTTTAGAAACATAATTGAGATTTCAGGACAGGAACAACTTTGTAGATATTGTATCCTTTTTGTTTTATTTACCTCATAATGGTGTGGTTATATTTTTCATTCTGAATTGATCCCAAATATCAATGGCATTGAGCCCGTTTTATTACCGCCAAATCAAATAGTCATCAGTGTTTTGAGATGTTTAAAGACAAAACATTGTCTCAAGATGTTTCAAGACACTTGTGATCATCTTCTTTATTAAGCATATACGTGAGATCATAGGATATTAATCATGTTAATGGTTCAACACCAATGAGATTTGTGTCATCTCATTCAATCATAGTAATTTTTGTTTTTTAGATTTTTAAGTTCGCGTGTTTGCCTATTTATTGTTTGACAATATGTCTGACCCACATTAATTACAAACCTTTTGAAAATCTTGCATAAGGTGTGATTCGAGAACATCGTTGTGTGCTGGAGTATGGATTTTAACTATATTCTTTCCTAGATTGGTTTCTATATTTTCAACAAATCTGTCCCTCCCTTCACTAATCTGGTAATCAAATTTCTGAAAATAAAAATAAAATTTAAATATAAATTTTCGTCTTAATATAATATATGTTATATGGGCGAATCATTAAATAACACATTCTTGACTATTTTCGTTAAGATGTTAAGGATAAAATCAAAACATCAAAGGGTTAAATTGGGACATGATATGAACCCAATTTCATTTGTCATATGAAAAAAAGAGATGTTGGTAAACGCTATTGAGACACCAATCTAACGACAAAAATAACCATCATGTTATCCTCCAATAGAAATGTATAAAGGGTTGAAATTAGAAATTGAAATGTTAAGCAAGTTCTTTGAAATACTTCATTCATGTCAAGTATTGTTCAAAATATCCGATAGTCGAGCAGTTTCATAAAGAATACGAAAACATGATTCCTATGAGGTTGATGGTGAACCTGTGTTACATCATAGCCACCATGTATACATTGTACCACAAGATAAGGAAAAATGAAGAATATTTGTGTTACAAAATACAGCAAAAAGTTCCAACAATATTGTATAAATTGTAGAAGATTGAAATGATGTTCATTTATTCTATGCAAAAACATTGGTGAGCTGCCGTAATGAAAAACATTAGGATAAAGAATAAGGGACATTTGTTGAAAAATATAGGTACGTTGTTAAATTCAAATAATAAAGTAAAAATACTATTACTTTTATTACATCTATGAAAAGTACGGTTTTGTTCGGGAAAAAAAAAAAAATATCTAATAACACTTTGATAGAGAATCATAAAATGTGAATCCCGGGAAATTTAGTCTAAATGAGCTTTGACCGTTTCTAAGACATTCACAGGTATTTTAGTGAATTTTACAGATTCTATTTGAATTACAACTGCCATATTTATTGACGGACCAGATCATTATACATAAGTTATACATAAGTTACCAAGAGGATCAGTCATGTTGAGTTCGGATTTTCAAAATTAAGTAATTCAGCCGACAGCAGATGACGAACGCGACCTGATTGCATAGCGGTTGCATAATTTTGGATTTGCGAGCTAGAAAGGAAAATCAATAACTCAGGATAGGCCGGTAAATTCAGTAAATATTATATACGTCATTAAGGACCGCCCATTTGGGGAGAGCTTTCTGTATAACACTGAAGTCCTGTGCTCCACTGATTGGTAGATAATGTTTGTAATAAATATTTTTTGATAGATGGATCAAAACTAGGGTTAAAAAAATAAAGAATGAATATTGAATGCAGTTAATTTTTTTTACTACAGGGTTGAAAAGTAAGGGGTCAGTTTAGGAATTTAGTGCGAATCTACAGAGTTTGTCAACCAGGCCATGTGAATGGCCTAGAAATGCCGCATGACCCTATGTTTTTATTATTGCAAAAGATGGGGCTACATTTGTACTTTGATGAATGATATATGAAAGCTTTCTGATTTAAAGGTAAACCAGGTATACATTTAATTTAAGAAATAGGTTTGCCTTGAAGTCAATGGGAGATTTTTTACGGAATTTACCCCTATAAAATACGCATTAGTATTATTGCTTTTGAAAACATGTGTAGACATGTGCTGTAGTATACAAAATACATACCAAATTGAATGCTGCAACAAATGACACTAAAAGCACACATATCTTTATTCTAAACATTGTTACGTTCAATTCAATCTTTAATTAAAAAATTCCCTGAAAGATAAAAAAAAAAAAAGGAATAGAAGCGGCAAAAATATACTTATATTTTATGACATAATGTTCAATGAAATGCAGTGTTTAAAAACATATTTGCATGTCATTTATAAATTATCCGTCAAAGCTAAGATAAGAGGATGTTGTCTGTTCTGTTAAGAACAATTTATTTTTCATGTTTACAAACGTTTTATGCATATGCCGTCTCAAGTGAATCTTATGAAGGTTATATTAGAAACCTGTTTCGACCGCACGTCTGCAAACTAAAAATAGACAATAAACCAACGATACAACAACACAAAAGACAGCTATAGTCAACACACGGTCGTCAAAAATAGACAAATATTTATGCAATGTGTAAAGCTTCAAATCAACCCCAGTCTAGTAATGATCTGTTTTGATCTTTTCTAATTTTAACAAATAATGAACTGTTTTTCAATTTCTAATTTGTTTTATGTTAGTTCTTCTTATCATAAAGTATCAGTTTCTTTTTATATATTTACTATTTTGTGTAGTGGAAAATCCATGGGCAAAAAAATAGAAATAGTGTTTAGCAATAATTAATCTTATACCGACCTTGCTTTACTATGGGATCAATGGAACCAATTCACTGATATAATTTTTTAGTCACTTACCTTCAAGATTTGTCGATTTTGCTGATACCAAATTTGGTCTGCAACTTAATTTATACTGCTTAATATGTATCCCACACACGTGGGCGGCAATCATATCCAACCATCGCGGTCGTCACGTGACTTTTACGATTTGGCTTGTTATCAATATATTGTGTATTGAACCGCAAAACCCCGCATAATATAGATATATCTTTGTTTTCAATTAAATATGTTCGAAATTTAAATTTAGAAATATTATTTCATGATTCAAATTAAGTTTAAAAATCGAGGCGTCATAACCACACAGACTTCGTTAACGTCTGCATTAACACTCGATAACATTTCAATAGGACCTTCTTATGTACTAAATTTTCTCATTTTATTCATTGTAAATAATATCCGCCAAACCACTGAAAAGGCCGACAATATATTTAACTAAAAGATATCGAAAACCAAATCGGTTTAGATAACGAACATTGTGCTTCAAAATTTGTTTGTTGCTAATGTTTTGATAATGGAGACCGATTTCGGAAGTAAACAACGACTCGAGGGGGTTGTTTATACTTTCAGTAATTAATTAAAATGTAGTTTTAAAACAATTTTGAATGTGTCTTATTGATTTTTAACTTAATCCATCTTCACTTTAGTATATTTATTAGAAACAGTCTTTCGAACTTAAAATAAAGATTTATATGCATCGAACCTGCATTGTTTACACTGACATAGTAACTCGATTTGTGAAAAGATGTTGAATAATTTGTAATATTTTTAGGATTAAAATGAAATAACTTTTGGATCCAAACGTGTTCAAACATTGCCTTAACTATTTTCAGCATATAATCAAACAATTCAATTTATCTTTTCTTTATTATCTATTCTCTAGAATGGTAAAAGTGAAAACGGTGAAAAAAAAAACTAATCTGTTTTTAGTGATCTTGAAAACGACTAAAATCAAACTCATCATCTAGAAACCAAAAAATGTTTTTCATTTTTCCAACAATCAAGAACCATTACTCTGGAACGGTGAAAGTGAAAACAACGAATATCGACCTTGAATTGTGTATACTGGTTCAAAACATTCCATTAAAATTTCAATCAAATTGAAAAAAAAAAAGATTTTTTTCAACAATCAAGTACCATAACTATGGAACAGTTAAAATGAAAACCAGAAAAATCGACCTTTACCTGTCTTAAGTGGTCCAAAACATTCCAAAAGGATTTTGATTAATTTCAAAAAGCTGTTCTCTATCTATCATGCGGAAACTATAGAGTGTGAAAGACGGACAGACGGATGGACATGAGGATTCCTATCTACCACCGACTCTATCGAGCGGGGGTATAAAAAGATAAAAGAAATTACATCGTACCGATCTCAGAGTACTCGCAGTTACTGAAAGCTAGTTCATAACAAATTAAAACTAATCAATAATTCTTGTATTTCCAGACAAATAGAGAAATAATATAAATTGCTTTTTATATATATAAATATTTTTGAAAATAGATATTACAGACCTATATAATGTTAAGTCTTTCATCGAGTTACCATTAATTTGTGAAACTGTTCAGTTGGCGCTGAGAAGAGAACTAGTCCCTACAAAATGACATACTTTATTTTTATAATTTAAAATTTCATAATTATTTAGTTATTATAATGAACACTTTGGTTGATAAATTTCAAGCACCACCAACTGTTGTTTATTAATAATGATATAAATACATAGTTATAACCCGACACTTGTAATTCTCTATACTTTAAAGACATAATTGTTGTTGGTCAATATCGAAAATCGGTGAGAACTTTTGAAATCAGAAGAATTTCCTGCGAATAAAAGTACCAGGTCATTTAGACTCATACCACATCTCTTTTCTTTAATTCATATTGTCTTCTTTCCGTTGTATATTATTCATATAAAAGTAACTATCTCATTCTGACCTATTGAACACGGTTGAAATAAAACAGTCTGTGAAAATGTCAACAACTACAAATGTTGTTTTTCTGTTTGTTGTGTTGTATATTGGTATCATAATATATTAATGATAAAAAAAATAATACAATTAACTAATAAAAATGTATTATTTTAAAAATGAGGGAAAATGAACGCAGGGCGAACGGCTGCAGGGCAAAAATGTTAAGTTTCAGTTGGCGAACAAACCCCAATCCATGCTTTTGATAATATGTAATATTTTCACTTTATGCATTAATATGGAACTAAATCTGCAGGTATATATCTGATTTTTTTTAAGGAAAAGAAATATTTGTCGAATTTGTTTTGGAATTTTTATGGAAGAAGGGGTTAGGGATAAACTGATACGAATTGAGCATCTTTGTGGTTATTTCTGTTATTGTTGAGAGGGAGCAGTGGTGTATGTATACATGAAGGGAAATTAGTTGTGGAAACTATTGCACAAAAGTTTTGACTGATATGTGAAGTTATATTTGATTTAATCATGGAATACATTCGGTTGAGCGCTCACTAACATGTATAATTTTTGGACACAGCTGATTTCCGATGTTCATATCGAAGTCCCAAGTCAGGTGCCTGTAATATTTAGATATAACTATCTGTCAAATCGACGGTTCAATTTATCAGATAAACATAAAGGGGATGAAATTGAAAAAATAGAACAAGAACTGTTACCATCTTTGCCGCACGTTTATTGTTTTCTGTTTGGTATTAAATTAATATAAAGATATATTTGTTAAATCTTGTGATCAATTTATTTGGCAATCGTCAATTGCAGTCAGCAGGGTTTAAGAACATCAGTTGTTCGACCTGTTAGTCAAAAGCGTTTTGTTTAAATATACTTTCACTTTTTTTTTGGTCTTTTGGATAATGTTGTTTGTGCTGTATTTAGACCTCTCTACAAAGAAATTTGTTTTACATGCACACGTATAAAAATTGCGGTTTTTATCCAAAGCAATCATAGGTTTGAACGTTGTTTTCAATTTAGACTTTTATATATATATAAATATAAGTGCCTATAAATAGCAGCACATGACATACAAATCTATGAGAGTGTGGATTAATCAGTACAGAGATTAATTCAATTACACAAATACAATTATAGATTGTCTAACAATGTAATTTTAACACACCATTTAGTATGTAAATATTAGAATGTTTAAAATATATACAAAATGATGAAAATAAACGCAATATTTCGCTAGACAAACTAGCTTTATCAAGCGTGCATCTATACAGGTGAAATCGGATGTAGATGATAAGAACCTTTTGCAGCTCAATGTACATGTTGCACTTGAATTAAGCTGCCTTGAAAATAATACAAAATTTGAATGAAGTTCAAGAGTATTTACAAAATTAGTAGTTGAAGTTAGCAACGTCCATTGGCCAATATCACAGGATAAAAAGGGCGATGCTGTGTATTAAATTATTCTTTATCTTTCCTGTATTTTTTTCTCGTCTTTTTCGTTAAGACCATCAGGTTCTAAAGTGTGAAGCTGGTGGATCCAAAAGTTTTCTCTTCTCCTTCTCGCCGTGGTGTCCCACTCGGTGTTGACTTCTATGATTTGGAAAGTAACATTATCAAAAGGTTGTTTCTTTGAACGAGATGTATTGTGAGAGGACAGATTTTATTGGTTTGGTACCATGAACGATTGTTATTGAGCCGAATATTAAAATTGTCCATTGTTTCTCCCACATACTGAATGCCACAAGTGTCACATGTTAATATATAAATTGAGTTCTACGTTTTACAGTTGGAATTTGAGTAGATGGTATAATTTTGTTTAGTAACGGAGCTGATGAAAGAACTGCTTGTATTGGCAGCTTTACAACACAAGCAATTCCTTCGACCACACTGTTTGTAGCAACCGGGAGGTGGAGTAGGCTGCTTTGCTAATACAGATGTCACTAATTTGTCACGGATGTGTTTAGGTCTTCTGAAGGCCATGACTGGTGGTGAGGAAAATACTTTCTTTAGATTTGAGTCATTTTCTATAATTTGCCAATGCTTCTGAACAATGGATGACACATTTTTAAAATCAGAATGGTAAGTGAGCACAAGAGGTGTTCTGTTAACTGCTTTATTCTTATCTTTGTTCTCTAGAAGTTCTTGGCGACTAGTTCTGTTTGCTCTTTCGAAAGCTGTATCAATGATGTTGTTATTGTATCCTAGAACAACTAGATGTTCACGTAGTTGTCCAAATCTACCATTTTGCGTATTTTTTGTAGAGTATATTCTCTTGATTCGCAATGCCTGGCTGAAGGGGATACCACGGGAGCAGTGTTTAGGATGGCAACTTTTAGGAGAAAGGAATTGATGTTTGTCCGTTTGTTTGGTATGAAGGTCCGTTATAATGGTTCCGTTATGGATGTAACTCGTAGTATCATGACGGAAATTTACATGTCTAACATAAACAAAATGCCATAATGTTTTTCCAAAAATTGTCAACATGACACTGTATTACCTATATTCCAAAATAAATTGTTAATTTTCATACTATTTCCGTTCCGAAATAAAAGATGCTGAGAGAATGCATCGGTCTCATTTAAAAGATAACCTTGGTTAAGAAATGTTTTCTAAGAAATATTGAAACACCGCGAACAGTATCTCTGTATCAGCTGCAATCGGGATTGTGATGAAGTATCTTCGATTAACTGTTTCGGTTGTGGATAATGAGTACACATTACATATATTGGCATGGCATATCGGAGGACTTCACCATGAAATGGGCTATACGTGTGTTAGTCCGAAATTGCTCTGACATCTGCTAGTTGTTTTTTGCCTTTCACGAGATGAATTATAAAAAAATAGTACAAAAGTAAAAAAAAAAAGAAAATGTTTTGGAAAATCGGTTGAACAAAACAATAAGAATTGTATCGGGTACATTTGAACTATAGTCACATCATTGACTTACATCTTTAAGTATTTGGTTCAATATAAAACCACCAGTGCTGATGTGTAGTTTGTTTTTTATTATTTTGCAAAAACGATTTTGGTATGGATGTAAACATCAATGACTATAAAATGGAAAAAAGAGTATTATTCTGAAACAAGATATTTTAATTTGTTATATTATCTATATATTTATTTCACATTCAGTTGAAAAGTCTGTAAGAACAACTAAACATGGAAGTACTTAATTAACAAAAACTCCAACAAACCGACTTCATTCGTTTATAGAGTAATGCCGCAAATCAACGTTTTTCGGATGATCGAAATTACGGAATATACAGAAATAACCAAATGTGTACATGAATTAATTGTCAATGAAATGACATTAAGGTGGTACCTAACACTACAGGGAGATAACTCTGTAATATCAGCTAAACGTTTTAATTACGTTGCTTTGTGAAGGCAATATAAAGCTTCACAATGATCAAAATTAGAGATTGTCAAACTGCTATATAACCAGTGTAATTTTTCTGATAAAACGCTTGGTTCAAATTTTTTGATTTTTTGATATTTTTGTAAAAGGGTCAAAGTAATTAATTTGTCAAAATTTTATGAAAATTAAACGAGCCAAATTAATTTTAGTGAAAGTGTTGGGTACCACCTTAAACGACTATACCATTATTATGTTTTGCTGCGTTAAAACAAATAAAAAGAAAGACAAGAACGCCCTGCGACTGTTTTCACAAAAAAATGTTAAGAGTAACACTCGCAATTCATGAACATTTCAGTATTACTTACGATCTATTTTTTCATGAAAGAGCCCCTTGCTACATGCATAAATACATGCCTGGCTTGAAAACTAACAGTTTCTTATATAAGGAAAACAAATAAGTAGTATTCTGCAACTATTATTGAGGTTTGATGCTTACGTTGACAGATATATTTTAGGGGTTGGAAGGAATAAGGGAACCTGGGAGTGAAGAGACGGAAGCCTTTAATGTAAGAATTCTTTGAAATATACGGCTGCTTTTTTATGGAATGGTCTATAGGATGATTTTAGAAAAAAAGTCTAATTTCAGTCGGTTTAAAAATATTTAAAGTCGTGGAATAAAAATAACACAGTAAAAGCACATTTTACGCAGATTATTTAATATATTTTGATAAATTGTAACCAATTTAGATCATATCCTTTGTTTAATCTTTTATGCTATACATTTTACTAGCTTTCTTATCATGCTGAGTTAACGCTTTTGTTTGCTTTTTGCTTTAATACCTAGCTTATCATTCATATAAAATTTGCTTACTATGATGTTGAGTTATAGTGCTTGATGTTGTGTTTTTATTTAACTTATATTATTGCATATTTGTTTGCATTGTTATGCCTAGTATATCTGGTAAAAGCTCATTATAGCTTATGTTGTGTCTTTGTTTTGTAAACCATGCCGACTCTAAATAAAGCTTATTTAATATTATTAATTAATAAAGCGGGAGTCAGAGGGAGATAATGGGGAAAAGAGGGGATAACAAATAGGGATATGCTGGACAGAATTTTGGCTTCTTGGAGTAAGAGGGGTGGGAGTGCGAATAAGGGACCCTCTTTTTTATAAAGTGCTTACTGAATGTCTAGTGGGAAATATTTCAAGCATTTTCAACACATAAGTTGCTTAGCATAATTTGGTATTTGTTTCTGCACCGTTAAGCATTTACAAAAAAAATTTAAATTAAAATTTGTTTCCCATGATAAAATAAAAAGAACACAAAAAATAACAACATTACGTTGCTGTTGTCCTATCATCTCGCTCAATCTTCAAACTAATTCAGAATACAGTTATTATGTAGGAAACAGTAACTGTGTAAAATAACTTGTATAATACTACTTGTAATGCTTGTAGTCTAAAACATATGATAATTAAGCAATTAAGTTGTAAGTAACATTTAATAAAGTAAAGTTAAAACAATTACAATATTATTATTTTTCTAGAAATATTATGAAGTTAAACCATGCATAGTTTGCAGTTGTGTTAAACTTGTCAAATGATTTTGATATTTGCCTCAAATTGAGTTACTGTATGTTTACTTTTATTACCACTATCGATATGTTTCTGCAATAATTAGATAATTATTACCAATTTCACAATTATTACTAGCATTCAAGTTTATTTACGTATCTAAATGTGTATCATCATTTCTTTCTCGTAACCTAAAATCAAACAAGTTATGTAGAATTCCTAACGTGTGGGTATTAGTCCATTTAAAACTTATTTAGTAAACACGTTTACAGTATTATATAGTGTGAAGATAGAGAAAACAATTATTGTTGTTATTACACTCGATATAAATTGACAACATTTAAATTAGAATTGGAGTTATTATGTACCATTCTGCACCCAACACGCGCATCACATTATTTTCTGCATACAATTTGCTTCAGGTTCATGTAATTTTTATTATTGGAGTTTAACCGACTTGAAAGTTTCAAGGTTTAAACATATCAAACAAAAATTAAAATTTATTTATCTTCCTTTTAAATGCAGATAATTTTCATGTTTCATTTTATCAAATATTGACCGATTTTCGAGACCTTTTCAGTTTTCAACTTCAGTAATTGAAATGAAACAGGTATCGTCAGTCATGTGGCGATCCACAATAAACCAAGGAGTTTCCATGTTTATTACAGATACCAGATACCCCACAAAGGAGTAATTATGTACTTGACAAACCTTTTATTTTCTTAAAAAACAAGTGTGGACACAGACTTGTGTTGTCTGATGGGCGAACTTTTAAAGTGACTTGGGCAAGGTTGATTCTGCAGAGTGACTGCAGGCACAGATGCCATTACAAAATCTAAAATTATGTTGTGTTATTTGGTAGGCGAATGTTGACACTGTTTTACATTGAAATAGTAAAACAGATACCTAAGGAAGTAACAAAACAGTAACAACGAAGGACAACTCTCAGAAGAAACAATTAAGAATTACCATGACTGGTACTGTTTTGCAAAAATGTGGGCGGGTCACTTCTATTCTTCTGTGGTAGGGGTGAGCAGCTTGGTGTTTAGTACCCCAGCCTTTATATATGTTTTGAATATTAAGTAAAAATAGACCTATAGCTTTGTTACACTATTTAATGGAGAGAACATTTTATTTGATCAATATCTTATGCATTTATGACTGTGGTTTTAGTTGCATCTTTAAAAAATACTAAATATAACTTAATTTAATTTCTTAACCTTATCATATATTATAACCCCCACCCCCCGGATACATGTACATGTAAAAGTGTAGCTTATTTAAATACATCCTACAGATACCACAGATTATACATGTATATCAGTGTGTATAGGGCTCTAGCACATGAACACTGCGATTGTGAGTTTACAAACTCCTCTAGGCAAGATCATTAGACCTCGATCTTAGGATTGCAAGTTTTCCTGCCGAAGGTCACTGGTTCTCTCTTTTGGTACTTCGGCTTCCGACAAAAAAATGGCAACCTTGATAAAGCCAAGTGTTGAATGTGGTGTTCAACGCCATAAATCAATCAACTAATCAATGTGCAAGAACACAATCAATGTACATCTTCTCACATGTATCAATGTACATAGGTCAGTGTCAATTCCATTAGGGGAAAAGCAAATTACAGTAATATACATCCATGTATATACTTCACAATTCAAACATATATAAAGAACTTTACTTGGTTCTTCCAAGGGCTTTATAACTCCATGGTGCTATATGTTTTGCTATCTGAATAGATTTTATAATGGAATGTTTTATAAGTGTGGTGCTATAATTTTAGGGATACAGTGCTATTTTCAAATCCCATGGTGCTACATGTATATGAAAATACTGCAAGCTTACATACATGTACATATCACACACCCTAACAAGACTGTATATACAATTAATGAATCTTTGACCTTTGATCAATATCAAAAGCATATCAAATTTGAAGAGTATTTATTGCTCATTTACTTTTAAGCTATATGTTAATAAAAAAAAATGAATATAACATATTATGTACTTTCTATATCACGGAATAAACTCAAGGATCTGATAAAAAAAAACTTCAAGGTTAAGATTTTTATGAAGTCTGACTCACTGTTTTCATGAATTTTAGTTGACGTAAAAAATGTCATCTAATAATCTGTCTATCAAGCTACAATTACAGTAGCATTTTGGAACTGTACTGGACTATTGAATTACATGTTATATAAATGCAGAAACTGCAAAGTTCATACTTCTGAATATTTCATGAACTGTAACATTTTGACAAAAAAACAATTTGAATTGAATCATAATATGTAAATTTGAAATTGTCTTACATGTACATTTACATTTGTCATTTGATTCTTTGCAAAAAAGCCCACCCTTTATATGAAAACAACAGGAAATTATAAATGCAACAGTATATATGTGAATTTGTATAATCAGGGATTATGTAGAATCCCTAAAATGTTCAGGGATTATGTAGAATCCCTTGTTAGTTTAGGGATTATATAATCACTAAAATTTTCAGGGATTATGTATAATCACTAGAAAAAACGTCAGAGATTATACAGAATAACTGAAATGATTTTGAAATATATCACATATTAAAAATGTTA
This sequence comes from Mytilus edulis, assembly GCA_019925275.1. Classification (NCBI taxonomy): domain Eukaryota; kingdom Metazoa; phylum Mollusca; class Bivalvia; order Mytilida; family Mytilidae; genus Mytilus; species Mytilus edulis. The sequence goes on along the minus strand of CM034354.1, from coordinate 88,827,540 downwards.
ACCTTAATATATCAAAATAATAACCTTAATATGTTAAAAAGTTAGGCACAATATTTTAAAATGATAACCTTGATACATCAAAATGTAAGGGACAATATATTAATATGATAGACACAAAAATATTAAAATGTTAAACACAATATAATTAAAAGATAAGCACAATATATATAAAATAATGGATTTTTTTTGTTTTTGATACTGACTTTATCAGCAAGAATACCAAGCGAGCCCGCAAGGGCAAGCTGATGAAGTCAGTATGAAAAAATAAAATGTTATAAAGATTATTCTTTTTATCAGGTTTTTTTTACATTTTTTTTTTACTGACAATATGAAATAAAATGAAAAAATGAAATTGTCATTAAAACTATTTTTACGCGTACAATCGTTGTGATAGTTGTTCGGTTGTCTGAAAGAAACCAAATGTTAAGCACAATATTTTAAAAACAATCTTTTATTTTTACAAATTAAATTTGGATGGCATCAACTATTACACATTTGCCCTGCCTTTCTACAGACACATCTATTTAATTCACAATATCAACATTTTAAAAAACCTTTTCCATCATATATCGAATCACATTTTATGACACGTCTAAGCGTAACAGAGATTTCAGCACAAACATCTGTTTTTCCTCTGCAATTTGCATTAACTTTTGAGCATAAGTTTGCTTTAACCCAAGCAACATCTGTGCCTGTACCATGCTTTTTTGTTAGTGACATAATGAGGTTCAACAGTTGAATAGAATATAAATGAAAAAACTGATCACTTAAGATTGACATAGAAGCTCAGGAATGAAAATTTCACTAAAACTTTCAAGGAATAAGATAAAAACAAATGATAATTTGTCTATATTTTTTTTTCATCAAACAAAGGATCTTTGAATTATTGATAATCCCTGAAATTATATTAGGGAATTTGTAGAATAATTATTAAAATGTTCAGTGATTATGTAAAATCACTGGTCATTTTCAGGGAATCTATATATTTACTAATGATTTTAGTGATTCTGCATAATCCCTGAAAAATCAGGGATTCTACATAATCCCTGATTATACAAATTCACTGTAACATATATACAATGTAGCAGGTCTTATGGGAATCTTGTATTACTACTGTATGCAAAGTAGGAAACTCCAATGAGTGATATACTTTGTACATGTACATTTTTGTAAGATCGGCTAGATTCTAGCATAATATGTCTTTACCAAGTCAGGAATATGACAGTTGTTTTTCATTCGATCCATTGGTTGATCAAGTCTAACCTTTGATTTTGTCAGTTTTTTATGAACTTCCCCCTTTTTGAATTTACCTTGCAGTGCGGTATTTTTGTTATACTTTTTTTCAAACCGTTATCTTTCCGTCAAAGATTTTTGTTCAAAAAACCATTTCACTCATAATGTAGCGGTGTCATAGTTAAGTTGTGGGGAAACAATTCATAGCTTGCTTCCTTAATAATTGCCTCAACTCATATTTGAGAAATAAAATCACTGTATTTAACATTTTCTAATCAAAAGAATGTCCTGGAAGAAAATAATATTTAGTTAAACATGTTTAACCCCGCTACATTCTGTATGTACATGTCTCAAGAGGCTTTAATTCAGTGGTTGTCATTGGTTGCTGCCTGTCATATATTATTCGTTAATTAGTGAGTCATAATTTCAGGCTGTTGGTTTTCTTGTGAATCGTTTCACATTTAGTCGTGTTTGGGTCTTTTTATAGCATACTTTATAGTATGGTTTTTGTTCTTTGTTGAAGGCTGTACTTGTACTGTACGGTCACATATAGTTCCTTGCATCCACGTCATGAGGACTCAGCTTTTTTTAAATTTTTATATAAGAACAAAAATGTACTTTGTATATCATGCCTATAATACTTAAAAAGTAATTATTTATTTCAAACCCATGACTTATTATTGTGATTCCAAAAAAAAATCTGTTTGGGAGTATTAACATTAAATTTAATGTTATGTTTTTCAAAAAAATATCACATTGCGTGACAAAAAACAAATAATTTGATGCACGCATGGTTAGAAATAAATTTTCAGAATGAAAAAAAAATCATATACCCTTTCCAAAGTTAAATGGTCACTTATTTTGTTTTGTTGTATATTGGTATCATGATGAATATTGTATTGATTGTTGTTTGCCTTATGTCCAGTAGCTAATATTCCATGCATGCTTAGGACGAGAACAAATTAACATTAAAAACAATAGGTAGATTCTGCAAGGTAGGTCGACCAGGATGAAGAGGGAATTTGGACTGCCACTAGAAATTAGGGAATGTTGGATAGGGGCAGAAATTAAGCCTTGTAACTGCCAACCTACAGAACTGCAAAGATTTGTTGCAAGGGTTATTTAATCTGCAGAGAGTGTGGCATTATCTCTGCATAGTGTATCAGATTTAACATCCCTATTCTGACTGCACGTTCAGGATAAATAAATTTAAAAAAAATATATATCATATGCTCTTACTAATAAGAATGTATTATTTGAAAAAGAGGGCAAATGAACCCAGGGCTAACACTCTGTGGGCACACGGTTGTAGGGCAAAAAAGTAATGTTTGGTGAACAAACCCCATTCCGTGGTTTCGGGTTATGTGTAATATTTCTACTTAATGGATCAATGTAAAATTAAATATGCAGGGAAATGGTATTATTTTCAAGGAAAAGAGATATTTTTCATAATTGGTTTTGATTTTTGATGGAAGACGGGTAATGAATAAACTTGTACGATTGGTCAGTTGATGGCAGAACTGTGAATCTGTGTGGTAGGCTATAAGTTGAGGGGGTATACTTTAAAGGGTAATCAATTGTGGAAGCTACTGTAGACAAATATTGACTGTTAACTTAGATTTTATTTGATCTAAATATGGAGCACAATTTGCCATGAAGTGTCCTTCACTGGGTCAAGGATGTGTATAGTATAGTTCATACTATAGTTAACAAAACCTTGATTTTGTGAGCGTAAACATGTTTCATTTTCGGCAACAATAAATCGAATTTAGAAGATAAGGTTATAAAAACAAAAACCGAGGACCGGATATCAGGGTACATGTTTTACTTTGTGCCTGTCTAAAGTCAGGAGCCTGTAATATCTAGTTATAACGCCGTATAGATCGACGGTTACAGACTGACATAATAACTTCGGCTTGCAAGGGAGGTAATTGTTGACACATCAAATCGATCGATAACTTAATTCAGTCAACATTCCAGTCCATTCATAGAATTATATGTGTATATCACCTCAGAATTGTAAGAAAAATATGCTCACCAAGACGTTATTGTTCAAGTTGTTTAGATTTATTTGTGAAGCGATGACCTACTGCTGGTTATATCCGAACAGGCATTTAATCGGTTCCGAAAAGTAAAATCATGACCAATCATCGGGCTTATTATTTTACAAAAATGTATTTAAAGAGGAGGATTTTAAGTTCTTAAATGGAAATTAAATAAAAATGAGACGCTTTTAGAAAATAAAAAACAGTTAAAATGTAACATTTAAGCAAAAGATGGATTGGATCGGGGTTCTGTGGATTCATATTATTTGTATATCTCTCTTAACTTTTGAAAAAAATCGGGATATTTTCCGACCTATTTGGCTCGCTACGAACAATATTTCTATATATAGTATAGTAATCAGTAGGGGTGGGAATGTGCTAATTTTCCGTAGAAGATACTGTCAATATAGTGCTTCCATGATCTGTAACTACATTTCAATTTATGTAAAAGTTTCCATTATCACTGCAGGGTTTACTAACTTATCAATACACTTGTATTTGGTTAATAAATGAATTGCAACGTCAATGATCAAAACATTATTGCACCACCTGCATATATGTATGACAAAACAGTTTTTTACTTCGGCTTCTCAGACGATATGATTTCATTATTTTAAAAATTACATAATTCAAACTATAGAGTAGTTACGAAACCATGATTCGATTTCTTAAGATCAAGATGAGATGGCAAATTGTTGTGAATACCCCCAAACAGAATAATTTAAAAAGTAATTTTATACTCTTTGAATAGTTTTTGGTAAGATAATGTTTAACGATTATATAATTTTGACATGACAGTACTATCATTTTACACATTTCAATTATGACGCCTCTCCCTCTGCATGGATTACCACAAAAACAAAGTGTCTGGGTATACAATTTCGGGGTTAAATGTCTCATCAATTTAGGATAACCCGAGACGAGAAAAACAAATCTATTTATCTAGTTTCAGGATAATTTTGGTGTTGACTGATTTAATGATAATTTAACATAAACATGATATGATTTGTGTGCGTGTACATCAGATATTAGTCATGTTCTTCAATATAAATAAAAGAATTGAGTTATTGTATAACAGATTCACAAAGATTATCATTATAGACTGGATCGCTAGAATTTGAAGTGTTATACCTATCTCTGCTTTCACACGAAGATCAATGTCACGTCATCTATATAGGGTTCAATATCTCAAAGTCTTTAAATAAATGCAGAAGAAATGAAATAAATTTGGAATTTTGTATGAACAAAAATTCCAAGTCATACACTGTCCACACTAGGGACTGTTTTCGTAGACAAAGAAAATCAAAGGATGATAACTGTGTCCCCGGACTTTATAAGATAGAAAAACTTGGCATGACCTAAGCTTTGGGAATTCTAAGACAGTTTCACAAATTTCATGGCAATAGGATATATATTATAGACAGTACGGTCATTTTAGTTTTTAGACTTTGGGTGTTTATTTTTAACGTTTAAATTGTACAATTCACCTATCAAGATTTGAGTCTAAAAACATAATAATGCAAAATTTGCTTCTTAAATGATCTTATACATAATGTGGCATGTATTTATATTAGGGCAACTGAACACTCATTTGATGTATCAGATTTATCATTGTATTTTGCAATGATTCAAAAGTCAAATTTATATGAGCCTGTGCCTGAAAATAGAGATTTTCGGATGAATATATGAAAATGTGTTTTTTTTTCCCGCCAATTAACATTTTTAAAGTTAAATTGGTTATAAATAACTTCCATATATATTTAATGTACTTTAAATGGCAAGAAATAGTACAAATAGCTTATCATATGAGTATAAGCTAGTCCTATGCCATGTAAGACTGAAAATTATTTTTTGTAAATTTAGGCCGTAAGACATATTTACAATAACGAGGAATACAGAAACTATTAGGGGATATAAATTTGTTACTTTTTGCCCATTTCTATGCTAAGATATCATGATACAAGAAGTCTGAATGCAATAGAACTCTTGCATTCAACTTTTTTGCAGGTAGTATGGTCTGATCAATGCACAGTTGTTGTTTTTTATTTTCAGTTTAAAACTTGCATGTTATTTTAGTCTCAACAGGCATATATTTGAACCACTTACTATCCTACAGAAGAAAATAAAGGTAGTATATAAAATTACACTGGTACACCTATCATTGTAAAATGCTTTTTTTTACAGATTTAGTGAAATATTTATGATGGATTTCAACTTTTTAGTACATTTTACTTGCATCAAACAGGCCGTTTGACCAGGACCATAAATACAACACATTTTGCACATTTTTTCTGTGATAATCAACTTTTTTGTAGATTCAGAGTTCACAAATGATGGATGAAACTGGAATTAAGGTAGATCATAAGTATATATTTTTTGAGACAGAATTTTCTTATAATTTGCCAAAATGAAGATTTTTCTATGCTTTTTTTCAAAAATGTAAGTAAAGTATAGGTCACCGTGCTATTTTTCGTTGAAAATTGACTAAGTTTGGTTAGTTTGTTCATAAAAAAAAACACATTAGTGTGCATAAAAAAAATTCAATGAGATAGAATTTTGAAATAAATTTTGAGAAGATAGGTTTCAGAATATGTTTTAAGAAAATAAAAAGAAACAAGTGGCACCGAACTTGTTTTCTTGCTACAAGTAAAAATAAAAAAATTCCTTATTAGCCCAGTATAAATTTTGTACTGAAAGAGTTATCTTCCCTTAAAAGGCTCATTTGAAAACAATGATTTTAAAAACCAAAATATTTGATATTTGTTAAAATGTTTTACATGAAACAATAAATTAACAAGTTTTCTTTATATAAATAAACAGTCTAACCATTAAATTGCAAATCTGTCTCCAAATTTGCAGATTTAGTCAAATAACTAGACCGATTTTGTACTGTGATTGTATAATCCAAGATGGCGGTATACCATGAATCCACCTTAATAGATATAGGAAGATGTGGTGTGAGTGCCAATGAGACAACTCTCCATACAAATAACAATTTAAAAAGTAAACCATTATAGGTTAAAGTACGGCCTTCAACACGGAGCCTTGGCTCACACCGAACAACAAGCTATAAAGGGCCCCAAAATTACTAGTGTAAAACCATTCAAACGGGAAAACCAACGGTCTAATCTATATAAACAAAACGAGAAACGAGAAACACGTATATATTACATAAAAAACGACAACTACTGTACATCAGATTCCTGACTTAGGACAGGTGCAAACATTTGCAGCGGGATTAAGCGTTTTAATGGATCCAAACCTTCTCCCTTTTTCTGAAACAATAGCATAACATCACAACAAAGAAAAAGCCTGAAACAAAAATACCAAAACATAAAAATCTGTCAGATAGAAAGTCAGCATGCCATAAAATGGAAACAGCTTTAAAATGTGTAAACTGTCTATATAATGCCAAAATAGGACATTTTTACAGAATTTCTATCAAATAAAGATGTTAATTCTTTACTTTCATTCAGTTTGACAAATTGGTAACACCAAACCATTCAGGAAAGTTGCTAAAGCACAGAATCTACATTTACTAAATTTATCTCTTAGGCACACATTTATTTCGTAGTGCATTTCTTTTAAACAATAAACTCAATTTAAAAAAAAAATCGCACCTGCTCGATTTCAATAAGATTTTAACAGTATGCGTGTACTACTTTTGGGACAAATTATATCAAAATTTTAGAAAAGTCCACCAGCTCTAACTCAAAATATGAACAATATAATGTTGAGGAGGTCTTTAATTCAGTTTGACAGCTTCAGACTGTTTCAATTTTTTACCTTTTCAACTGGAATAACTACTTTACCTTAAAATTCATGACCCAATTTTTTTGTACATGTAATTTCGCCCCCCTACTAACTATTTTATGCATATATTCAAATCATTAGAGTTTTATAATTTATCATGTTTATTTTGAGGCATCATCAATTTAAGATGATATCATCATATTAGTTTAACTGGTTTGTTGTTTTCAATAAACTTTTATATATATTGATAACCAATGTGCCATTGGGCAATACAACAATTATAGACCTTGAAAAGTTTTATAGGATAAATGTGTGTTCGCCTGTTTTCTATTAAAAGTCAGTTCATGTGTCAAAACAGAGGTACAATAAGCACGTGTCATATATTTAATTGTACATGTAGTGACTACTACTTATCATGTACTGAAAATTTTGACCACGACTACCTATGGGTTTTATATCTAATAAAGTTAATTGAAATGTCTTTTTGTAGGAACCTCATGCAGTTTGGTAATAAACAGTGTTTAAGAATTAAAATTATGACCAGTTTAACAAAGTATTAGTATATCACTGGATTGAGCACTCTGTCTAAGTGTATGATATTACATTTCTCTGCATGGAGGTCAGTTCATTTATATACATAGTTGCATATAGACATTCTGAATGAAATTAAGATTTGAAAACAGATTTATACATATGAACTGAAAGGAACGATAGTTGAAATATGTTGCATTATCTCATTAGTAACTGTCAGCACAAGGTATTTGAAGCATAAAATTATAGGTAAAGTGATATTAAAGCATTTTGTTTCCATTATAAACCAACATTTTTATACCCCACTCTTGAAGTAGCAAGGGGGAGGGGTATATTATTTTTGACCCGTCTGTCTGTCCGCCAGTCATTTCTGTTTGAAGGTGTTAACTCCAATTCTTTATATCAGATTTCGCCCATACTTGGATAAGTGGTAAAATATAATGAGGAGAAGATTGATATTGGTAATTTGGTCACTACCTTCAAGGTCAAGGTCAAAGATACAAAAAATAGCAAAACATTTAGCCAAAAAGTGGTTTCCGGATGTTAAATCAAATACTACTTAGGAGATTGCAACCTTACTTAGTTATATGGTCACATATAATAAAGAAAAGAATCCTATTAATAGCGAGATGACTGCATCCAAAGTCAAAGTCAAAGTTACTTAAAAATACACTGAAAATTGAGCTGAAAGGGGGTTTCTTGATGCTAAATCAAATACTACATAAGGGATCTCAACCATACTTTGATATATAAATACATGGTAACATATAAAGTTTTTAGGTCACATTGTTTAGTGTCATTCTTATTCAAAATAGACTGCAATGTATGCCAAAAAGTAATTTCCAGATGATAAATCAATTACTTAACATGGGATCGCAATCTTATTTTGATGGTCACATATAATGAGAGGAAGATCTCTATTGGTTTTGAGGTCACCACATTTAAGGACTAGGTCACAACTGCTTAAATAGACAGAAATTGTTGCAGTAAAGTGGTTTCCTGATGCTATATTAAATGCAATCTTACTTGGACATATGGTCACATTTTAGAAGAGGAAGATTCCTATTTTATTTTTAGTCATTAGGTAAAATTTCAAGTCATAGTAACTAAAAATAGATTTTTGTAACAGTTTATTGCCTGAAACAATAATCATTCCTATTTTAAAGTCAACCGAAAAACTATACCATCATGACATTTTAAACTTCTGTCCTTTATAATAGAGGCATGGGGTATGTGAGCTTGCTAACTAAAAGTTTTTTAATTCATCTTTCAGGGAGCCAAATAAAATAAAGCATAATTAAGTACAACAAAAAACGACTATCTGCAAATCATGTGTAACTTTTTTTTTAAACATATGTGTAACCATCTTTACTGCTTACTGAAGAGTCCTAAGTACAAATGGTCATTCATCTATGCATATATGTATGCAAAGGGACGAAACTCACAAGGCCTAAACGACTTCCAAAATTATGTAACATTGTTCAACTTTTTATTTTTGTTCAACTTTTATCATTATTTGTTAAATCTAAATTCGTGTAAATGGTTGTTACAGCACTGCTCTATTTTTGTACCACCATTTCAAAACTGAATGCTCGTATTTTCGTCACCACGTGTCTTCAAACAGTTCATTATTTATATACATAATATATCTTTCTCTAGATAACAATTAAGTGAACAAAAAATAGTTCTACAATATTTTTTCATTTCAAATTCAATACAAATATTGAATGAATGACACTATGCTAAATTTGATTATTAATTTCTACTATCTGAAATCCAGGTTGGCTCTCACTATAGCTGTTTGACACAGTTTAACATAGAACACTATGAGAAAGACTTACAAAAAACTCAGAAAACATCTGGTTGGGGTACCACCATACATAAATTACAGGAGAAAAGTTTGTCAAACATACTAACCCTAATCAAACAATTACTATCCACACTGATCTGTGTCCACACTTGTATTATCAATAAAGATTATTTGAAATGTCATATTTTATTTTAACCCTTACTATGCCAAAAGCCGATATATCGGCTTTTATCGATTCCTTGTGTAGTGCCAAGAGCCGATTTTTCGGCTTTGTTATTTTCGGCTCTGTCGTTAACGGCATCACAAAGGCAATGACGTCACAAAGCATTGACGGCGTTTTCATGATGGCCGCGGAAGCTCCGTGGTTCCGTGTTTACATTCCAGAACCAATACAGCAACACAATGTTCATGGTGATGTTCCAGGAGTAAAAAATATGCCACCAAGAAATTCACTACCTATTGCCTATTTTTATCTAATGTTCTCAATAAACATTCTGAAAAAAATAACAAGAGAAACAAACAGGTAACGTGTAAAAGTTTTGACTATTTATTTTGTATCTCGGCAAGTATTTGACAAATAAATAAATTTCTTTTTACAACTATTTCCAAAGCTTTGCATACAAATTTGCTGTACACACAGTTCTTTACAAACCAATAGCAAAAAAACCCCATGTGAACGTTTCGAACACTGCTGAACATAAAGAACTTCAGCTCTTTGATTTAATGTTTCAACAAATGCCATACTCATAACCGTCCATCGTCCTGAACATGCATCACCTTTTTGCCACTGGACGTTACACAACCATCATTTAACCTTATTCCGTGTCATAGATATATCAACTTTAGAGCACGATATCATAGAATAAATTATCTACAAAGTACGAAAAAAAAGTACAAGCAAAAAAAAAATAATATAAATTTTACATATAAAGATAACGTATAAAGACATACACATAACACATAAAAAAAACCCACATGCAGTTGAAAGATTAAGCGAGTGCGTATTATAATACAAAAATACGGCATGTCTTATCAATTTAAATATTTAGCCAAGCTACAATGTTTTGCACAACTAAAATTGAAGAATCATTTTGAATAAGACACATTAATTGAATTGATTAAAAAAAATAAGAATCAAATTAAGTTCTAAAATTACGTTAATGTAAAGTACTAAGTACTAAAATGCATATAAAACTCGATCGACTTTTTTCTACTTGTGGACATTATTGTAGTTATACATGTAATAGTAGGCTATTGTAATTAATCTTAATTTAATGGATTATTGTGAAACTCTTGTCATTTCTTGTTCCTTTTAGATATGCAAAACAGCTACTTACAAGAAAACGCCGAAATAATACACTACATGCATCTTCTAGACTTAGAATGTTTGAATGGAATGGAAAATTTACTGTCACAGAAATAAAAGGCTTTTTAGCGACAATTTTTAACATGGGCCTTATTCGAAAACCAAGTATAAAAGATTATTGGTCAAAAAAGTTCAAAAGTCAAAAAACACCTTGGTTTTCCGGAATGTTTTCAAGAAATAGATTTCAACTTTTACTTCGATGTCTTCACCTAGTTAATAACAAAAACACCCCGCAAAGAAACAGCGAGTTTTACGACCTGTCCGCATGGTTCAAGCCGATTGTAGAACATGCTAATATGGTTTTTAAGCGATATCTGACACCAAAAAGAGAGCTTTCAATTGATGAATCTTTGATAGGCACTAAAGCAAGAACTATCATGACTCAATATATACCATCGAAAAGTAGCAAGTTTGGTATCAAGCTTTGGATGTTGGTAGAGGCTTCAACGGGATATATTATACATTTTCTACCGTATAGGGGAAAACGGTATGATCCCATCCCAAATAATGAAACACAAGGGTGTCATGTTGTCTTTAAATTATTGAGATCTGCCGGTCTCTTAGGTAAATGGTTTCATGTCTTTTGTGATAATTTTTTTACGTCGATATCACTTGCTAGTCGTTTGTACACTGAAAACACCTATCTAACTGGCACCATCCGAAAAAATAGACATTTACCTAGATTAATAAAAGAGGCAAACCCTAATGCCAATCAGTCTGTGTTCGCCAGACGAGGTCCGCTTTTATGTTGTGCATTTAGAGAGAGGCCAAATAGAAAAGTTGTACGTTTTGTATCTACATATCATAACGGTATACACAATCAAAATGAAAAACCAAGCCTTGCTATAAGCTATAATCAATATATGGGTGGAGTTGATTTAAATGATATGATGTGTGGCATTTATGAAGATAAAAGAAAAACAAAAACCATGTGGAAAAGAGTCGCTATTAATATTTTTCACAGAATGCTTCTCAATGCTTATATATTGTATAAATATAATACTGACGAAAACCAGCAAATATCACGTTATGAATTTATTGTCTGTATAATTGAATCGCTTGCAACTGAACATAGACAACACCGTGATCGTGGTGGAGTAGAGAGAAATGTTGATGCAATGTCCCATGTAACCTTACAGAGATTACCTGGTAAACGTGAAAAAAACTGCTATCAGCCGTAAACGATCCAAAACTGTTTGCTTGAGGTGTGGAAAAGGTGTCCATGGACTTTGTGTACATCGACACCGTTGTGAAATTGAACTTTAAATACGTGCATATTATTAAAGGATATACATGTATATATTTCAGGAAAAATTAAATGTATTTATACTTTATTTATTATTTTTGCTTACTTGTATATAGTTTAATTATAATCAAACTAGGTTTGTCTCGAGTTGCCTTAGTTTTCCGAATATGGTTTAGTTCATTATTCCTATAAGTTTTGAGTTTCTGCGTGGTAATTTTCTTGGGTACGATCCGTGAACAAAAAAGTTCCATGTTTTTCTTCTTTTTCTGACAGCTTGATATCAGCATGAATAGTGAGAAACTGGGTGTACACGATGATGAACGAGAATTAAGTTCACTTGACTTTATTTGAAAAGGCACATCGAACATATTGAACGATAACTTTACAATGCAAAACTAAAACAGAAATTTCTTTTTAACTATGAAGTTGAAAGGTCTTGCAATTTTCAAAGGTTATTTTAGGTTGGAAGAGAGATTTTATGTTAAAACAAATTCAAAGTCAAATCAGGGTTTGATATCTTATCACTTTTTAAAACCTGTTCCGATATCGATAGACATGTAATACTTGCTACTGTATATTTTAAATACAGTACACGCCTATCATTTTATACGGACAAATGGTATGCAATCTCTAGAAGTTAATGCCTGAGTTCAGTATTTGCCGTCTTCATCATTTGATACCTACGATATTTCGTTATGCATTCATATTTTACAGTTTTTTTGTAACAATATTATATTTCATTATTTATTATTTTATTTTAACAGTTCTGTAATAAAGGACATAATTCTCTTTTTGTTTACATAATAGTTGTGTTATATCATCAGAAAATGAGAACAACGAACTTCCAAAAAAAAATTAAAAATTAAGTTGAGTAAAATCCATCCATAAATTGCGCGCACTTCACATAACATTTCCTGCTTCATTGTAACGTCAAACAATGGTTGTTACGTACGACGTCACTGTACTTACCAGATAACAAAAATATTAGTTCACAAGAGGTCGTTTTTCCATTTTTTTAAATCCTGCATTCTAATACAAGATTCAGTTACAAACTTTAAGAGATGTGTTTAAAAACGTACACAATAGAACTTACAGTTAGATATTAAAGTTTTAAACGTTTTTATTTTACTAAAAAATAAATGTTTATTGCATGTGAATTGATATTGAAATATTTCAATTATTTCTTTAAAAAAAAACGGAAAATATAAAATTAGTTTTGCTCATTAGGATGGTTGAATTACATTTTAATGCAATTTGTATGTAACAATTTTTTTCATTGGCTAAAAGTTGCCGTCAAATCCACAGTTGATCAGGCGTAACTAAGGAGGGACAACCATTTTGAAATGATTAAATCATCAAATGTTCGATTACTTCTATATAATCCAAAATAAAACAACACCTTCCTCGAATTCGCCGTTTTAAAGTTATTTTATCCGAATTTGAAGCGTACAGGTAACGTAAAAACCTCCAGTTTGTAAGTTTTCATTTGTATGACGTCACGTTTACCCATGACGTCTTTGTGCCAAAATCATTCATAAAGTTTCGCGGATTTTTTTTTATTTGTCAAATTTAAACATTTTTCCAAGTTTTATCGTATTATTTCTTTTTGAAATGCATTAGAATCGGAATAACAGTACTGTAGTTGAAGAGTTGCCACCGTCAATTTTGATTTGACGGTCGCAAATCTCCGTTTTACTGTATCCGCTACGCGTCGCCAGTAAAACTGCATTTGCGACCGTCAAATCTACAATTGACGGTGGCAAATCTTCAACTACAGTACTGTTATTCCTTAAATACATGTCATCCCCTAGGGCTACTCAAGATGTAATAATTAGAAACCCTTAGGGTCTAAAAAATCATTTACTTATACATTGGTATGCTATATGGAGAAATAACCAAAACACAATAAATGAAACATATATATATATCACAACTAGAAAATGGATTTGATTAATGGTTAAAAGTGACACAAATGTCCATTGTTACAGATATGGACCTAAATTACAAGTGTTCATCATCCTATATACAAATATACTGTTACAAAAATCCACGGATTACTTACACATGTTACATCATATCTCTGTTGGATTTTTTTACAAGAAAATGATTTATACTGTCTACTTAAAATATCGACAGAGGGCGTCAATGTTAAATATCATGGATTAAAACGAAACATTTTTCTGGTGTTTTTATGGTTATTAGTTGTCTCATGTGTTGTCCTTTTACTGTAACATCTATGACGTTTTTGTATACGGTGTTAATGTAAATTGCACATAATTGATTAATTCCTTTCTGTTCACAACAATGTTATTTTTATAAAAAATAGAAGATTTTGTATGATTGACAATTGGACAACTTTCAACCAGAGACGAAATGATGTGGAAATTAGCCACTACGGATCACTGTACGGCCTCTAACAATGAGCAAAACCCATACCGCATATGAAGCTGTAAAACAATTCAAACGAAAAACAAACAAGATGTACAACAACAAACAACAACCACTGAATTACAGGCTCCTGACTTTGGACAGGCACATACAGAATGTGGCGGGGTAAACATGTTTATATTTTTTTATAGGATGTTGATTTTTCTACGTTAGTGAATACAACGCAGATAGGTTCGATTAAAAGCACTACACGAAAAGGCAGATTTACAACAATTTGGGCAATCATGTAAATGTTTGACAAATGTAACTACTTTTCTGTCAGATATATTTGCGGACCTACTAATGTATAGGTAAATGCATTATTCCTTTGGCATTATTTTGGACATTCTCAAAGATATGCTAAAGATAATTATTTCATTTCCATATCTTTATTCATATTCTAAAGATATGTAAAGATAGGCCTTATATTTGCATGCACTTTCCAGGATAGGAGATGTATGCAAAGTTTAAAATTTACATAAATGTTTTACAGAGGTGTGGGCAGTTTTGAGAGACCGCGGTTTATAAAACATTTACAACCAATGTAAATGCTGTCAAATGTTTATGTTATATTTGCAAACGTTTTTCGATATCGTTTATGCATGTAAAGAAATGTATTTTATTTACTAATACTTTCCAGTATTATAGTTATTTTGATAAATATCGATATTTGCAACATATCTTTACAGACGTATGCAAAGTTTTGAGAGACCGCGGTTTATAAAACATTTACAACCAATGTAAATGCTATCAACTGTTTGTGTTATATTTGAAAACGTTTGTCGATATCGTTTATGTATGTAAAGTAGTGCATTTTATTTACTTATACTTTCCATTATCATAAATATTTTGATAAATATCGATATTTGCAACATATCTTTACAGACGTATGCAAAGTTTTGAGAGACCGCGGTTTATAAAACATTTACAGCCCAAGTAAATGCTGTCAAATGTTTGTGTTATATTTGCAAACATTTGTCGATATAGTTTATGTATGTAAAGACATGTATTTTATTTACTAATACTTTCCACTATCATAGTTATTTTGATAAATATTAATATTTGCAACATATCTTTCTAAAACATTTACAACCAAAGTAAATGCTGACAAATATTTGCTTATTTTTGCAAACATTTGTCGGATGTATTTATGTATTTATGTACGTAAAGAAATGCATGTTATTTATTTCATAGTCAGTATATGAAACATTGATACTTTTAAGTTGTCTTCACACAGGTATAGCTTTGCGAGACTGCAGTTTATATCTCGCATGCACAACAAACGTAAATGAGGGTCATGATTAGAGCTAAAAGAAGAAAAAAAAACCAATTTACTCCCAAAAAATTAGATAAAAAGGGTCTAATATATATACAGAATAGAAAATAATCATGACAATGGGCATAAAATATAAAATAAATAGAGAAATATGATCTAAATTATCATAGAATACAGATATGAAAGACCCTATTTAGACCCTAGTAAATGCTGTAAGATGTGTCGATTATTTCGCATTTACGGAAAAAATAAATCCATATATTGTATTGTACTTTTTGCAGAAAAGTTCACGTATTGATGGTTTCAGAGAGTCATACCGAGCGAATATTTGAATTGAAGTAGATATTGTTCTTCCCGATTCAAAACAGAACTGCTTAAAGATATAATTAATGATATTAAAAAATGGCAAGGTGCTTTTTATATGTCGGACCGATGATATTTTTTTCTCTTTAAATAAATAAGTAAATCTCCAAAGCTTTACTACAGAACCATGGAAAAAAATTTAAACAGTAATGGGATTTTTAAATTTTTTTTAAGATCTTGCTTGCATAATAAAACACTGCTTTAAAATGTTCATAATTATTTCAATATAACTTGAGCCAAGGCGTGTGTTTTGCATGATCCTATAAATTGAAAATACACGAGTATGCACATACATGTATTTTATCAGAATTTTGTCAAAATGTTTATGTTTACAATTGAAAATGTCTAATAATACAATGAAGAAAGAGATGACGATGATGGGAGTTTTTAACGACCTCGACTGGCTATACTGCGAAGAAAGAGCATGAATTAACTATCCCTTAATAGGTGGTAAATGTGTCACTTGTATGTAAATGAAGGGATTTTCCTGACTGTGAAATGGTTCATCTTTTAACACTACAGGGTACTTTAAATTTAATGTGTTAATTACCAAAATGTGTTTATTAGTTACCAAAATTGATCAAATACAATGTAACGCTAATTGTGTATAATAAAATCCAGACGTTGTAAACAGATTATACCAATTACGCAACTCAAGAGTTGCCAGATAAAGACATCATTAAACATGCAGTTTGTATTCGTGAAAACGTGTTAATACTTTGAAAAACGCAGATAATTTAAAGTTTATATGCTAGAAAATTAAAAGAGAAATAAGGACAGTTACTGTAACATTGCATCTAAAAATATGTTGAAATTATATACAGTAAAACTGTTTTTAACAATTATCTTTTGTAGAATATTATATATAAAAAAAAAATTCTCGTTTCCCCGCTTCTCATACATGTAGCAGATATAATAGATTCGATGCAAAGCAAGTAGTTTAATTTTTGAATCAGGTATAATCTCTGTATTTCGTGTTTTAACAAGAATAAAAATGACCAACATTAATGAAAAAAAAAACTATATCAATTTCAATAACCTTCCTGCTCCTGTATCAGTTTTATTCTGAAGATATATATAGTAGTATTCAATCAATTCAATATTTTAATAAAATATCTTGGTGCCCTTTGGTTTCCCGATCTTGACTTTATCCTATTTAAAGGTATAATGATATAAAAAAAAAATCCCAGTACATGTATTTGTTCTAATCGAAGGCTCAAATTTTTAAAAATGTTTCTTAGCAATAGCATTTCATTTCAAATCAAAATAATGATTATTTTGTTGCTGAATGATGTAAAGTTAATCGTCAATATCGAACTCTACCTCCGTTTTCTCACCAGTTACAACATATTAAAATTTGAAAACCTTTGGATGAAAGGTTCATAAGTCATCGCACGGAAACGTTTGGAGCAGTCCGCTTGCTCGTCCGTAGTAC
The DNA here is from genome assembly GCA_019925275.1 of Mytilus edulis. Taxonomy (NCBI): domain Eukaryota; kingdom Metazoa; phylum Mollusca; class Bivalvia; order Mytilida; family Mytilidae; genus Mytilus; species Mytilus edulis. Next base: position 88,810,055 of record CM034354.1, on the reverse strand, counting down.
AACAATAAATCAATAACGGGACTGGAAATCCGGTAATAAAAATAGCAAGTCATCAATAAATGTAAAATAAATCCGGTTTACTGTCACATTCTGACATCCTCGTGTTTATGTCGTATACTTGTAAACTGGTGTTTGTCTTTGAGTCGCTTTTTGTTTTTACTCAAAGCAATAAGCAGTTAGTCGGCACTGATTTTTGAAACTTGTCAGCAACAAGGCTGATATATACCTGATATATAAGTTTTATAAAAATCTGGCAAGAATTGTACACGTTTAGAGAGCTAACAAGACCGGACGGAAGGACGGACGCCCGATATTTCAATGTCCACATCAACGCGTCACGCTGGGACTAATCTTAAAATCATTTTTAATTTAGATTCATATTAATTTGCACTTTGGTTTTCGGAGATTGGTGTGTTTTTTGGTGTTTTGAGTTAGATATGATATACAGGCCTGGTACAGCTGGTAAAAAACGCACCTTTTCACAAAGTGGGGAGACAAAACGACTCACATGCGATTAGCAAAGGTGCCTTTTTGTGGGGGCATATTGGTCACATGGGCGTCGAGAAAAGCACGAGAGTATTCACAGTCTTATAAGGAGTTTTTCTAACAAGTATATAAGTGTTTATGTAAATTAAAAGGGTTGCTATTTATTTATTTGCAAAAATGGAAATGTGGGATATATACAGCAACCGGCCAATTAACGACAATCAAAACCAAAGACATATAGATAACACGTGACTAATGCAGAATAAACAAGTATTTTTCTACTGCTAATCTGTTACGGTAGTTTGAGTAAAGATTTGTTGGTTTCTTGAATATGAAAGTTAATAATTATAAAAAAAAAGAAGATGTGGTATGATTGCCAATGAGACAACTCTCCACAAGAGACCAAAATGACAGAAATTAACAACTATAGGTCACCGTACGCCCTTCAACAATGAGCAGAGCCCATACCGCATAGTCAGCTATAAAAGGCCCCGAAATAAGTATATTTAGTATACCAAGTATTAAATCTATCAAATTATAACAACACATGTTCACAACAATAGTAAGATTTAAGCTATAACAGCAACATAGTTTATTCTCCTAGTACGCATTTGTTAGTCTTGAAAAAACTCAAACCATTATGACATAAGGAGATGTGATATGATTGCCAATTAAACAACTTTCCATCAAAGTCAAAATTAAATGACGTACATGTGTTTGCTATATTTGATATCTCCCAATTACCATCCACTATGAACTGCTTATACAAAAAGATAATTTGTCACCAAATGATTTATAATAATTTATAAAATAGAACATCATTATAATATGCTAATTTAAATTGTGCTCCCTTGGCTAAATACTGGGATCATATTGTTTTACCAGTGTCCTTTCGAGTCGACAGTCCCGCACTTTTGTATACTAGTATAAGATTATACGGCTGATTTCGTAGGATTATGTACAGTTTTTAAGCTTAAACTTTTAAATGATGTACCTGGTGTTATTACATACACTAACGATTCGCATCTTGTCAATGTTTTCTTTTTTTTATGACAGGTTGCTAAATTTGGCATTTTCAAATATATTGCGCCGATATATGACACTGACATTTACATCTATAGGTCACGGTACTGCCTTCAACAATGAGCAAAGCCATACCGCATAGTCAGCTATAAAAGGCCCCGAAATGACATATGCAAAACACTTCAAACGAGAAAACAAACGACCTAAATTATGTACAAAATAATGAACGAAAAACAAATATGTTACATAGCAACAAACTAAATTACAGACTACTTGACTCGGGACAGGAACATACAGAATGTGGTCAGGTTAAACTCGTTTAAAGGCGCCCACCCTATCTCCCTCTAACCCGGGACATAAACTGGACCCCTAATGTGTTCCCTTATCGCTACACTAACGGTGCGAAGCTTAAGATGGAATTGTGGACCAGTTTAACTTGGGACAGTGGTGTAACAGTACAACATGAGAATAATCTGTAGAAATCAGTTAAAAAAGGCTTAACTCATCAGATTGATACACATAGAATACATCTTAAAAAAACAGAGTGGACGTGGAAGGGTACTTATACATCCCAACAACCAAAAGACTTTAAGTACAGAGTACTCGCAGTTACTGACAGCTAGTTGAAAGCTAATAACAACTAATACAAAAAGCATGCATCTTAAGAGGCATAAATAATCCGGGATATAATGTTAGTTTTTAGTTTTCTCCGTATATAAAAACAAAGCCATCTATTAAAAAATCTTTAAAAAAAAAAAAGTTAAAACAAGGCATTTTCCCTGTGTAAATTTGTCGTAAAAATTGACGTTTTATAATCAAATTTACGAAAAAACAAAAATGGTGACCGCCATTTTTTTTTATTACATATTCCAATGTAACTCGATTCAAAGTACAAGTGTGCCAAAAAATTTTGAAATCGGGAGATATGCCATTCGGTGTCGTGTTATCTTCAAATATAAGTACATAGTTTTGGATTATGAAGAAAAATTGCCCACATCGAGGGGAACACGAAACTGCATTGAAAATGGAAAAAAATCTGGAGCAAAATTAAACATACAAATCTAGGTTAGAAAAAGACACTACTTTTAAAAAAGAAATAAAAAAAATAAACATTAAGAGATACAATCATAATAATTTCGAATTTAGTGAAATAAAAAAAGACGTAGATAACTAGAATGGCATCTTCTATGAGAATGTGGATGGAGTTTACAGAATAGAGAATAATGGGCTAAAAAAATAAAGAATAGAAAAGAAAAGGATAGGCCAAAAATTTGAGAATAGAGAATAGTGGGCTTCTGGAATATAAAAAATAGAGAATAATGGGCAAAATTTATATAGAAAAGAGACAAAATGGCGTAAATAATATTAAGAATTGAAGAACACCCACCTCCCTCTTTTTCCAGACCCTCTTTTATCCTATGACTGTTAAAAGAAAGAAGCGCCGTAATTCATAGGAACAAATAGATTTGAAATATATTATTTTTTCTCATAATACTCTTTACCCTTCTCGGAACGATCGGTTAATTTTTGTTTGCTCTATTAAATCGTCTTTAAATTCTCATAGCATATGATATTTGTCAACATTCTTTTTTTACTGAAAACTTTACAGTGGTCAGGAGCACCCCAATCTTTATCTTAGTAAATGAAAATAGAAACTGCAGTTTTTTTTCCCAGCGCAAAACTGTTGTCCTAACAAACAAGAACCTACTAAGTTTACGAAACATAACAAGTAGATGCATCACAGGAAAGCAGTATTTCACATACCCCCCCCCCCAAAAAAAAAAAAATCAATAAAAAAAAAATCACTGTTGCTAGTAACTGGACTATGACCTGCAACCCCCAATGCTAGTCTATACGGGTGCAGTACTAGTCCATAACTTATATGTGCATTGATTAGTAGATACAATCATGAAATGAGTGTGCGTCTCTTGCCAATAGCAATTCATTTTAACATTTGAGCTACCTGTGATTTTTTTTATTTTTGAAGCATTTTTTACAATGACTATTAATTTATAAACTAACCTCACATTTTGAATTGTAATTTGAATATATGGGCATTGATAGATTCTGCCAGATTTGCACTTTGCATAATTAACTAATTACAAGTTAATTTATTTAAAAAGGTCACGTTTGGTACCCAAAGAACTAAAACATCAATAGATAAACCTTTAAATTGAAGTTCAACCTGCATAGGTATTACAACATCGTGAACGGAGGAGTTGTATGTAAAATAAAAGTTTTTGTTTTATTCTTTTATTGGAAAATATTTCAACTTATTTAGAGTTTTAAACACTTGTCAATGCGATTAAACAAATTCAATAATGGTAGTTTATGTTTGTTGCCCCTCTTTCCTTATTTTCCGCCTGTGTGGAAAGCAAGTACAATGATACATGTGTTAGACTCGGCTGTTAAAGGACAAATGATACATGTAGTTATTTTAAGACTTTGCGTAAATATGTATGAGAAAGAAGTGCAAGATATTCCATAACTCAAACACGAATCACATACTTTTCCGCTAAAACTATAAGTCTATACTTCGTCCTGTTGTACAGGGTACAATTGCCTTATATTTTTTTAAAGATAGGTTTTCCATGATACGAGCCCCTATCAACATTAATGTAATATGTATTTGTCGTTTACAAATCTTCTTGAATTATGTTAAAACTTTTTGAGACTTATACAACCTTTAATCTTGTTTCAATGTTATTTCAATTAAAATGTGTTCAAAGACTATGTTAAATGCAATTATTGCAACAACAAAAAAACAAAAAAAAAACTTATTTGATCATGATAGAAAATATAAACAGCTGCGCCATGAGCGCATGCTACGCCCGTCACTTTATCAAAGAATAAAGTTGAATAACTTCTCAATGTCATATCAGAAAATCATGAAAAACTAAAGGGGGGTTATCTTAATAGATATAAACCAGTCACCAAACTTTTATGATTACTGCTCAAAGCATTGTCCGAAAACTGGAAAGTCCTCCCTTTTTTATGAATAAAATCACGTAACTCTGAAACTTAACTTCTAAAAGTTATAACATTAAAAAGGGAGCTTACGTTAATAGATATAAACAATTCACCAAAGTTTCATAAAAACTGCTGAAAGAATTTTTGAGTTATTGTCCGAAAACTGGAAAATCACCCCTTTTTACATAAATGAAACCCCATAACTTGGAAACTTAAAAACTAAAATTTATAAAAAAACGAAAGGGAGCTCACGTCAATGGATATAAACAATTCACCAATTGGTGAAAGTGTTCTTGAGTTATTGTCCGAACACAGGAAAATCCCGCTTTTTTTCATAAAAAAACCCCCAAAACCCGGAAACTTGAAATCTAAAATTTATAAAAAAACGAAAGGGAGCTCACGTCAATAGATATTAACAATTCACCAAAGTTTCGTGCGAATTGGGCCAAGCGTTTTTGAGTTATTGTCCGACATGTTGACGACGGACGGACGGACAGACGGACAACGGTATACCATATTACGTCTCATAAACGGGGGTATAAAAAACGATTCCTGTCAAAGAACATATGAACGCTGTAAAATTTTAGGATAAAATAGGCGGTAAATGAGATTTCGAATGACTGATAGTTCGATAACTTGTTTTAAGTTTTGCGTATTTAAAACAACACAATCAAATGACAACGGGAGCATTGTTTTAAGACAATTTATAAATCATAAAGAAATGATAATTATTTGTGCCTTATTATATTGATGGATATTGATATTAGCGGTTGTCTTCTATTGATCTTTTCGGACCAGATCTTTCTGTAAAAGGTGATAATTGTCACACTTAACTGCTGATATACTCTGTTGATCGGAGGGAGGGCGACATCTCATGGAATGATATTATCTATCGATTTTGTTTGATTTTATTGGTAAATTGTGTGTCAATTATGACACGTGACTCACTGGTTCTTTGTTTGTAACTTTTTACTTTAACAAGAAAGTTTTTGCTGAGGACCCTTCATGAAGCACATGGAATTCAACATCTCGTGAAAGGACTAACGGATAAGGAAAATATTCGTCGATAGATTTAACGTTTATATAATTATGTGTGCAAACTAGCCGATTCTTTTAAAAAAAGCATTCTCTCAAGATGTGTTTTGTGTCAAATATTATGTGGTAACTTTACTACAGATGAAGGAATATTTCTACACTATTTCAGAAACTTGGACTTTTTATAAAAACTTGATAAATCGCTCGATAACCTTCCGAATGCTACCGATTGATTTTAAATTTGTTACTATCTAGTATTGTTTTGGCTTAATTTGTATATGTGTATTATTTCTACCAGTAACAAGAGACATATATATATAGTATATATGTCTCTGCAGTTACATATTGTAGTATATGTCTCTTTTAAAAAAAAGTAAATTCTATGTTTTATAAGCAGAGTGAATTATGACTCGTGCTGCGCAATTCCAGAAGTTTCAAAGAGATACTCAAAGGAAACGATCGTGTTATGCTACGCGAATGAACCATCATAACTTCCCGAGAGTAGAAGATTTTGATGGATAAAGAAATTCACGCAGTGCATCAAGAGATCAAGAACCGATTTTGAAGACCCGATTTTTTTTTTTTTATTAAAACGAAATTATTAAAATACATGTATAATAAAGGATATTACCAATATGCCAAAACTAATCCCAAAGCAGCTATATTTGTCATATCATAGCTTTACCAGTAAATCTATGGCAATATTTGTCCATATAATCTGCACCTTTCAAATATATCAGCAAACTAAAAGCAAATATAACTATTTACCATACATTTCTAGCTGTCTTAAATATCTTTCTTTATACTATCTTTGCATACATATTCAAAGTTTCATATGCTCAATATATTTACACATACATTTGTAGCTGTCTGAAATATTTTTCTTGATCATTTCTTTGCATATGTATTCAAAGTTACATATGCCCAATATATTTACACATGTCATTGATATAATCATTTGGCCACATTTCTTAATTAAACAAATTGTCTGCAAATCTATGTATTTACCATACATTTAGGAATATGATCAAAGGCTTTTGATATGTTCTGATTTGACATACATTTCAGCCGACTATAAAGACTAACAAAAATATTTCTTTACAATACATTTGTCAGGTCTCTGCAGATTAAAGGAAATGATGCTTTACACCCCTCTATAAAGTTCTCGTTTTCAATTGGTTTACATACCAGGCAAATGTAGATGCACCTTTCACTTTATAACCCCTATAAAATTATTTGAATGATGATGCTTTGCTACCTAGACAAAGAAACAGATTTGCGGATAAATTTACATCATAGAAAAATACATGACAAAGATTTTCATTTGCAGAGGTATACAAATACATAAGTTTGCGAAAGTTTTGAGATGGTTATAAATATATGCAAATTCTAAACTTTAAAATGGTTTGATTAGGTGTTAATATATTTTATAAACCGCGGTCTCTCATAACCGCCCATAGGAGGGTATAGCACAAGAAATGTTGATATTTACTACATGTAAAGACAAGATAAACTAAATGCAGCGGTTTGTAAATATATGTAAATGTCGGTCTCTGGATACATTTACATAACATTTGCATACCTCTTCAAATCCGGAATTTCGTGTAGTGAAGATTTTTTAAAACGTTATCAAATTCAAATGTAAATATCATTTGAAATGAAGATATCTATTATTAAGATACTTCCCTGTTTTATGGGCTGAACTCAAAAGACTTTATTACTGGTATATCATTGCATCTCTCATGTCTCTTGAAGCATCAATAATTGAGATTTAGTTTCTAGTTGTCTTAGTAAAATATATCGTGATACATGTATATGTCCAATCTTTTGGCACAAGTTTTATACATTGTATATACACATTATATATGATGAATAACTACAACTGTTGTTTCAAATCAAGAATGCTTTATTCTAAATACAAACAATGACATACCTTGATTTATTCTATCATACTATTAAATACAAAAACTGATGTAAAGTCTTACCTTTATCCTATTAAGAAAAATACATGGACTTCAAGTGTGGGAATATTTGTTGCTCTGTGTAAGAAAAAGCCTAACGTGAGCCAACCCCCGGCTTTTGGTGGGGTTCGTTTAGTTCAATCTTTCTATTGTATGTGGTGTTTTGTGAACTGTTGTGTGTCTGCTTGTCGTTTTTTCGTGTGGCCATTTCTTCGATTTTTGACCTTTTGATTACGTCCTTGGTATCTTTCCCTTTTTCAGGGGCGTGTCCAGGATATTTGAAAGGGGGGGCGTAGAATAAAATATTTCGCCGAGCGAAGCGAGGCGAAAATTTGTTTGGACCTTTTTTTGGCTTAAAAACATAAAATAATAGAGAATTGCACTAATGTAACGGTTCCTGACTTGGAGCATGTATATTTTATAGTTAAAGTGTCAGGGTGTGACATTTTTTTTGCCGAGTTTTCTCCATTAATTGTCTATGGTATATTAAAATGATTGGATGGATCTTAACAGCAGTAGACCAATAACGAGAAATTCCAAACTCAAGGGTATAAGGAGTAACTTAACATTTCAATACCTAGGCCAGGATTTTATGAACGAGAGGCGTGATTACGGTTGAGGGTCCATGGGGAAGCTCAGAAGCTCGAAGTTAGTGTCACACAAAACAACCAAAATTCATGTATTATACTGATTTACTTACCGTTTAAAGGCGTTTTGGTTGTTTAAAAAAGGTGTCCAAGACACCTTGATACGATTTTAAGGTCTTTTGACGTTTTGTTTTTGACATCGACATCTTTGCGAATTCTTTATCACATCAACAACAATGGATACTAATCGCAGAGTCGAACACGCCGGACTCCGAGAAACGAAATTTTACGGTTGATGATGACCCATCAAATTGGGGAATCAGTTTAAAAAGAAATCAGAGTATGTGTTTAATTAATGAATATGATAAATTGCCATCATTCAATACAATACTAGCAGATTATAACGATAGTTTTTTTTTTTTTTTTTTTTAAAGGGGGGGCGTACGCCCATTACGCCCTTACCTGGACCCGCCCCTGTTTTTGCACAACTATTGTTGAGGGGCGTTGGTTAGGCCGCTGTTTGGGATGTATAAATACGTAGCCAGGTCCGGTCTGATAGGTGATGTAAACTAAAAGTTACAAAGCTGATATAATACCAACTCCTCTGCGTGTAAATATACAGAGCAACTTTTCGTAAGTTGCCAGTGTTTGAATTTACTGCCTAATTAATAATTGAAAATGTGAGAAATATCTGTTACAATTCATGTGACTGCTCAAGAACTTTTCATGTATCAGAAAAATATGTTTATACCAGTTTAGGGTTCAACCTAACATTTTCACGAGGTAACTAAAATGAAACTTAAATTATATTGCAAACAAGATATTGATTTATAAGATAATTGCAGGGTTTAGTGTACTGTTAACTTAATTCTCTCCTCGGAATTATCTAATAGCTTATGTCGGTGATTTGAATCAAAATTGTTAAAATGATCTTTAAAATGGTCGACCCTTTAGTGGTGTCCTATTGTTATATTTTCTCGTGCTAATTACCAGTTAATGATAAATGAAGCCCGCATGCTAAGCTTTTCCCCAATTAAATCAATTAAATAATTTTGTTCATTTAGAAAATTAAATGTGTTGAAATTTTACGACACATCCATGTAGTGCAGACGTAAACAAAATCATTTGAAGTCAAATTAAGCTTAAAAATCAGAGACTCAAAAATGACCATAATGACTAAACTAGAGGGTTTAATGAGCATAAATGCTTCAGTAATTAGCGACTACCACAAAAATCTAAATATATATCCATTTGCGGTCCCATGTAAATGTACAATTAAGGGTAATCGTTGTTTTTATCAGTGTAAATAGTTTTAGACCTTTGTGCTTCTTGGGAGATATTGAACATTTAGAACATTTTTGGAATAATGTGAAATCCTCCATAAAAAAATATTTTCAAATGAGAATCGAATAACGAGTTACTGTAAAAGGTAATTGGGTAAGTTTGAATAATCAGGTCTTTAGTAAAATTAAAATGAACCATCCATTAACACGAATGTATATTCTCCCGACAAATACAACAAATGGAAGTGTTTAACTACCTTGACTGGCTATACAGCCCTCGCACGGTCGGCTCGGTGCCCGAAGGCGTTTGGTGAGCATTTAAATAATTTTTGCCGGTATCGGTTAGGAACAGGTGGTGGTCGCCATTTTGGAGGTCGCCATCTTGGTTTTGTGAGCTGTTTTGGTTTGGTTTGTTTACTATTTTGATGTTATTCTTCAAAACGGCTGCTTTCAGGGCCGGTTTGGTCAGCTTGGCAGCCCGCTAACCTCGATGATGGAGTACTGGTAGATGAGTCGTGGACGTAGTTCTAAAGATGACAGGAAGCGTTATCAGGACCAAAGCCGTGAGGCAGTGAAATGCAGTTCAATCACCCAACACCTAAAATACAGCCCTCGGACGTTAATCGGCATAACACTCCCCATGATACAATGGTTTTGGAGTGCATGTTAACGCGGGTACGCCAACTACTACGTCTACTGTACGGCTTGGGTTGGTTTCTCGCATCTTAAGTAGTAAGTCGTTGATCATCTAACTGTAAACCCTCATCGAAGATAGCGGGTAAAGGAGAGCTGGCCCAGCACGTCCGTTCAGCTGTAATGACTGAGACGTGACTGAATGATAATGTATTGTCCCGACAAATGAATTCATTTCTCTCTACTAATAGAAAAATACAAAGATTTGGTATGATTGCCAATGAGACAACTTTCTACCAGCTGAGACCAAATGACATAGAAATTAACAACTATAGGTCACCGTACGGCCTTGAGCAAAACCCATACCGCAAAGTAAGCTATAAAAGGCCATGAAATGAAAAATGTTAAACAATTCAAACAAGAAAACTAACGTTTTGATTTATGTACATAACAATAAACGAAAAACAAATAAGATATACAGCAACACACGACAACCACTGAATTACATGCTCCTGACTTGAGACAGGCACATGCATAATGTGACGGGGTTTAATATGTTTGCTGGCGCCAAACCCTCCCCCTAACCTGGGACAGTGGTGAAACAGTACAACATAAGAACAAACTATAAAAATCAGTCGAAAAGGGCTGAACTCATCAGATCGATACAAAGCACAAAAAATCCAACAAAAACACAAAAGACACAAAATACAGATCTGAGAGTAATCGCATTTACTGAATGCTAGTTCAAAACAATAACAAAAATCAGGTATCTAAGACTAATATATCAATCAGTACACATCCAACATCCAATGGATTTAGTATAAAGACGTCATTAATAATCGGAGAAAACATGACCTTGTGCAATACCAAAATATAGTCGATTATATTTGTTTATTACAATTTTACATGCTTCGAATTTCAAAATTTGGTAATCAACTGTAATTCGTAAAATAACTTATTATCATACACAAGGATTGACTTGATATAGAACCATGGTCATCCTTGGACTTCTCCAATCCGGTAGTGAAAACAGTGCTTACTGACGTTGTTCGTTTGGCTGTGTGGAATGTGGAAACACGCAACCACATCCGATCGGATTTGGGACGTGAAATTAGATACCCCGTTAAGCAAGGGAGTCATGATATCTGCACGTAAAAACCTTTATAACAACTCTTTGAGGGATCCGTAGGTGGTCTGTAGCAAGTTAACATTTCTGCACCTATCAAACATATCCTCTTTTCAATTTGCTGTCGAAATTCCCACCTTTCACCCCGGTCAACACACTTTGCATAACCTACATGTCCCTTGTGTTAGTAGTTAATTTGTTCTAGCCCTGAACGAATTGTTTGCTACTGGACATTAAAAAAACAATCAATCCATCAATCCATTTACAAATTAAGACTATAATTATACCGATGACGAAATGTAATGAAAAGATTAACCAGCACTATGTTTCAAGGTTTGTCAAGGTTCGCGAATTTTAACTTGTCTATTTTGAATTCCGGCGGAGGAAGATACAAACACTACGATTTTTTTATATGGAAAATTACATAAACTAAAATTTAATAAATACTTGGTGCTTTATGTCTGTCCGTAAGTATGACAAGCATGTGAAAGGTCATAATAAATGTGATATGAAAATACCCTGCTTTGTACTATATCAATAGGCTGAGACTGATTTTGAAAGTGCTACTTACTCACAACGTAACAATCCGCGGGTAGACATATCATCTTTCTTAAAACATTATTCTGACTCTGAGCAGTTGGCTCAGTCTTTGCTGTAACTCTTATATGCCACATTTTTGCGACAATGAAAAACTACGAGACAACCACAGCTGTTTGTTTATATAACGGAGGTTACCAATGATCTTCCATCAACTAAAAATAATATGAACAACTATAAAAACCCTCTAAAATATAAACAATTATCCACAGACTATGTTCCTGGTAAAGGATCACTTACAAAGGGTAGGTAAATGTATATATTAAATTGTAAGAGTTACATATACTGTATACATTAAATATTAAAATCTTGAAAAAAGGAAGATATGTATTTGCGATATATACATATGCTTCCGATTTAAGAGCACATAATACATGTCTCTGCAATAACCTACATCTGGTACGATTGAGAACAACGTTTCTATAAAAACCTTAACCTCGTACGATGGAGACCAACGTTTCTATTATAACCTTCACATCGTACGATTGAGACCATTGTTCCTATAATAACATAATTTTACCTTATACGATGGAGACCAACGTTTCTGTAATGTTTCTATAATAACCTTCACCTCGTACAATATTGAGACCAACAGTGTTAAAAGCCAGATATATAAATCATTTTTGAATCAAAAGTTTATAAATAAATCGACACCACCTTCAACATTCTCCCATATATTTAGATAATATCAAGAGTTAATCAGTGTATAAATTGAATTTATAATTGCCGATGCGTTTTTATGGAGGAGCATATTGATAACATTTACAACAGAGACGAATTAGTTTTAAACCGATTTATATCTTTATTCTCATAAAGGCCATGTATAACATCGGTACAGCAATAAGAGTACTTCTCTTCAGATAAACAAAACCAAATTCAAAATCGTAAGCCTGCTGATAGTTTGATAGTATCATGTACAAGTTTATACCTGTTGATAATATAACACTATTAATTCCCAGCAAACTTGAATTTTGACTTAGCAACATGTTGTTAAGAGTATACACTTTTATTTCAAAGCAATTTTGATGTTTGACTTGCCGTCATGTTGTTATGAGTATACAGTTTTTGTTAGGGCCGTCTTTAACTTGCAAAGGGTTGAGAGATTTTGCTCCATATTGGAGACCTTATTGTGACTGTTTGATTGACTGATTGTTTGTGTTTAACACATTTGTCAACACTCTTGGCTATATCGTGGCGGCAAGTTTTTTTTTTTGGTGGAGGAAGCCGGAGTGCCCGGAGACAACCACCGACCTTCGGTAAGAAAACTAGCAATCCTGGTCAATTAATATCGGAGTCGAACGCACCTGCCAAGAACGGGATTCGAACTCACAACCTCAATGTTAAAAGGCTTGTGGTCGCTGTAGATGAACTACTGAGACCCCTCGGCCACAGAGACACCTCTGTGACTTTTAGATGAAGAACAGCAATAAAAGCGCTGTTCCTTTCGTTTGGTTCTTTCCTTGCGTGGCTAGAGATTTTGTATCAATTATAGATACACCATATCCGTTCCTGTCCATTCTTTTTTATGTATCTTTAATTATTGAAAAATAAAATCTATTTCATGAATGATGTAACTTTTAAATATATATATATATTTTGTAATGTACAGAATCATATTACATGATCCATCGCCCTGTAAGATTAATCGTTGACTATTTATTCAGTCATTTTATATATATACATTTATATATAATATTTATATCACACAAAAAGAGAGAGAAAAAAAAAGATTTATATCATATAAATATAAGTTAAATGGTCGAATCGACAAAACGTACCATTTGAACAATATGACACTTCTAAATATATAATGTAAATGGCTGTTTCACACTAGTTTGTTTACATTTTTTTAGTTTTAAAGTTTGTTTTAATTGTGTTTTTTTTTAATGAACCTGGTCCTTTATGTGTTTTCATTTTATGGTGCAAATGAAATGAGAATATTGTGATTAACTTCAGAACCGATTTTTTTTTTAATATGCAAGCGAGTCCAGTCAGGATTAATTGAAGCGTGTACTTATTATTTTTGAAGCATACATGCATTTCATTACGTATATGTATACATTATAATTCCATACAGCTTGAGTGAAAACAATATTCATATTTCGTCGTGTGAATCTTTTAGTGTTATATGTCTATTTTTGATAAAAATGGAGAGATATATATATTTGATATCCAAGTGCAATGGCCTATATCCCTATACAACTATAATACGAGATTTTGTCAGACCTACACTGTTCTATCTTCACACCCCCATTGGATTATAATAGCTGATTAACCTAGTTAGTTCAGAGAAAAATATTTTCATAGTGTTGTATCTATTGACGTCAAGTTGGTTACTTATTCCTTATTCCTTATTCGTTACTTATTCCTTATTCCTTATTCGTTACTTATTCCTTATTCCTTATTCGTTCCTTATTCGTTATTCTTTATTCGTTACCTATTCGTTACTTATTCCTTATTCGTTACCTATTCGTTACTTATTCCTTATTCGTTACCTATTCGTTACTTATTCCTTATTCGTTACTTATTCGATTCTTAATATCCTTCACCCTTTTTAATTGTAATATATTCTTCTCTGTGATGATAGCTCTAAATTTGATGAGGTAAAATGACACTTGTATCACCTATTTATACGTTTTTGTGTTCAAACGATCCTGTTGCTTTATGTTCGATACTTATTTGTTCCTTATTTGATTTTTACCGGTTCTACCTTTTAACTGCTTTATATTCGTACGTTTGAAGAAGTTTCTTGGTTCGAAGAGGTGAAATCACCCTTTTAGCGCTTGTATAAAAAAGAAGATGTGGTATGATTGCCAATGAGACAACTCTCCTTAAAATACCAAAATGACACAGAAATAAAAAACTATAGGTCACGGTACTACCTTTAACAATGAGCAAAGTCCATACCGCATAGTCACCTATGAAAGGCTCCGACATGACAATGTAAAAAATTAGCGTGTACGTACCCGTTTCAGCGCTCAACTGATACCCTGTTACTTATTCGTTCCTTATTCGCTTATAATACGTGTGTTATACGTTGTAAAAAAATATTGTTTGTGTCTCTGGTGGTAACTTTGGGTTTTTAAAGGTGAAATACCCCTATTAGAACTTATGTTCCCGTTTCAGCTCTCGACTGATACCCTGTTACTTATTCGTTCCTTTTTCGCGTATAATACGTGTGTTATACGTTGCACGTTTTAGAAAATGATTTGTAATTGTTTTCTTGTCTGTGTTGGTAGATTTGGGTTCTAAGAGGTGATATAACTCTATAAGCGCGTATGTACCCGTTTTAGCGCTCGACTGTTACCCTGTTACTTATATTCGTTACTTATTCGCTTATAATACGTTTGTTATACATTGCACTTTTAAAAAGAAATATTTTCGTGTCTCTGGTGGTAACTATGTGTTCCTAGGGGTAAAATACCCCTATGAACACGTATGTACCCGTTTCAGCGCACGACTGATACCCTGTTACTTATTCGTTCCTTATTCGCGTATAATACGTGTGTTATAAGTTGCACCTTTTAAAAAAAATGATTTTTAATTGTTTTCTTGTCTCTGGTGGTAGCTTTTGGTTCTAAGAGGTGATATAACTCTATAAGCGCGTACATTTGTATGTACCCGTTTCAGCGCTCGACTGTTACCCTGTTACTTATTCGTTCCTTATTCGCCTAAAATACGTTTGTTATACGTTGCACTTTTAAGAAGAAATATTTTCGTGTCTCTGGTGGTAACTTTGGGTTCTTAGAGGTGAAATAACCATATAAACGCGTATGTACCCGTTTCAGCGCTCGACTGATACCCTGTTACTTATTCATTAAAAAACTGGTGCGCATAACTTTTAAAATCTAGTGCGCTCGACTTTTGAACTGGTGCACATGAGTTTGAAAGTTGTGCTCGCCAATTTGAAAGTCTTATGAACAAGTTTGAAAGTCATGTGCGCCAGTTATTAAAGTTTCACATCATCTACGAAAGTCGTGCGCGCAAGTTTGAAAATCCTGCGCACATTTTTATAGTCATGCGCAACAATTTGAAGTCATGAAATCCTGTTCAAAAGTCATGCGCAC
Source organism: Mytilus edulis (assembly GCA_019925275.1). Taxonomy (NCBI): domain Eukaryota; kingdom Metazoa; phylum Mollusca; class Bivalvia; order Mytilida; family Mytilidae; genus Mytilus; species Mytilus edulis. The sequence goes on along the minus strand of CM034354.1, from coordinate 88,794,287 downwards.
CAGATCTTGAAGGTCGCAAACACCATTATGGAAAGTCGTGAGCACGTGTTTGGAAGTCATGCGCGCCAGTTTGAGAATCATGCACACAAGTTCAAAAGTCGTGCGCATGAGTTTTCAATCTGGTGTGTGCAAGATTGAATATCCGGCAAACTAACAAATTTATATTTATATGACACTCAAGGGGCTACTTAGTTATGCTTAACTATACTGGCTGTATAATTAACTACATAATCTTCTTTTTTTTTGGCTGGCGTATTTGTTTGAATCGATTGTTAGCATGTTTGTTCTGTTTGAGCCAAGACTCCGTGCTGACGGCCAAACTTTGATCTATAATGATTTACTTTTACGAATTGTGACTTAGACGGAGAGTTGTCTCATTGGCACTCATACCACATCTTCTGATATCTATTGAACGTTTAATAAAGCTGGATTGTATGTCTGCGATGCATGCTGCTAGGTTCCATATATGTCAACGTAAAAACAATTTAGTATGTTAGTTTTGATCCCCTAATTTGACAATATTATGGAATATTGCACAATTCTAATACAAGTGGACATATAAACAAGCCAAAGAAAACCAGATTTAACCCACAATTTGTTTAGAAAAATGTCTGTGCCAAATAAGGAATAATTTATGACAGTTGTTTATCTGCTCTTTTGTTTTAAACAATTTTTTTTATATCAAATTGTACAAACTTCAGCAAGGATTTTCGTTTTATAGATATGACTATGCATAAAAACTAATGGGCATCAGATGAGACAATCTTACATTTTCAAACAAAATAAAACTAATGCAGGACAGACAGACACCAATATATTGTTATAGTGAAACTAGTCGGTGTGGTATCATCAAACAATCAAATCCGTTATAGCCCTATCCACAAACAAAAGTGAAGCGGAATAATTTATGTTAATCCAATCTGTTGATATTCTAGTCTAAACAATATTTTATACAAAAATAAATTGAATTGGATTGGGCAACAGGTATAGCCTATATAAGCCCTCTCCACAGTATACTGATTACAGACATAAATAATCGGTAATAATTTAAAAATATTCGTTATCATGGTTTTTTTTGCAGTAAAGTATGAGCAGCAACAGATCTTTCAAGAACCTTTTCATGATCATTCATTAATTTTTTTAAAATATTACCGTTTTTGTAAAGTTTATGAATAAACTGAATCAAAATAACTTTCAGAACTATTACAGTAATATTGAACGATATTTCTAAGGGATAAATAGTTTATGTTTTTGAAATTTGAAAACAAAATCATATTTATTTACATTCTTATTTCTCTGAAATTTCGAATAGAAATCTGCCTTTTGTAATTTATCAAGCCTGCGACTTTGCTTGACATAGTGAAGTGATCCAACGGCGGCGGAGTTAGCTGACTTCTTTAAAGCTTAAACTTTTAGAAGGTGAAAGACCTTGATGCTTCATACTTTATATATAGATGCCTCATTTTACTAAGTTTCCGTCTGTCACATGTCCATTGTCCTTGACCTCAATATCATGGTTCATCGACTACTTCAAAAAAATGTAGAGTTAGTTTCTCTCTTATAATGATAAATAGGATCACTATATTCGGTATGTGCATACCTTGCAAGGTCCTCATGCCCGTCAAATAGTTTATACTTGATCATTGCATGGATCAGTGAACAAGGTTGAGTTTTGGTGGTCAAGTCCATATCTCTGATACTATAAGCAATAGGTCTAGTAGATTCAGTGTAAGGAATGAGTGTAAGGTGTAAATTCCAACTGACAGGTGCTATCTAACTTTGACCTCATTTTCATGGTTCAGTGGTTATAGTTAAGTACTTGTGTTTCGGTCTGTTTTTCTTATACTATTTGCAATAGGTTTACTATATCAGGTGTATTGAATGATTGGAATGATTGTAAGGTGCACATGTCTAGCTAGCAGGTGTCATCTGACTTTGATCTAATTTTCACGGTTCAGTGGTCAAAGATTTTAATTTTTTTTTATATAACACTATAAGCAATAGATCAACTATTTGGTGTATGGAAATGTTGTAGGATGTGCATGTCAGTCTAACAGATTTTATTTGCACGGTTCATTGCTGGAGATTTTTCTTGGTTAAGTCTGTCTCATAGAAACTATAAGCAATAGGTCAACTATACTTAGTGTATCAATGAATGATTGTAAGGTGTACATGTATTTCTTGTTTGGTTTATATAACAGTGACCTCATTTTCTTGGATCATGTTAAGTTTATGTGATAGCTGAAGTAAGCTTTATATTTAGGATAATCAACTTAGTATAGATGATAAGTAAAGAAGGCGATACATTTTAGCGTGACACTCTTGTGTAAAATCTTTTATGTCTTGATTTTTCTCGGATACTTCTCTTATACATCAGAATGTTGTATATAATAAAGAAACTGTGGAATGATTGCCAATGAGATAACTCTCCACAAGAGCCTTAAATGACACAGAAATAAACAACTATAGGTCACCATACAGCCTTCAACAATGAGCAAAACCAATACCGCATAGTCAGCTATACATGGCCCCGAAATGACAATATAACACAATTCAAACTATAAAAATAGCGGTCTAATTTGACAGACAGTTTTATTTTCCAATATTTTTCATAATTTATTAAATAAGATTATTTAGTGACGGAGCACAATAGTTCATTCACGATCCTAATTGTATACCGAATCATTCACGATCTGATCGCAATGCTTGACCACCGTTAATTATTTCTTCTCGATCATTTATCCTGATAAACAGAATGACACCCGTGATTCATACATTTGTTATATTATTTATATATTTTTCTCCTGGAAAGCATTATAAATAAAGTTTCATGAAAGCACAAACTCACACGTTAAACAGTGAAAAATAACGAATAAGTAACAGGGTATAAGTCGACCGCTGAAACGGGAATATACGCGCTAATAGGATTATTTTACCTCTAAGAACCCAAAATTACCACAAGAGACAAGAAAACCAATGAAAATCTCTTTTTCAAAAGGTGCAACGTATAGCACACGCGTTATAAAGGAATAAGGAACGAATAAGTAACAGGGTATCAGTCGAGCACTGCAACGGGTACATACGCTTATAGGGTTATTTTACCTCTAAGAACTCAAAACAACCACCAGAGACAAGTAAAAATGTAAATCTTTTTTTTAAAGGTGCAAGGTATATAATCGAATAAGTAACGAATAAGTAACAGGGTATAAAACAACCTCTGGAACAGGTACACACGCGCTAATATGGTTATTTCACCTATAATAACACATAGTTACCACCAGAGAGACCAAAATATTTCTTTTTAAAAGTGCAACGTATAGCACACGTATTATATGCGAATAAAAAACGAATAAGTAACAGTGTACCAGTCGAGTGCTTGAACGGGTACATAGTTATCAAAGGTACCAGGTTTATAATTTACTAGTAGTACGCCAAACGCGCGTTTCGTCTACATACGCGCTAATACATACGCGCTAATATGGTTATTTCACCTGTAAGAATCCAAAGTTACCACCAGAGACACCAAAATATTTATTTTTAAAAGTGCAACGTATAGCACACGTATTATAAGCGAATACGGAACGAATAAGTAACTGGGTATCAATCGAGCGCTGAAACGGGTACATACGCGCTCATAGGGGTATTTCACCTCTTGGAACACATCGTTACCACAAGAGATACGAAAATATTTCTTTTTAAAAGTGCAACGTATAATAAACGTTTATAAGCGAATAAGGAACGAATAAGTAACCGTGTACCAGTCGAGCGCTGGAACGGGTACATACGCGCTTATATGGTTATTTCACCTCTAAGAACCTAAAGTTACCACTAGAGACACGAAAATATTTCATTTTAAAAGTGCAACGTATAACAAACGTATTATTAGCGAATAAGTAACGAATTAGTTACAGGGTAACAGTCGAGCGCTGAAACGCGCTTATAGATTTATATCACCTCTAAAAACCCAAATCTACCACCAGAGACAAGAAAACAATTGAACATCATTTATTAAAAGGTGCAACGTATAACACACGTATTAAACGCGAATAAGGAACGAATAAGTAACAGGGTATCAGTCGTGCGCTGTAACGGGTACATACGCGCTCATAGAGGTATTTCACCTCTAGGAACACTTAGTTGCCACCAGAGATACGAAAATATTTCTTTTTTAAAAGTGCAACGTATAAAAAACGTATTATAAGCGAATCCGGAACGAATAAGTAACAGTGTACCAGTCGAGCGCAGGGACGGGTACATACGCGCTAATATGGTTATTTCACCTCTTAGAACCCAAAGTTTCCACCAGAGACACGAACATATTTATTTTGAAAAGTGCAAGGTATAGCACACGCATTATATGCGAATAAGGAACGAATAAGTAACAGGGTATCAGTCGAGCGCTGAAACGGGTATATACGCGCTCATAGGGTATTTCACCTCTAGGAACACAAAGTTACCACCAGAAATACGAAAATATTTCTTTTTAAAAGTGCAACGTATAACACACGTATTATAAGAGAATAAGGAACGAATAAGTAACAGTGTACCAGTCGAGCGCTGGAACAGGTACATACGCGCTTTTATGGTTATTTCACCTCTAAGAACCCAAAGTTACCACCAGAGACACGAAAATATTTATTTTCAAAAGTGCAAGGTATATATAACAAACGTATTATAAGCGAATAAGTAACGAATAAGTAACAGGGTAACAGTCGAGCGCTGAAACGGGTACATACGCGCTTATAGAGTTATATCAACTCTTAGAACCCAAATCTACCACCAGAGACAGAAAAACAATTGAAAATTACATTTTAAAAGGTAAAATGTATGACACACGTATTATACGCGAATAAGAAACGAACAAGTAACAGGGTATCATTCGAGCGCTGAAACGGGTACATACGCGCTTATAGAGTTATATCAACTCCTATCAACTCGTAGAACCCAAATCTACCACCAGAGACAAGAAAACAATTGAAAATCATATTTTCAAAGGTAAAACGTATGACACACGTATTATACGCGAATGAGACACGAAAATGTTACTTTATAAAAATGCAACGTATAACAAATATAGTATAAGCGAATAAGTAACAAATATAAGTAGCAGGGTAACAGTCTAGCGCTGAAACGGGTACATACGCGCTTATAGAGTTACATCACCTATAAGAAGCCAAACCTAACAACAGAGACAAGAAAACAATTAAAAATCATTTTCTAAAACGTGCAACGTATAACACACGTATTAAACGCGAATAAGGAACGAATAAGTAACAGGGTATCAGTCGAGCGCTGAAACGGGAACATAAGTTCTTATAGGGGTATTTCACCTTTAAAAACCCAAAGTTACCACCAGAGACACAAACAATATTTTTTTTAAAAGTGCAACGTATAGCACACGTATTATAAGCGAATAAGGAACGAATAAGTAACAGGGTATCAGTTGAGCGCTGAAACGGATACGTACACGCTAATTTTTTACATTGTCAAGTCAGAGCCTTTCATAGGTGACTAGACGGTATGGACTTTGCTCATTGTTTAAAGGCCGTACCGTGACCTATAGTTTTTTATTTCTGTGTCATTTTGGTATTTTAAGGAGAGTTGTCTCATTGGCAATCATACCACATCTTCTTTTTTATACAAGCGCTAAAAGGGTGATTTCACCTCTTCGAACCAAGAACCATCTTCAAACGTACGAATATAAAGCAGTTAAAAGGTAGAACCGGTAAAAAATCAAATAAGGAACAAATAAGTATCGAACATAAAGCAACAGGATCGTTTGAGCACAAACACGTATAGATATGTGATAAAAGTGTCATTTTACCTCAGAGAAGAATATAAACAATTAAAAAAAGGTGAAGGATATTAAAAATCGAATAAGTAACGAATAAGGAATAAGGAATAATTAACGAATAGGTAGCGAATAAGGAATAAGGAATAAGTAACGAATAGGTAACGAATAAGGAATAAGGAATAAGTAACGAATAGGTAACGAATAAGGAATAAGGAATAAGTAAGGAATAAGTAACGAATAAGGAATAAGGAATAAGTAACCAACTTGACGTCCATGTCGAATCTCCATTATTTTTCAGGTATTTTTGCTGTAAAATAATGGTTATCAAACTTATCTTAGTAGTACTATGCTTACATTGTTTGAATGGTTTGAACTCAATCTATGACCAATTCTTAGCGAGTCCAGCAGTTCAGAAGTGAGGATATTACACAGTTAAAAAATCTATGGTATATCTCCAATAAAAATATAGGGTTAAATTTCAAAACAACATTTTATTTAGTGAAGTGTTCCAACTCCAGAAAAAGATATGCTTTATTTATCTAAGTTGCTTTTCTACTAAAAAAAACCCAACAATAATCGAACCTAGAGTTACTCTTCATGTACGCAAATTTGATTCCTATATAACTTTTTATGTCTCAGCCAAATATTTATGATATTGCGCTTTTAACCTTTAATTTTAATTTTTACAACTATTACCAAATGGGAAATACATCATTATAAGATGTACACGACGATTTCATAACAGTTATCTATAATACCAGTGACATACGATTTATCTAGACACAGTAAATAAACTTAAACCGAATAAGTCAGGCCCTCCTGGTAGAGCAACCTTATATAATGACTGAATAATTTCGTAATATAAAAACCATAGAAACTGTATACTGACTTATGTCATTTTTTATCACAACGAGGTGTGTGACTATTCATTTTTTAGTTTTCATATATTTATATTTCTCTGTAGTAGTGAACCTTAGATACGTTCATCTACTGTGAACAGACAAAACCGTTTAGCAATGAATCCTTGTATGAAAGTTAAATGTCCAACGTATGATGAAATTAAATTTACAAAATAATTAATAATCATCAAATCTAAAATGATCTTTATAAAACGATTCACAGCTGCAGAGTACTTCATTTCTTGTACAAGAGTAGTGGAATTCAGTACAGTAATGTAAAATGAGATTTCAAGCACGACACATATGGTATTATGCAACAAACATTGCAAACACGAACCACCTGCTATGAGGTGTAACTACCAAAACATAGTACGTCACATCGTGTTTCATATTAAATTTAAAAGGGACGAGAAAAAATCCTTTGTTTTTGACACTTGTAGGAAATAAACCCTGCATTTCATTGCAGAATACCGATGATGTTTCAAAGCACCATTTTTTTTTTATTTGGAGGTTCTGTAAAACATTTTGGAAACTTGAGGTGACCTGGTTACTAACAGGGAAAAAAGGGGTGAACAGTTGCTTTGATTACGTCCGATGAAGGTTATTTCTTATAAACAATGAAATGTTGTGTGAAATTTTTACTGTAGTACTAGACAGGATAACATTTTATTAATGCCAAGTTTTTCCTTATTTCAAATAAAGATAAATTCTGCACAATTTTTTGAAAAATGCCAATTAAAAAAAGACAAGGAAAAAACAATGGTGTTATTACCCCTATTTAAGGAAAGTGCACATGCACCTTTGACCTTGTATGTACTCTCATTTGTTGACATTTCATACTATTTCACTGAAATATTGCAAACAACGGAAAATTCTAGTTGAATTTTTTCCCAAAAACACATTTGAGGGAAAATTGCCTTGAATAGGACTTTACCATGATTGATCTATCATATTAGTAGGCAGAGCATGCTATATTCAGTTTTTTGGGGATATTTTTCTGACTCTTTCTCCCTATTCCTATATTAGGATATTAAAGAAAACTTTCTCCTAAGAAAATATTAAAGGCATATACAATAATAAGTAACTGATATGATTTCTAAAGCACTAACAACAAATTATTCAATAAAAGGGAACCATTATATATGTCCGTCTCTGGAACCCGGCGTAATATTAAGTTTTACGAAAGGACTTCATGAAACCTCTTTGGAGTCAGTTAACTTTTATAGGGATAGTTCATTCAGCTTGAACACTTCAATAACTTATTTATTATCACATTTCGTACATATATGTGTGATAGTTACCCCAAAATATTGATTAATAAGCATAAAAAGTTCAAATTTTGAGGGAAGAAGAGGTATAAATGGACCAAAAAGGACATTATAATAAAACAAAGAGGTGCATTAGAGATGTTTATCATCCTAGAGTCATTTTGATATCATATTCAACTGTTTTTATGCAAATGAGATGAGTATTTGATCATTTATTGGTCCACACTATACTTGATCATTTAGTGGTCCACACTATATTTTATCATTTATTGGTCCACTTATTGGTCCACACTATATTTTATCATTTATTGGTCCATACTATATTTGATCATTTATTGGTCCACACTATATTTGACATGTTTGATGTCCACACTATATTTGATCATTTATTGGTCCACACTATATTTGATCATTTATTGGTACACACTATATTTGATCATTTATTGGTCTACACTATATTTGATCATTTATTGGTCCACACTATATTTGATCATTTATTGGTCCACACTATATTTGATTATTTATTGGTCCACACTATATTTTATCATTTATTGGTCCACACTATATTATATCATTTATTAGTCCATACTATATTTTATCATTTATTGGTCCACACTATATTTGACATGTTTGATATCCACACTATATTTGATCATTTATTGGTCCACACTATATTTGATCATTTATTGGTCCACACTATATTTGATCATTTATTGGTCCACACTATATTTGATCATTTATTGGTCCACCCTATATTTGATTATTTATTGGTCCACACTATATTTGATCATGATGCAGCATGATTTAGATTTTTCGAAGAAATTCTACTCAAATCGCTGTATTATTTCGTCTTACATTATACTAATTTTCTCTAAAACTATTGATCTGATTATGACAAAACTTGGTAATGCTTGAAATAACCAGTTGTTTAAACATGTTAAAGGAAAAAAGCACATTCAGTTTATTTTACATTAATGTCTTCTTTAGGCGTAATACCACCAAATTATACTACATCACATCCGGTTTCATTTTGAATTTGACAGTTGTAGGCAATTAATCCTGCTTTTTATTGCAGAAGAAAAATTCTGAGTCATAACATATACCTTGAGTGTTTCAAAGCATCTTCTGTAAAATAAATTGGAAACATGAGGTGACCTGGTTATTAAAGCTTGTTAACAAGAAAAAAGGGGTGAAAAGTTGCTTTTTTTACTTCCGGTAAAGTATTTCTTTATTTGAAATAAAGATAAATTCTGCATAATTTTTTGAAAAAGATCAATTTAACAAAGACTTATAGCCCAAAAACGATAGTGGTATTACCCCATGATGTAAGAACGATAGGGAATAACAATGATAAGGAACAAGAACCTGTTATGAATTTCATCATTCATAAATTTGATATCAACATAAAATAAGCTTCTGTATTACATAACATCACAACACAAACTTCTGTTGACCATTTAATTTATTAATATACATACCTTTGAAATATATATCTTATGATGAAGAAGTTCTAAATTATTTTTATTAAAAGTTACTTCCCCTAGACTATTTATTATATGCATGTAGCGATACATTCAATTTTATAGTGATATCTTATGACAGATGTTTTTTTTTTTTAATCTTTTAATGAACATGATGAAATATTGATGAAATTAACATAATATATAAAACTTAATATAATATCATATAACATCTGCTAGTTAATTAATCTGATTTGATGATTTAGGTTTAATACAGTTTTAAAGAAATGTAATATTTTTATGTGTTTTTTTTCTTCTGTTTTCAATTATTAGAGATTCATCCTCTCAACTATTAATACATTTCATTTTAATAAATTGCAAAAAGTATTACATTTCATTCATCTTTAATCATAATATATATAAAGTGCCTAAAAAATCAACCGAACAATGTAAGAATAGAACTGATGCTTTGCTTCCCCCCTTCCTTGCTGGAACATGTATGTTGACTTCTCACTTCTACGACAACACCGCCTAGCATTGCGCAGCCGCCTTATCCCCTCCTCTAACTATTCTTGTTCCTTATCCCAATCATTACTACATCATACCACGTGGTTCGGGTTTGTAATGCTTGTGGAATTGTGTTACATTATACTATATCTGTGGTGCGTGACCTCTCATTTTACACTACTGTATTGAATTCCAGTGTTCTTGTACAAGAAACGAAGTCGTCTTCAGCTGTACATTGTTATATAAAGATCATTTTAGATTGAAAGATTATAAATTATTTTGTTTATTTAATTTCACATACCGTTCGTCATTCAACTTTCACACAAGGATTCAATGCTAAACAGTTCAGTTTGTTCATAGTAGACTTATGCATCTAAGGTTCACTACTGCAGAGAAATATTATATTTAAAATCCAAAAAATTAATAGTAACACACGTCGTTGTAACAAATAAGGCATAAGTCAGTATACATTTTCCATGGTTTTTCTATAAATCAAATAATTCAGTCGTTATATGAAGATGTTCTACTATTTTCAAGTCAGGCATGTATATATGCATATAGCCAACTGATATTTCATTAAAATTCTAACGATAAAAATTTATCGTTAGTAATACTGAAATGTTCGTGACATATTTTTTGTGAAGACAGTTGCAGAGGTGTCTTGTCTTCCTTTTTATTTGTTTTAACGCAGTAAAATTTAATAATGGCATGGTCGTTTAATTTCAATTCCTCGACAAATATGTACACATCCGGTTATCTATGTATATTTCGTAATTACGATCAATGACGAGGATCCGAAAAAACGTTGATCGAAACCCATGTATCGATATGAGATGTCGATTTAATCAACAGATACTTAACAGTTTTATACTATCAACAACATGTTAATGATGTTGGTAAGCCAAACATCAATCATTGGAAACCAATCAACTGTTTGTTTATAAATAAAGTTGTAGGTTGATGCAAAAAAAAAAATAAGAATAAACTTATATGTGATTATTGATTGTTAAAAATCGTATACTCTTCAATATGGACAGTAATTAAAATAATGTACATATTTTCTCTATTCAGCAACGTGGGGAGGCACTTTCATCCTTTCATGGTAGGGATGAGCAGTTGATACTTTACCTCAACCTATTCATATAATTTGAATAACAAAAATACATACCCTATCATATGTTTTACACAAAATATACCGTTAGCTCTAATGATGAGCTAGGTCGTGGAGAGATGAATAGATTTGAAAAATATTTGATTCAGTCACATGGGTTTTATTCGCATCTGTGAAAAATAATCGACATCTGGTTAGTTGCAAATACTTATTTTTCAATGAGCAACCTTGTCATATTTCTCGACCTTATCATATAGCATGAAAAAGTGACGTAATCCAACGGCTCACCCCTACCACTCATTGCATAGTAAGCGCCCCCACCACCCACTCCAACCCCCAAACTATCCCCCACCCCCTTTCCGAGATTCAGCTAAACAAAATCATTGTCAGGACTAAACATAGATTTGTAATATTTAACCCTACCTTATTTTCACTTTGTATTGCTTTAAAGACTTTGTAATATTAAACCCTATATAAATGACTTGACATTGATCTTCGTGTTATAGTAGAGATAAGTATAATACTTCATATTCTAGTGGTCCATTCTAAGGATAGTCTCTGTGAATCTGTTATACGATAACTTTGATCAGTCCTACTATTTATATAAAAGAAAGTTATTAAATACATTTATCTGTTGTACGTAAAAAAAAAGCATATCATGTTTATCTAAACTTTCATTAAATCAGTCAACAGCAAAATTATCCTGAAACTGGGTAGACAGATTTGTTTTTTCTCATCTCGGGTTATCCTAAATTGATGCGACATTAAACCCACGAAGTTTAATACCCAGACACTTTGTTTTTGTGGTAAACCATTGAGGATTGTAATTTTTTCAATATTACTATCCAAGATAAGAATAGTATATGTCAAAATTATATAATCATTAAACATTGTATTACCAAGATCTATTAAAAGAGTATAGAATTACTTTATAAATTAATCTGCTTTGGGGTATTCACGCAAATTTGCCACCTCATCTTGATCTTAAGAAGTCGAATCATGGTTCGATTATAACCCCACATAATTTGAATAATACAATTTTTGAATTAATGAACTAATATCGTCTGAGAAGCCGCTGTCGTTAGAAAATAAAAGGTTTGTCAAGTACATAATAACTCTTTCCTTTGTGGGGTATTTGTTATACCGCATCTGCTTATTAAGTTAACTGAAGCTACTCTTATCACTTGATATGTTATCAAATGTCTTATCTACCTACCAATGTAAATAAAATGGAAACTGAGCCCGTTGTCAATTGTGGATCGACATGACGATACCTGTTTCATTTCAATTACTGAAGGCGAAAACTGTAAAAAAAATCTCGAAAACTGGTCAATATTGAACAGAATGACATATAAAAATTAATTGTATTTGGAAGGAAGATAAAAATATTTTTATTTTTTTGTTTTATGTTTTAATCCTTGAAACTTTTAAGTCGGTTGAAATCCGATAATGAAAATTACATGTACCTGAAACAGATTGTTTTCAGAAAATAATGTGATGCGCATATAGGTGCAGGATGGTGCAGGATAACTCCAATTTGAAGCTAAATGCTGTCAATTTATATCGACTGTAATAAACATATTAATTGTTTGCTCTATCTTCACAATACAGAAAAATGTAAACATGTTTTTTTAATAAGTTTGAAAAAGGTTAATACCCACACGTGAGGACCTCTACATAATTTGTTGGGATTTTAGGTAACGAGACAGAGAACATGATACAAATGTATGTACAGGTTTAATAAAATAAATTTGAATGATAGTAATAATTGTGAAATTGATAATAACTATTTAATTATAGCAGAAACATATATAAAGTGATAATATAAGTAAAAAAACAGCAACTGATTTTAAGCAAATATCAAAATCATTTCACAGGTTTAAAACCATTTCAAACTATGAATGTTTTAACTTTTAATTTAAGTATTCTGAATTAGCTTAAAGAATATGATCATGATGAAGAGACCAAAGCAGTGTAATGGTTTTTTTTTTCTTTTGATTTTATCATGGGAACCAAATTCGAATTTAAGTTTTTTGTGTAAATGTTTAACGGTGCTGAATCAACATTCAAATTATGCTAAGCAACTTGTTTTGTTTTTGCTTGAAATATTTCCCATTGGACATTCAGTAAACACTTAATAAAAAAGAGGGGGTACCTTATTCCTACTGCCCACTTCCCCCTTACTCCAATAATTCTATCCAGCATATCCCTATTGTTTACCCCCTCTTCCCCCAGTTTCCTCCCCTGACTCCCTCTCAATAAATAGATAGTAATGAATAAGCTTTATTTAGAGTCGGCATGGTTTACAAAAGAAGGACAACACTTAAGCTAATATATATATTATATATATATATAACAAATTGAAATATCTTGTATCAGAATAATACTCTTTTTTTCCATTTTATAGTTATTGATGTATACATCCATACCAAAATCATTTTTGCAAAATGATAAAAACAAACTACACCTAAGCACTGAATGGTTTTATATTGAACCAAAAATAAAGATGCAAGTCAATAATGTGACTATAGTTCAATGTCCTCGATAAAACTCTTATTGTTTGATTAAAAAGTTTTCCAAAACATCTTCTTTTTTTAAAAACTTTTTACTTGTTTTTTTATCATTAATCTCGGTCCAGGAAAAAAGAACAAGCAGATGTCAGATCAATATCTGACGTTTCTGTGACATGTGGCAAGTTTTGTGTTTAGAATGAATTTTTTGAATATGAATAAAATGTGATGTAACAAACACATGGTTTTCGTCAATTGACAGAAATTTAGTATACAAAATTTCAACCTAAATGGGAGCATCGAAATATTTATTCAATAAAACTGATCAGATATGGCAAGGAGGAAATAGTAAGTTTAAATAAATGTAAAGAACCAAATCCATGATAAAAGGTTGCTTGTCCAATTGTATTTGAGATTTACGTTTAAAAGTAGAAATAACAAATGTTTACAACTGTAAATAAATCTTAAAATCCGAAATACCTTATTGATTAATTGATTGATTGATTGTTAGTGTTTAACGCCACTTTCAACACTCTTGGTTATATCGTGGCGGCAAGTTTTTATTGGTGGAGGGAGACGGAGTGCCCAGAGAGAACTACCGACATTCGGCATGAACACCAGGAAAAGACTTTAAATTACCGACAAACATTATCTTAATTATAGTGACCTAAGTAGAAAATGTTTGATGTAATTTCCTACCCCTTCAAAGCAACACATCTTGCAGTTTTAAAGAAAAAATAACAAATGTTTACTACTGTAAATAATTGCTTACATCAAAAATACTTTAAATCACCGACAAACATTAGTTTAATTTTAGTAGGGATGGTTTCATGTCATTTCCTTCTAAATCAAAGCAACGATAATTGCACTAGAACTTGAGTCCAGGATATATTTTGAAATTTTCAGTTTACAAAATAGGAAATAGAACACACGTTTAGCCCATTTTCTGGTGAAGTTCTCCGATATGCCATTGCCAATATATTTGTTGTGTACCCATTTTCCACATCCGAAGCAGTGAATGAAAGATACTTCCTCACGGTCTCAATTGCAACATATGCAGGGATATTGCTTGTGGTATTTTTTTTGTATTTTTTAAAACTTTTCTTAACCATAGTTATTTTTAAAACCGATGCATTCTCTCAGCATTTTTTTTTTAAATTTCGGAACAGAAGTAGTATAACATTAGCAATTTATTTTGAGATATAGGTAATTCAGTGTCATGTTGGCAATTTGTCGAAATACAGTTTGACATTTTGTTCAGGTATGACATGTAAATTTCAGCTAATATTCTCTAATAAGAAATCTTTTAGAATATAAAATATGTGTGTAAATATCTTTTTATCCTTAAAGCAAACGAGAATGAAAAATATCCGCTTGATTAACGACGTGTTATCACCTTGAGATATAATTTTAAAAATTAAATGTCTACTCTGTTCAAAACTACACGACCGTTTTTTGCATATTTTTCTAAATAAATGCAATCAACTACTAGTATCTTTAAGTAAGGATGTTTTCAACACTTTTGGTTTTATATCTATTACCGAATTTGATATTTTGAATTAAGACCACAGTAGTTTACCGATGTTCAAATCGATTAAGAAGAGACAAATCAAGGTAACACACAAAAACTGAGGGAATGGCATGAACTCTAAAAGAAGCGAAACAGGGTGCGTCGACAGGATAGGCCTCTCTTGTTTTATGCATGCATCACCCGCTATACGAATCCACATTCAGTAGAAATGTCACAATCGTAAATAGGACATTGAATTTGATAGGAATTTTGTAAAGTAAAAAACCGTAAGATATAAAAGTAAAGAAAAATGTCCGGGACGGTTTAGCATGTATTTTGCACGTCACTTGCATTTCGGCTTTTAAACATATATATTATTATCATTATCATCATCATCATTACATTTTTTGTACGTGGGCACTGGTAGATATTTCTCTACAAGAAAGCCCTAGTGATGCTGGCTTTTTGTACCACTTGGTATATGTGAGTACTTCAGTTCAGTTTGTGTTGGATGTTTGCTTCTAAACATTTTGAGGATTCAACTTACTCTAAGACGTGGCCATGGATGTTATATGGTTGTCTTACCGGTTTTCTCCTTTTGGTTATATGTATGACTTGGCATTTGTTGGGATGCAATTCAATAAGCCAGTCATTATCCCATGTTTGTAGGGGCTCCAGATCTGCTTGTCCGCGTCTCTGTTGTTTTTATTTGCCTATATAGGACGCAATTATCGGCAAATAGTCGAACTGATTATTTGTTGACTATGTTATCCGGTAAGTCGTTAATGTACAGCAGGAATAGTGTGGGACCCATTACGCTGCCCTGAGGATCTCCAGATTGGGCAGGTGCAGTGTTGGATCTTCCGTTTTCCAGGACGACATGCTGTGTTCTCTCGTGCAGCAAGTCATTAAATAAATCCAGCTGTGAAGATTGCTCCGTATTCCATAGTGATGTAATTTATGTATAAGCCTTCTATGTGGTACCTTATCGAATGCTTCCGAAAAGTCCAAAAGTATGATATCGGTTTATCTGGTGTTGTCCACTGTTTTGGCAAGATACTGGACAGTGATGATCAGTTTTGATTCGCAGGATCTGTGTTTACAGAAGCCATGCTGTGCGTCTGTTAGAATGGTATGTTTTTCTAAGTGTCTCATGATGGTGCTCATGATGATATGTTCAAGCAATTTACAGTTAATGGTTGTAAGTGAGACAGGTCTGTAATTTTCTGGGCGGTTCTAACTCCCTTTTTGAATATCGGTACAATATCTGCCTTCTTCCATTCCTTTGGGATAGCTCGTTGATTAATGGATGACTTTAAAAAGACTGTGAAGACTGGCGCTATTTCAGTGCCTAGAAACTTCAACAGTCTGGCGAACAATCCATCTGGTCCAGTTGTTTTGTGTATTTGGAGACAATGCAGTAGTTTTAGTACACCACGTTTTGTGATGTTTATGTTAAGCATATCGGGGATTTTTCATTTGCCCATTGATTTGATGTTGTCTTCTGGTTCTTTGGATTTGAACACATATGATAATTGGTTGTTCAAGATGTTGGCTTTTGCAGTTGGTTCGGAATATGTTAGGCCATCTGTTGCTTTTAGGGGTGCAACTCTACTGTTTTTACTGTTTATAAAGCTTCAGAAGCGTTTGGGGTTTGTGGTGCAATCTGGTGAGATTATGTTGGTGATATAATCAGTATAAGCCTTTTTGCATGCTGTGTTTGTTGCTTATTTAAGTTGTTGGTATATTTTCTTGTTCCTTGATTTATTTGAGGATCTGATCCTGTTAAAGCTCCTTTTCCTTCGTCGTGATAGTGCTTTTATCTCCTTTGTAATACAGGGTTGGCTAAAGCGCCTACTAGTCATCTTGATGGTACTGACGAATCTAGGATGTTAGTAAGTACGTACGGTGCTGATGTCTAATCACATTTCTTCTATTGACGATATCATGTTGTTTTTGTCTAGAAATTGTTGTTGGAATTCTAAACATTCTTTTTTTCTGTTTTCCATTATCTACCCTTTTCCAAAGGTGTATCTTTCGTTTTACTGGTTTCCCTCGGTTTGCAGTTGCTGGTGATTCAATGAAGGCGGCGTCATATCAAATAAACCAAGTAAGGGAGAGCATCTATTGATGAGGCTTGGATGGTTTGTAAGGAACAAGTCCAGTGTATTGTCGAGACGGTTGGGAAATGTGACAGTTTGCTCCATATTACAGTTGTTGATCATGTCTAGAATTCGTTTGTTGATACCAGCGTTTACGCTATTTTCTTGGATAGATGTTGAGTTCCAGTTAATGTCTGGAATGTTTAAGATCACCCCATTATCCATAAAACTGTGTTTATATTGATTTGGTGTATTTGTTCAACAGTTTCGCACAGCTGATCCATATAGTTGGTGTCGCTTGATGGGGTCTATATACAGATCCAATAATGAGTGACAGATTTTTGCCCAGATTTAGATTAACAAATGCTGCTTCAGACGTTGTTTTGATTTCAATGGAGTCAGTGAGATAATCTTTCTTTATTGCCAAAAAGACCCCTCCATAACCATCCTTTCTGTCTTTGCAGATTAATTCATAGTTTGGTTGGAATATTTCTGCGCTGCATATGGACTGTGCAATGGTGCAAGGCTGATGTTGGTGCTTTCAAAGGTTGTGAAATTGTTGCGTGTAGATATTATGAGTAGTTCTCAGCAAATCAAGTATTACAGACCTGGGCATAATACAGAATTCAAATATCGTATCGTTAACTCTTTAAAAGTAGCATTTTAAGTCTAAGCTAGGTGCATCATTGTGCAGATGTACATTTTTTTTATAAATAAATACTTATCTGCTGGTGGACTATTAGTCCCCGAGGGTATCACCAGCCCAGTAGCCAGTACTTCGGTACTGGCATGAAAATACGGATTGTTTGTGTTATTAAAAATTGCTGTTACAAAATATTATAAATTATTATAAATTAAGGAATGTATCTCCCTCATGCAAAGCTCTGATTCCTTTCACGGATTTGGCTATACTTTTTGGACCTTTTGGATTATAGCTCTTCATCTTTTATATAAGCTTTGGATTTCAAATATTTTGGCCACGAGTATCACTGACGAGACATGTATTGTCGAAATGCGCATCTGGTGCAAGAAAATTGGTACCGTTACTTTTATTACTTCCACTGGGTCGATGCCTCTGCTGGTGGACTATTAGTCCCCGAGGGTATCACCACCCCAGTAGCCAGTACTTCGGTACTGGCATGAAAATACGGATTTTTTTGTGTAATTAAAATTTGCTGTTACAAAATATTATAAATTATTATAAATTAAGGAATGTATCTCCCTCATGCAAAGCTCTGATTCCTTTCACGGATTTGGCTATACTTTTTGGACCTTTTGGATTATAGCTTTTCATCTTTTATATAACATGTATAAGCTTTGGATTTCAAATATTTTGGCCACGAGCATCACTGACGAGACATGTATTGTCGAAATGCGCATCTGGTGCAAGAAAATTGGTACCGTTACTTTTATTACTTCCACTGGGTCGATGCCTCTGCTGGTGGACTATTAGTCCCCGAGGGTATCACCAGCCCAGTAGCCAGTACTTCGGTACTGGCATGACAATACGGATTTTTTGTGTTATTAAAATTTGCTGTTACAAAATATTATAAATTATTACAAATTAAGGAATGTATCTCCCTCATGCAAAGCTCTGATTCCTTTCACGGATTTGGCTATACTTTTTGAACCTTTTGGATTATAGCTCTTCATCTTTTATATAAGCTTTGGATTTCAAATATGTTGGCCACGAGCACGAGACATGTATTGTCGAAATGCGCATCTGGTGCAAGAAAATTGGTACCGTTACTTTTATTACTTCCACTGGGTCGATGCCTCTGCTGGTGGACTATTAGTCCCCGAGGGTATCACCAGCCCAGTAGCCAGTACTTCGGTACTGGCATGAAAATACGGATTTTTTGTGTTATTAAAATTTGCTGTTACAAAAAATTATAAATTATTATAAATTAAGGAATGTATCTCCCTCATGCAAAGATCTGATTCCTTTCACGGATTTGGCTATACTTTTTGGACCTTTTGGATTATAGCTCTTCATCTTTTATATAAGCTTTGGATTTCAAATATTTTGGCCACGAGCATCACTGACGAGACATGTATTGTCGAAATGCGCATCTGGTGCAAGAAAATTGGTACCGTTACTTTTATTAAAGTTACTCTAAAATTGAGGTCATCGAAGTCACATTCTTAATTTAAATTTTGTGAGCGAAACTCTTCCGAACCCATACGCAGTAATAGGACAAATCCCAAATTCTAGGTTCCATCAGCTAAATAGCCAGCACATTAACCAATCAACAATTTATTGATACACCATTTAGTCAAACGCTTGTGTATTTGTTATCACATCCGGAAACTATGTGAAGACCAAAATATTATAGATGACTGATAAGAAATCATCACCAGTGTACTATAGATTGTAAAAATACTCTAACCCATAAATATTTCATTGAACATAACTAACATGGCAATAATCAGTGGCTAACTGATACATTCATAGCGATACATCTCCCCTTGCAATTTGCTCTGAAAGTTATGATTTCGTCATCATTTATATTGCTTAGCTTATATAGACTTGTTTTGCCTTTGAAACCGATCTATAGTTTAAAATATGTATTCGGTCCAATTCTGACTATACGATCTATCAAACAATTTGTTTAGCGTGGAAAATTCTGACACGTGATCCAGACCTATAATATATTTGTACTTTTTCTTCATAATTGTTCATAGCAGTTGTTTTCTCTTTTTTAACTGAAATGGGCTTTTTCCTCCTTGTTGTTTTGTTGATGTAAATTTGTGCCTCGTTTTGAAAAT
Source organism: Mytilus edulis (assembly GCA_019925275.1). Taxonomy (NCBI): domain Eukaryota; kingdom Metazoa; phylum Mollusca; class Bivalvia; order Mytilida; family Mytilidae; genus Mytilus; species Mytilus edulis. Next base: position 88,774,357 of record CM034354.1, on the reverse strand, counting down.
TTGGTGAGGCGTAGCTTTTAACTTTCAGCCAAATACTTTAAATCGTCTACGAGTCTGTGTGTTCGTTCTTTAGGAGAATTCTCAAAATCTCTGACGTAATGTTCAATAACAGATTAGTTTCTCAATTAATGAAATGAAAAAACCTGTAATTAAGTGGTTGTCGTTGGTTTATGCCTGTCATAATTGTATTTAATTGATTTCTTATTAATCTGGCCTTCATTTTTTTGTGGAATTTTTCACATTTTGTCTTGTCATTGTCCTTTATAGCTTACTATACGGTATGGGTTTTGCTCAATGTTGAAGATTGTACGATGACCTAAAGTTGCTTAAATCCACGTCATTTCGACTCATACCACATTTACTTATTTTATATATATAGATATGTATATATACAACTCGTCTAAACATAAACCCAACAATGTTAGATCTGTAAATTTGCTTTCGCAAATGTTTGGTTCTTCCCTCGCCGGGATTCGAACCCATGCTACTGTGATATCGTGACACCAAATCGACTGCACTACAGCCGTCCTGCTAGACCACACGACCACCTGGGCTCTCAAAAAAGAGCTTTCGCTGGCCATGTGTTACCTTTCCACGTCAGTTTTAATCTAGCGGCGTACTACAGTACATGATATATAAGGCATGAAGATGTTATTGTTACAGATCAGCTAAATTATCTATAGTAAAGGATCCTACAAATTAATGTAAGATATAGTCACAGAAAATAATTATATTTATAAGTACGTCTGAGTCAGTGACAACCCTACAACAGATGTATCTATATCAGTCTAAAAATGTGCACAACGGTACTGATATAAGATGTTATTATATATATATATAGCAATTCAAGTACAAGCAGTTATTCTGCTGTTCAACGTAAGAAATGATATTATTCAGATAAACTTCAAATTTCAATTTTAAGGATTTTATGAACATCACCTGTAATAACAGTATGATGAAGCAAGTTGTAAACGATTCCAAATACACTGAACAAAAACGACATATACCAAGAGAATAGTGAAACGCGCGGCCTCCGTGGTCAAGTGGTCTGAGTAGTTTTTCTACTGTAATAACTATCCAGTCAACACTATAATTTAAGTTCGAACCCCGCTCGTGCAGGTGAACTCGACTCTAATCTTAATTGTCTAGGATTGTCAGCTTTCCACTCGAAGGTCGGTTGATTTCTCCGGACGCACCGGCTCCCTACACCAATAAAAATTCGCCGCTACGAAATCGCCCAAATGTATCCCTTAAATATGGCATTGAAAACCCCCAAAAACAAAGAAAATCAATAATCAAACGCACAGGTAAAAAAATAATGAACTATGTCATGATAATGATCGGAAATCGACAAAAAAACAAGAAATTATTGCAAAAAAAATTAGAAAATAAGGAATTTAAAAAAAAACCAACAATAGATGTTAAAAAATGCATGGGTCATTTCAAAACTATAATTAACTTTACAGATTGAGAGACGTGGATTTTGTTTGTTACGGGTTGCTGTTTTGTTGTTTTCTACTTATATTCGGTGTGTTTTCTGAGCTATTTGTAAAAGTATCTATTATTCGAAATACTAAGGATTTAAGGGCATACGATACAGTTACAGGGAAGGTAATGACGTTGCTAACGTAATTTGTTATTTTCGCGACGTCAAACTGTGACATATCTGGAAAAGATGCATTTTTCGACTGATTTTTATCATTCAAACTGATTTAATTTGAAAACGAGTTCATGGACCCCTATTTTTCAAAACGGCATTTTGTTTCATTTTGCAGGAAGATTATGTGACCCAAATTTTATAAAACTGTAGAGGATTTTTTTTAATTTTGATAAACATGCAGTAAAAAATGACGTTTTTTCCTCAATTCATGAACATTTGATAAATATGAGTTTTTTTTCGGAATAAAAAATTGCATATTTTTTATGATATTTATAAAATACAGAAATTACCGATTATTTAACAGAAAACAATTTGTGTTTATCTTTTATAATAAAAAAGTTATGTCTTTCTTTCGAAAACGAAATTACGGCCACAAATCTGAATTTTGAGCAAATATGCAAAATTTTGACCTCATTTTACTCAAAAAGTAGCACATGAAGGTATATTTTTTATTACATATTTCATTAAATCAGGTAGAAAATAGCCTATATGCAAATTTTCATGAACTTGTAAATACAGGATCAAAACAGTATCGTATGCCCTTTAAGGCATAAATTACCTTAGCTGTATTTGGCACAAGTTTGGTAAATTTCCTGAATATAAAACTTTAAATATTTGTAAAACCTAAGGATTTTCTTATCCCAGGAATAGATTACCTTAGCCGTATTTGGCACAACTTTTTGGAATTTTGGATCCTCAATGCTCTTCAACTTCGTACTTGTTTGGCTTTATAAATATTTTGATATGAGCGTCACTGATGAGTCTTATGTAGACGAAACGCGCGTCTGGCGTATTAAATTATAATCCTGGTACCTTTGATAACTATTGGGTCTTCAATAATAATAATAAATAATAATCTATTTTATTATTGTGTCACATATTGATTGACATACATATCATACAACAATAATTAAAACATACATAGAACAATCAAGACCCAGCCATATCATTTGGCTTATGAGACACATTGCACAAAATATATATATACATGTTCTTAAAAATCCAACGATACCTTGAAATTCTGTATTTTTAAAACTAATAACTATGATTTTAGAGTATTTTCAACATGATGAATAAAACTTAAGTAAAAATATTTAAAAATGTTTCGTAAAAAATATTTACTTTACATAGATCTAAAACTTCACACATACATACATCTAAAACTTCACACATATATGTGAAAATATTTACATTAAGATATTGCGGGGGGGGGGGGGGGGGGGGGGAATCAACTGATAATTTAATTTAATTTAAATAAACTCAATGAATTAAAATAATTGTCCACGGTTAAAAATTGAAGTAAAAAATTTATGTCGCATGAAAATAGTTAAAAATTATGTAAATAATTTACGTCGCATAAACAACTTATGAATACTTTTACATAAAAATGGCTGAATCTCGGAGCAATTCAGGATTTGTATAAATTTTAAATCGTCATTCAAATTTTCAAAAATATTAATATGTTGTGAACATTCTGCTCTTGAACTTGCGCGTCTGGCGTATTAAATTATAAGACTGATACCTTTGATAACTATTGATTGGTAAGCCGGATTTGTTTTTACCTAATCGATTTATGACTAGTGAACAGTGATATATTACTGTTGCCTTTATTTACAACTGTCCCGAAAACTCGAAACACGTTATAGCTAACATTTACGTCTGCATCCAGAGGTTGACACAAATAAATTTCAACTTTCCCAAATATTTAAAGTTTTGAACGATCACTATATACTGCCACATCTTTAGGAGATACCGTAACAAATAGTATTTGACTGTGACAACGGCGTAAACTACTGCAGCAGTCTTCAAATGATTCTGAAATATTATTTGTTTTGTTTTTCACAACCTCTAGAAAGATTATTTTCGGAAGTGGTCCCGATATACTATTCGAAAGTGTTATAGAAAAACAAGACTTTTAAAGACCTTAAAAGAAAGATGGATATCAACGGAGAATATAACCTGAGAAAATTATACTAGTACCAGAGACATATATACACTTGGCGTGATAGAATCAAAATGGCGATGTCGTTAAAGTCTCGTGAGCTGCGGGTTTTGGATTAGATTTCGCTGACCACTGTTACAGTTGCCAATCTCTGTATATATATATATATATGTCTCTGCTAGTACTAGCATAATAGTCAAAGATATAAAACATGTATTATATGGCTCTGATATTAACTTTAACGTGTTCTGGAAAAAAATATAAGGGTCCGATTATTTGAATTACCTGATAAGGGCATCTCGATCACATTTGACAAAATATTATTGCATGAATTTTTAATCGATCGCTGATCTTTAATTTCTAGAAGTGACTTGTGACTGTTATAATCATGCAGAGACATTTCTACGCATTCTGGTTTAAGTTTAAGTTTAAAATGAACACACTATAGTTATACATTTTCCTTTGAAATATCAAATTGACAATCACCTTTCGGACAGACTTGCTTTTTCTTTCTATTCGTAAAAATTATCATTCGTTCATTCAGAGACATAAATTACAAGTTATATGTCTCTGGTTTATTATATTTGAACACTTCAAAAATGCTTCAAATTACTATAATCCTGTATTGGTGTTACTAGTATTTATTTTAGGTTCAATGCCCCCCCCCCCCCACCCCCTTAAAAACGTAAAATAATGGTATATTTAATTTGAATAATTGTTTAAAAACAAAATATCAATTAAGGTCAGTCAAACCCAAATTCATCAAAAATGAGTGTCATTCGCCGGGTTTATTTTCTTTTAGCGAATTTGATCGGAATTTTAATTCATTCAATAGTAAAATTTACTTTCAATATGCATATTTGAATTCTAAATAACACTTGGGAAATAATTTTGAACAACGAATTTGTCCCAATTATGCATTATAAAGAAATAAACGTGATCGTTTAAATCTAACCTGGATTATACTACATGTAATTATTGAATATGCATACGTATATGTCAGTCGTTAAGCTACATATTTCGAAATAGTCCGGAAATTGCTAGAAGACAGAAGAAAGTTCAGAAAGCTCAATGTGGTATATTCTTTACATAAAGAGACTGCCTTTAATTATTACTGCGGCTTAATGCCCCCAATTATTTGTCAAATTTAAATTATGATATACGAATTATTAACAACTATGTAGTAGTTCCCCCCGTCATGATAAATATAAAAACAGCCACCCTTTTTCTGTAGTTGTGGTGTTAGAAAACTTTATATCAATCCTTGTTATTTCGGGGCTTTTTATAGCTTACTATGAGGTATTGCTCATTGTTGACGGCCATACGGTGACCTATAGTTGGTAATTTCTGTGTCATTTTGGTCTCTTGTGGAGAGTTGTCTCTTTGGCAATCATACCAAATCTTCTTTTTTTATATCTATTGTACACATTTTGTTTTTGTCTCTGGTATAGTCACCTTAAAAGGGTTCCTTAATAGAATCTTAATTGTCAAAATGACTTGTTTGTGGTTATTTTCATTTCAAATACCATAGATGAATGTAATGGGACAGACAAGGAACAACCAGTGCAATGCATATGCAATGTATTTAATAAATTTGGCCAAGCAATTCTACAGGAAAGCTCCATGTGATTGTACAGGAAGGCTCCGAGTAATTGTACAGTTAACTTGCAAGCGATTGTACAGTCAATAAAAATATCCGACATGGAGAAAATTAATATATTTGGATTTCGTTTAAAAAAACAAATATTTTACATGTATGGTATTCAAAAAAAAAATTAGCCAATTTAATATGTTGCTGAATAAATTCACAATAAGACGTTTTCGAAGAAAAATAAAAAATAAACATCCACAAATAATGTTTTTGTGAGTACTACATTTTGAAATGAAGAGATATCCAAATATAGATGTAACTACCATTATCGACATTAAACATATATTTGTATCTATTCTTTAAAAACACAAATCAGAAGTTTCACCTGTAAATCAATTTTAATCTGTATTGTATTATAAACCAAACGTAGTATTCAAATCAACTGCATGTCAATGTATTTTACATTAAACTTTTGCATAGAGACATTACACACAGGTATCACTATTTACACACCCACCGATCAGTTGTCATTAATCACGTATGTGGACGTTTGTATTAATTAACGGCCAGTTTTAGAAGTCAATATCAAGCTGTGATTAATTTCCGCTCTAGACAAGAAGTGTGTGTGTGGGGGGGGGGGGGGGGGGGGGGGGGCTGTGCCCCAGGTCGGTTAATCTGCCACTGGTGCATATGGGTTAGAAAATAAGCATAAGGATATATATATACACTAATTGTTTGAATGAAAATCTTTATACGGTAGTACTTTATTTATAGTTTTAACACTGTCTCGACAGACTGAATGCAGTATTATGATCAGCTTCATGTACGTTTGCGACCTTGGTGGTCTTTAGACGCACCATTGTGTAAAATGAATAATTGTGAAAAAATGATATGTTGTACAGTACAAAGCTATGGTAATAGACGCGATTCCGAGTTTAACAGAGTAATTAGGACGAAAATAATAATAAAAAAAAACCAGCTCCAACGGTAATAGTAAAGTAGGACATATCAACAGAATACGAATTAAAACAAAAATACGCATGTGTTCATTTTTGCTTTCGCTTCATTTCTATGGATTGTCTCGTACTCTTCAAATCCATAAACTATAAGGACGCTTTTTAATAGTCCTATATGTAAAGCACAATGAATCTGCCATTTTTTAGAATAGCATTGAAAAATCATCGTGTATAACCTAGCATGTTCTGCAAGTGAAATAAAGCTGTATTTTATAGGTTACATTTCTGTAAATGTAGACAATGCAATTTCCCATAGGAACTCCCTTTGCGACTTAAACTGTGAAAATTTTACTATGACGTTTCGTAAAAAAATATCACCTAGAATAGAAAGTTGATATGCACTATTAGTTTATTTAAAGGTCATAACATAGGGCTGTGGGGCATATTTTCAACATGTATATGCCCCGAACTTGTTAGGGTTTAAACTTTTACTGAAATTTTTTACTAGCACTACCTTCAATTGTTGCCTACTTCAGAATTCATTTTTCACCGCAGTAGTATGATATGAAACCTATAAATCATATCTGTGAACCAGTATTTCAAATTATCTTTTAATATTATATATCTCCCCAAAAGATGCGTAGTTTGAGAAACAGCTGTATTTACAAAGTGCAACCTAAAGATACAACAGTAATACCGCAGTATAATACTTCAATCGACTTGATTTAGTTTTTGAAGTTAATTTGTAAGAAGATACATAGTTTGCAATTTATCTCCTTTTTATCAGAATTTCCAGTCACAAATTGACACATTAGCTCACATAAGTCGAGTAAGGGAAGATCATTTGTAGCTATTATAACGCTTATTTATTAAAATTGAGAATGGAAATGACGTTCTTTTGGTAAACCTTTAAAATTAAAATATGGAATGTGTCAAAGAGACAACAACCTGTCTTTAGAACAGAAAACAGCTGAACGCCACCAATGGATCTTCAAAACAGCGAAAAAATCCCGCACCCGGAGGCGTGCTTCAGCTGGCCCGTTAACAAACATGTGTACTAGTTCAGTGATATTGGACGTCATACTTATATACCTATATAGAGTTATTTTCTTTCAGAACGACAGGTCATTCTTTTTCAGAATCAACCCGGACGATGCCATGTTTCAATTAAATATGCTCCAAGGCATAAAATAATGACCTGTGTGAGTTCGTTATTTTCTCTGATAAAAATGCAATCTATAATTTACTTCAAAATTTTATCGTCTGATAGTTTTTTGTTGCCGATTTGGAAATTTATTTTTTAAAGTTCAATCGATGATAGGTGTAAAGGAAACCGTCATTGCCCGCATTTTAATTTTAGAAACAAATAACGTGAAGTTTTGTTAATTTATCGCTACAATAGAGAAACATTATCGTGTATGTGAGATGCATTTTAATGTAGACTTTTATAAAAGAAAGCCAGATTTAACATATTCGTGTGTAAGATTTTGAAAATCTTATTGATTCACACTGAATAGGTTGATTGATTTTTGGTTGCTTTCTTAACGTCTAGTGGCATGTTCAGGACGATACACACTGAATAGGAAATCATACTTTGACCTACATGTATATATATTCGTCTTCGTGTCAGTTCTTAATTTTTTAAAATTTATGTATATCTTTTACTCTATCAAATGTGCAACTAATAAGATAATCTTATTTTCTATTGAATAACATAAACGTAACTCACAAAAAGGTCGGGTGCGGAGGGTTATAATTACATCCTGATTATCTATTAATAAAAATGTATTGCTATTCAAAAGACAATCTTTCTGAATTTTTCATTCGATTCAAATAAAATTATTAAAAAAAAACCACTTTCCCGCGATAGAAATGACATAACAAATAGAAAAAAAACCATAAAAAACATTCGCCCTCCCCCTTTTTCCATAATCTAAGTGGTACAATAAATTACTTACAATGTGTCTTGTATTTGTCATAACAGTTATCGGATGGTAACAATACATTTGTGTCTTACTTCATGCAGTTACAGTAATATTTTTATTGTGTATGGATAATTAATTTTAAAAGGTTTATATCTAGATTATTTAGTGAGTTGTATTTAACATTCTACATGAGCCGTAGGGCGTATTAAAACCTGAACGCATTAGAAAGGAATATCCCACTTTAGTGTTGTCGGTAAAAAAGGATACTAATTTTTGCAAATCTTTATCAAAAATAATATTCTTTTGACGGTATATAAGTCAGATAATGCATATTTTAAGGTTTTTCTTGTTGTAGAACACACCTCGGGGTGTCAGGATTGCTAAAAGAAAGACCTCCCTACGGTCGGTCTTTCATTTGATCAATCCTGTCACCCCTCGGCGTGTTCTACGACAAGAAAAACCTTAAAATATGCATTATTTATAACTTAACTCCTACATATATGAAAAAAACTAAAATTAAAAATCAATTAAAAACTGAAAAAGACCAGAGGCTCCTGACTTTGGACAGGCGCAAAAATGCGGCGAGGTGAAACATGTTTTTGGATATTTCAACCCTCCCCTATACCTCTAGCCAATGTAGAAAAAACAAACACACACCAATACGCATAGTAAAACACAGTTTAAAAGAAGTCCGAGTCCGATGTCAGAATAGGTAAATTAATAAACTAAAGAAAATGACAAATGTTCATTTTAGAATTTCCGAAGCCTAATGTTTTTTTTTATGTTGTTTGATATCGTTGTTTATTCATTTATGTTGAATGTTACCGTGAATGTGAATATCATTGTAAGGTTCGCTTGGTTTACGGGTGTGTATTTAAGTTGAAGTTGTTGCTGCCAAATGCATTATCTGTGATTCTGTAGTTGATAAATATCTGGAAGAAAACGGCCGATAAATACTGCAGGATAGAGACGATTTCTTTGTTTTTTTAAATGAATTCTTGACTGATACAGGTACTGAATCAAACATATTTAGGTATCATATGTCGCGTTATAAAAAAAAAGTAGACACAAATCTTCGGAAGAAAAAAAGGACTAGACGAGAAGCCAATTTTACGAAATTGTTTTCTATGTATTTTTTTTTCATTCTCTTTTAAAATACTTCAAAGTGTAATATTTGCAAGAAACTATCCAATAAAAAAAGTGATAAGCATTACATCTGCTGAAAAGTTAGCAAATTTAAAAGATGCTACTATCAGAGCATCTGACGTCTAATAGATTTATTTATCAAATAAACTCATCATAGATACCAGGATTGAAATTTTATATTTACGCCAGACGCGCATTTCGTCCACAAAAGACTCATCAGTGACGCTCGAATAAAAAAATGTTAAAAAGGTCAAATAAAGTACAAGTTGAAGAGCATTGAGGACCAAAAAATTCTAAAGTTTTATCAAACAGAGCAAGACAATTTGCTGAATTATGCAGTGTATCATGCGTCATGTTCGACAACATACTAGGCATATAGATAAAAATTCACTGATAAATCTGCGTATGATTTGACGTTTGAAATGAATTTGAAACTATAGACATGGACTCTATTCGTGACTAAAAGTATCTTGTAAAGTCATCATTTTTGACAAGGTACCAGTCTTGTTTACCAGATAAAATCAGTAAGATCTTCTGTAATTCCTGTAACTTCAATGCTAAATTTGAGAGACACTACGTATACAGGGCAGCAAGTGTGTTCATTGGTCAACAAGGACAAGGGTAATCTAGCATTGTATTTGCTAGCAATATTCCTATTTGAGACGCTTCCAAAGCGGCGAATAATATCAGTGCAAAATTAGAATTGGCAGCTTGAAAGATAATAGACGATCTATACCAGTTCACGCCATTGTTTCGTTTATTGATCCAGTTTTCATCGGTATTTTATGCTTTCGTTCCTGTCTTAACTTGATGTAATTCCACATCACGTTTTAGTTTGAATCGATAAAAGGTCATGTTTAAAGCTCTCTATGTACCTTTTGATGAAAAGTTGTCCAGGCGGCATCAGCCTACATAACTGATAACACAGATGCAATACTAAAACAATTGTTTGTTTTATATGTATTTAACTTTCTTTTGATTTTTTCAACGTTTCATTGTGTATGCAAACGATCATATTTCACTTTTTAGATCGCCTTGCCCAAATGGCCAAATGAGCTTTTCTCATCACTCTGCGTCCCTCGTCCGTCGTCGTCCGTCATCGTTAACTTTTACAGACATCTTCTCCTCTGAAACTACTGGGTCAAATTTTACCAAACTTGGCTACAATCATCATTAGGGTATTTTATTTAAAAATGTGTCCGATGACCCCGCTTGTTAAACAACATGGCCGACATGGCTAAAAATAGAACATAGTGGTCAAATGCAATTATTGACTTATATCTCTGAAACTAAAGCATTTAGAGAAAATTAGACATATTTGTAAGGAACAATAATATACAGGACAATGAATTGAAATTACATCAAGTTATTAAATATAATGCTTAATTTCTACGTTTTGGCTCAGATTCTATTATTTGACTGTCAAAAAAAAATGATAAAACATCTTGCTTTACCCTTTTCTAATCCCCTTAACGTCGTTATGTTTGTGACGTCATAGAAAATCTTTTTGAATAATTTTCATCTGTAAAAGACAATAATGATATGCTATTCAGTATAATGAATTAAATAACACATAACTAAGAGGGTGATAGATCAGATTGATACCCCTCGCGGTTGACAATGTTTTCTCGGTACCAATCTACTCTATCAACCTCTTTGCCATGTGATATTTATATAATGTTGATAACAATACATAACAACGCGTAGAGAATATAAAACACTGTTAAGTCTGTTTTCTGTATTGATCATTTTGTTCAAAGTAGGTTTAGTCAGACACAAATCTTTAATCACAAACAAGTTTTAGTTTCTCCGCCTAACTGTGGCCTTTCTCTCCGTGATATCCGATATCCGCCCACAATACAAGTTAAGTTATCTGTCAAAGAACACGATGCAAAAATGGAAACTATTGGTGCACGTAAAGTCAAAGCATCTTTTTGCAACATTCAAAACAAGCCATTGGCTAAATTATTCATTGATTAAAGAATACAAATATTGGATAACCGAACATTGAGAAGTCACCACTAATGCAGACGTAAAGAGTGAAACATTTGATAAAACACTTTAAAAAAATCATGTATTTTTTAGTGATTTATTTTTGTTTTCACGGAAAAAAGGGGGAAGATTTTTTGTTTTCCTTTTTAGTTCAATAAATTATACACTTATTGATGAATTATAATACCTTGTTTTTTGGCATGAACCGTATTAAAAGTTTAGCAATTAGCCTATGCAATCAATTCTTTTACAAAATGCAAATAATGTAATTTGTTATTGCTGGGCAGAAAAAAAAATAGTTCTATCAAATCAAACGTGTGACCTCTTTATTGTTATATTGTAAGGAAACGAATTATTTTCTGACCATTTTGAAAAATAAGTAATATATAAATATAAAAAAAAAAATATCAAGTGAACATGACTATAATTATTTTTTTTTTCTTCTACCGGAAGGGTTAGCAGATCCTGCGTAACATGTAGCACCCGTCTAGCATAATCTAGAGTAATAACGCCACAAAACAAAAACACGTTATTTTTGTTAGACGTATATCTAATTGAGCCTTTGCTAACTTTTCTTTTATTGTGTTCTGTATGCACCTGTCAAAAGTCAGGAAACTGTAGTTCAGTGGGTATCGTTTGTTGGTGTGTTACACATTTGTTGTTCGTTGATTAATTTGTACATACATCAAGCCTTTAGTTTTCTCGATTTATTTATATTATATTTTAATTTCGTGGCCTTTTACAGCTGACTATGCAGTGCGGGCTTTCTCATTGTTAAAACTGCCCTAAAATTGTTAATTTTTGTGGCATTTGGTCTCTTGTGGAGAATTGTATCAATGGCAAACAGAGCAAATATTCTTTTATATTTACTAAATTATGTTTATTTTTCACTTCTTTGACGTTTGTATTCAGTATTTTAGGTTTTAAATATTTTAGTTGTAGCATCACTCTAGAGACAATACTCGTCAAATTGCAAACCTTGTGCCCATTTATTTCAACATTTATTATGTTTTTTACGCAATTTAAACCATACATCTGAGTAAAGGTAATCATGTATCCATATATATGGTAAGAAAAGTACTTCACTATTTGAAAAAATTGAGAAAGGAAATGGGGAATGTGTCAAAGCGATAACAACCCGACCATAGAGCAGACAACAGCTGAAGGCCACCAATGGGTCTTCAATGTAGCGAGAATTCCCGCAACCGTAGGTGTTCTTCAGCTGGCCCCTAAAGAATATGTATACTAGTACAGTGATAAAGGACTATTATATCTGTACGGCTTAGTGTATTTTATACAAGAACGTCTTAAAAAAGGCTTACTTCTTCTTCTTCTTGGTATAAGCCTCCTTTAATTAGGAGCACCTCCAAATATATATGGAGTTTTCCCTTAACTTAAAATTTTTTAAAATGATAAAACAAAATTTCCAACATATGTACAGCACATATAAATAAACAATAAACAATAGAAATGTCATGCAAGGCATATTTACATGGACCTTTTTATAACAAACCATACAAGTATATTCACTTAAGTATGTGACTTAGTTTTATTTATATTTAAAATTATGTTTCATTTGAATTTGCTTTTTAATATGCATAAAATGTACATTAAAAGGAGGTTTCATTTAATAAGATCTATGTATTAAAATAATAATAGTTTAAGATGTAAGAATTTAGTAAAATCTAAAAAGGCAGATTTTCTCAGTGGAATGTTATATGTACTTCATGATCAATTGTATATTAAAATTTTTAAAAAGTTATTAAAACTTGTTTTGTCACCATCAATAGATTTTAAAAGGTTATATAAATGATAAGCACCATATAATAGATGTATAAGGCTGTTGAGGATAGGAGTGATCTTTAAATATTTAAGATTCTTACAATTATTATTAAATTAAATGACAGACTCTGTGTTGGTACTATATATATGTTACTTATGATAATCATTGTTCTCATTTGGTTGTCAGTTCTTCCACTTTATGATATATGTATCTTTATATAACTATATATATATATGCACATTATGTGTTTCTATTTGTTGTCTAAAATTTTCAGTCTCTCTATGTGCATTTGAAATAGCATGTTTCTAGTTTTGTTTTCAATGTTTTCCATGAATTTTTCACAGCTATCAAACACCTCCTTGTATTTTGAACAGTCTATTAGCAATTGTACTATTGCAGTTTTGCTCATGAACGTGCAGTTCCATTTTACTGGAGTGATTTTATCAGTGATCTCTTTTCTTATATCAAGGAAATATTTTTCTCTCATAGTACTGAGTATGGGACATGTTGTCAGGAAATGAGTTATGTCTTCATTGGCAGTTTTACATAATTGGCAAGTTGGATCTACTGTATATGGAGTGAATTTATGTTGATCTGCCTGAAGTATGTATGTTCCAGTTATCATTCTAGTCTTGATTATTGCTTTTCTAAGTTCAAAACGAGGCAAATGCTTTATTTTCCAGACTTGGTGATGTTTATTGATCTCGAAGTTTTCCGTATTCATGAATTTTAAGCTAGATTTTCTTTCAGATTCTATTAAGGTCTTGTCCTTCCAAAATTTGTCTACTTTCAGTTTGATAGTTCTTTTCCATTGTTCTTTCTTTGGAACATTGCTTTTAAGTTGTATAATGGTTGGAAGTTCATACAGATCTAAGATATCCATAACTCTAGAAAAGAAGCTATTTTTGTTATCAAAATTTGTTGTTATTTGTCTTTCTATAAGCTGATGTATTTTTTCATTTTCACATGTTAGTAGCGCAAGTAGGAGAGACAATACTCTTTTATGAATTTCTGCTTCTATTGGTAGTGCTCCTAACAGTAGTAACACTGCAGAATTGGCAGTTCTTTCTGGAAGAGATTGTAACTGGCGAAGATTTTTTCTATGAAATCTTTCCAACTGTTCAATATCAGATCTGGTTAGAGGTAACACTTCTAATCCATAAATTAACCTTGGAATGACATAAGTTTTGTAGATTTGAAATGAGGTTGGGGGATCTAGACCATTTGTACCATGACACCCTGATCCCATAAGAGCATATTTAGTTCTTCTTGCTAATTTTATTCTCTCTAGTACATTTATATGACTTTCGTTGTTTTCAGCTCTTGTTAATCCAAGGTGTACCCCTGATTTAGCAATTGCTACATCATTTCCATCAAGTGTCCATTTGTAATCACTTTTTGTTTTTGAACAATCTATGATTTGGGTTTTTGTTGGATGTATGCTGTAGTGGTGTTCATTTGCATATCTTCCAAGCACATTTAGCATTAGTTGTAGTTCATGCTTGTCATTCGATATAAAGGCTATATCGTCGGCGCAAGTTGGTGATCCTACATATATATTTCCTAATTGGTATCCTATTGAATTTTGTTCTAATTCTACTAGGAGATCTTGGACAAAGATTTTGTATAGATGGGTTGATAATATTCCTCCCTGTCTTACACCTTGTTTAATTTGGAAGGGTTTACTTATACAGCCATTTAACTTTTGTAGTTAGATCAGAATATAATTCTGTTAATATTTTCCAATATATTGGATGGATTTCTTGATTGAGCATTTTATCCATCAGTATAGTGTGTTGGACTACATCAAATGCTGATTTTACATCCAGAATATTTATATAAAAATTGTCATTCCCCTTTTTCTTCTCATATCTAGCTTCTGAAATAATTAAGCTTGCCATGATTGGCGATAGACCTTTGGTGAATCCAAATTGGAGGTCTGTTTTTGGCTCTATCATCAGTTTGTTTAGAAATGAGTATTCAAAGGTTTTCCCAGTTATTGGTGTTACTGTTATGCCTCTATAGTTACTGGTCTCTGTTGGGTCTTTTTCTTTCTTAAGTACTGGTGTGAGTATACCAGATTTGAAAAATAATGGTACCTTTCTGTGTATCAGAATGTTGTTAAATATTGTCTTCATCGCTGGTGCTATTGTGCTCTTGGCATATTTAAGATGCTCAGCTGTAAGTCCAAATTCATCCGGACTTTTTTTGGTGTTGAGACAATCTATTGCTTTCTCTATGTCTGTGTCTGTAAAGATTTCAGGATTGTGTTCGTACTCTTCTAAGGCCTCCTGTACATAGTTTTGTCGAATTTTGCATAGATTTAGGTAGGAATTAATCTGTAATGATTATTAAGCATAACAAATATAACTGGTTTATCTTTTGTCCCTACTGAACTTTTGTTTTGTGGCAGGTTATGTTTAAAGTAAAAACACAAAAATACTGAACTTCGAGCAAAATTCAAAAAGGAAAGTCCCAAATCAATTGGCAAAATCAAAAGATCAAACGAATGGATAACAACTGTCATATTCCTGACAGGCATTTTCTTATGTAGAAAATGGTGGATTGAACCTGGTTTTATAGCTAGCTAAACCTCTCACTTGTATGACAGTCGCATCAAATTCCATTACATTGTCAACGATGCGTGAACAAAACAAACAGACACAATAGGTAAAAATGTCAAAAATAGGGGTACAGCAGTCAACATTGTGTTATCATCTTAATCACTATAAAAACAACAAATGTAACGAATAAGCACAAAAAGGCATACATCAAATTTAACATCCTCATTTTGCTTATATTATACGATTTTATTTATATATGTTAAATCCACCCATAAAGGATGGAAGGTTTTACGTACTGGTGTAAAATAGCGCGTTTGAAATTCGAACAGGTAGACATAACTAAATTTTGTCGTTCCAAGTATGACGGGATACATAAATACAGAGTCACGAAAAGTATAACTCTGATATTAAATAACAAGAAACGTCGGGTGTTTCTTCCGCGATTGCAGGGTTGCTTTCTAAGCGTGTCGATGTTCTACAACTACACTACTTTAAATATCTGCCGAACATGATTTAATTTTATGCGAACATGGACACAAACTGATGCTCGTAGTCCTGGTAAGTCTTCTGCATCTTTTTTGTAACACTTAGAACTATATTCATCAGACCTAAGACACATTTAAATATATATCCATGAATAATAGTTAAAACAATATACATTTACACTACAAACTGCTCAGAGTCTGAATTGACCAGTTTTTGTGCTCGACCAGTAAAATCGAGCACACATTTTACTCGACTAGTCTCGACATTGTCTCGACTGTACTTAACTGTACTTAAGTGTACTCGACTAGGTCTCGACTTCACTTAATTAGTCTGATTCAGTACTTGATGATCTTTGTGTAGTCTGAAATTGTCTTGACCAAGGCTCGACCTGTCTAGACCTGTCCCGACTAGTCTTGACCTTCAAATTTAGTTTTGACTGGTGTAAATCAGCCAATCTAGCTAAATTTAATATTGATCTTACAAAATTCAAGCTTATTAGGTAGTTTGATTTTTTGCTGTGAAATGAAATATAATGAAAATAATTTTACAATAGGTAACAATAAAAATTATTATATAAATTCAGATAGGCATCTTTAATTTTTTTAATTACTTTTTCAAATCAACTTGGATTTTCATCAAACTGTGCCGCTATCTTAGATATATATTAAGTTTACTGAATCCCAGGTCATTTTGTTTTTTGTTATATTGCTGTCAAATTTAAGAATTAAATTAATCTAGGTCAAAAAGCTAGAATTTGCAGTTTGAGTCATTGCTGTCAAATTTAAGAATTAAATTAATCTAGGTCAAAAAAGCTAGAATTTGCAGTTCGAACAAAATAGAGATAATACACTTTAATTTTTTTATAACTTTTTTAAATCAACTTGGATTTTCATCAAACTATGTAGCTATCTTAGATATATATTAAGCTTACTGAAATCCTGGTCATTTTGTTTTTTTGTTGCATTGCTGTCAAATTTAGAATTGAATTAATCTAGGTCAAAAAAGCTAGAATTTGCAGTTCGAACAAAATAGAGATAGTACACTGCAATTTTTTAATAACAGTTTGAAGTGTGTTACACTATTTATTTTGATGTCCTTTATAGCTTGCTGTTTGGTGTGAGCCATAGCTCTGATTTGAATGCCGTATTTTGTCCTGAAAATTTGTACTTTTTATACATTACGACTTGAATGGAGAATTATCTCAGTGGCACTCATGCCGCATCTTCTCGTTTACATATGAAAGTAAGCATGTCAAATTCCCTTATTCAATTGATATGTTGAAAGAAGACCATAACGTACTCCTCGTTGCTGAATGAAATAATTCTATTTCAATCCAGTCCATTTAAAAAAAAACTGATTGTACTGCATAAAGATTGATACCTTATCATATCAAAGAAAAACATAAAGATCAAGAAACAAAAACATATAGATCAAGCATAAAAACACAATATTTTATATAATTACGCTTTGAGGTTTTATAAAATGTATTGCACTAAACATAAAATTGGGATAAAAATAGATATAAATGACAATAATTGTTGATACACAGTTGTAATTAACATTACATTTAAGAGCCAATCCGCCAGAAAACCATGCAATAATCAGAAAATCGTCCAAATCGACAATCACAACTTGACAAATTTTTATACATCATCTTAATCCTTGACATAAAATGAAAGAATTTGGCCACTTAATTTCCCCAAGAATCGTATCTATTTTTAGCAACAGCCTCATTTGCATAATTCTGTAAATTCATAATAAAACCAAGGAATAATACAACTTTTTATGCCTTTTAAGAATTACCCAGAAGCATATTAAATGGGGTAGTTGAGTTTTTAGAGTAATGTCAGCTGGAACCAATCCATTTTACTATGTTATGGTCAATACAAATGAAAATTTAAACAATTTGGCACATTGCCAGGAGCACGGACACAAAGGCTGGAATTTTCATACATGAATTTACATGATTTTTACTTGCTTCTAACTTACAAGACCCATTCCGGATATGTTTGCAACTTATATTGGTTTTAATTATGGTGTATTTTTTATATTAAAACAAAATATTAAGCTTGGCAAATGACTATTACATGTTAATTCATGCCTTGGAAGAATGGTGATTTTAGTCTCGAATTGACACATTTTGATTTTGATTTAATTAAATTCTAAATACAATTGCAATAAAATGGCTCATAAAATCATTTAAAAAAGTAAAATGAAATTTAAAAAAAAAATTAAAAAGACAAGACGTTTTTGTACTGCAAGTGCAAAAATCAATAAATTGTCTGAAACCAGGGAGTCCATCTTTTATGCTCTTCCATTGACTTATCTCCCTTGGGTAAAATCTCAAACATGTCAGCTCCCAGTGATGGATTTGGCAAACAAAGTTCACAGCGAAGTATGCGACTTTAATAATCTAGGAGGAATATTTGGGCTATCAAAGCATTTAGCATCATATTACAAACTATTCAAGATATCTGAATGCACTAAAGACCAAAATAGCATTTCCAAAAAGAATAATTACTGCCAATGGCAATGCAAGAATCTGCCAATCATGACAATAATTAACAGACAATAATCATAATTTAGTGAATAAACATGATAAATATTGATTGGAAAAACAACTGAAAAGGTGTTCTTACATTTCAACTAGCAAAACAAAAACATTTCAAAATCATTTTTAGTAAAATAAAGTGAGCGAGTGGAACCACCTTGAAGACATTGCATCTGCTTGCACCAAAATTGAGATTTAGAGTGTTAAAACTGTCTAGCACATTATAAATAAATAAGACACTCTCTCTACCGTTGTATTGAAACCAGCATTGGTAACTAGCATTGGTAACCAAATATATTCGTACAGATACAGACTACCATTCATCTCAGACGTCTCAGACGTCAGAGGTCTGAAAAATACTATGGCGTAGAATTTCCAACAGGACTCCTTATTTTATATAAGACGAGGAGTGGTTTATTTTCCTATGGTTGTTATATCATCTCGTCTTAAACATGTTAAAATATGCTTGAAGTACAGGGACTTTTATGGAATTCATTGACATTATAGTCAAGCAAGATGTCAACATCCCGTCCAACCGTCTTCCAGCAAAGCCAAAGCTGACCAAGGATCTTCACCATTTCGTGACAGGCTGTATACAGGACGAGTTATTCCACTAGAAACATGTACAACTCTAACAATCAATTTTCATTAGTTCCTTATATAGTCAATCTGAAATTAGGGGACCAACATTTGATACATTAGCCAGATTAAAAAAAGGGGGGAGGGGGTTGAAAGGGCATGTGAATATTATTTTGCACCTGACCTGTTTCTAGGACATCTTGTTCATTTCCTATAGCCAAGTGCAAACATATAATATAGAGTAAATTCAGAAATTATCGCAATGTTTTTATTATTGCGTAAAATGCGAAAGGGTTATAATTGCAATAATTAAAACTAACATTTTTAGATTTTTCTATATGAATCAAACAGGATATTTCTAAATATCGCAAAAGTTAAAATCACATTTCAGTCTTAAATTATAAAATCGCAATAATAAATCCATGCAACATTTTTTTTAAATTTACAGTATACCCCTTTAATATATAAATGTACATGGCATGAGTCTTGGGACCATTTGATTATAAAAAAAGAAAGGGGGAGGGTTAGAATGGTTAAAATATGTCCTTGTCAGCTAAGGACAGAATTTAAATTGTTAAGCTATTAACCAGGGTACAATATACATGTATATTAATGTAAAAAAACAATTTATAGACCATAACCATAATAAGCATGATAATAATCAAAATTTATTTCAACGTGATCAAAATTAAGCAGGACAATATGTTTTTATTCCCTTACCCTAAGTTATATTTTAAGTTTTTAATGGAAGTTGTACATGTTCAGCTCTTTGTTTACTAAGAAAGCTTTTATCTCGTGGTAAAGCCTCATTCCAAAACATATGTTACATACAACATACTGTACATGAAACACTAGACAACTTTATCTAGAGAATAATCTTGTTTAATGACTTATTATACAATGTAGGCCATGGAGACTAAACAATCAAAAGCATTGCAAACTTTTGTAAAGTTCTATTTTAGGACCTTACATGTACATTGATGTATATGTTTGTAATGTATGTAGATTATTTATAGAGCCCTTTTTAAAAGAAACAAAAAATACATGCACAGTGATGCTACACTACCCTACATTTCCTGTGATACAAAATTGAAGAATTATTTTTAATTATAGTTTAACACTTTTCATTTGTAGGGCTATAATAGATGCTGATGATTTTTTGTGAAAGTGACAATAGCCAGGTCAAACTAAAGATGTATAGAACAAGATACTGGTAAGATATTATTAACTTCTATATTAATTTAACTGTCTGTAAAATATGGTAATCATACAAAGTATAAGTAATCACCTATATAATAATTATACCTGTTATACATCAGTTTTATTGAACATGTCCTTGTTAACTTGGTTTTCCCATTGAAAAATCACTTTACTAATTTAATTTGTAGTACTAATAGTACTATGTAGGGCGGCTCCTATATTTTCCATTCAATAACTAACAATGACTAATGAACTGTTCATACATTGTACATTCCAATTTAGATATAAAAAAGGGGGAGATTTTTATTGATACTTTTGAAGATAATTCACCTGTTAGATTAATTGATTGGTTGTTGGTTTCTTATGTCCAATGGCAAACAGTTCATGCATTTTTACACAAATGGTTTAGGACAAGAACAAATTAAAATAAATACATTATTTGGGTTCATTAATATGCTAAATTGAACAATGTATTAAAATTTAAGATGTTGCAATGAAACAATTTTAAATTGTTTCACGTTGATTTCAAAAATGGTTCAAAAAAAAAAATTCTCTACACAAATTGAATGCTTGAGGTTCTTTCATAAACAAAATGCCAATGTTAAATATATAAACTATAAATCTAAAAATTAAGTATAAAGTACAAAAGAAGATAATATACAGCTTATCGTTTAGACACAAAGCCAAAGAAATGAAGAAAAGAATTTTTCTTGGGCAAGCCTGTGCATTATCAGAGTTTCAATATGTTTTTCGTTGATGCTTAATTCTTTTATACAATTACATAAATGAAATAGTTAAATCATTTGTTTACATTCAATATGTATAGAATCTAAATCTTCCAAAAGTGCCAAAGACAGACAGTATCATTCGCTGTATGAGTTTGGTGTTATTTTGAAGCCTCTGAAACATTTTGAGGACAGCCGCTCTTTTAAGACCAAAAAAGATCAGACTGATGGTGTTGACTTGTCTCTAATTGGTGTTAAGCTATCTGTAATTCAATGGTGTATAGCATCAAACTTGAGATATTTTCATCGTCTTTATCAGTGTGGTTATTCGGTAATTTCTTCTGATTGGCTAAGAGTTTCAAGATTTTGTCTGGTTACCTTTCTACAATGCAAAATATAATGAGTGTACCTCACTTCAAGTTTTTAATAAAAAATGTTGATGGTTTTCAGGTGTACAATTAACAAAAAAAAACTCTCCAACCAAACCATGATGTGTAAAAGTTAATAATTATACATCAAAGTACGGCCTTCAACATGGAGTATTTGCGGACAACGAACAGCAAGACATAAAGGTTTAAACATTTAGTTGAAAAATAGTTCTTAGAAAAAATGCCTGTACCAAGTCAAGAACATGTCAGTTATTATCGATTCGTTTGATGCCTTTGATTTTCTAATTTTGCCACTTGATCGGGTATGTTTTGTTATTTTACTTTTGGAACCCAAACGTTTATACAAAAGATACGACTATTGGCCAAAGAAGTACCGTGTCACCCCAATGTCTAAATAAAGCCAACAGTAGTACATAAGACACAACTCCATGGAGAGAAAAACAATTCCGGGTTACAAACTATTTGCAATCTCAGCAATGACCTATCTCTAACATTGTAGAGAAAGATATAATTCAATACTAAAATCCCTTTTTTGTTGATCTTGTATTGCTGCAATATTTTTCTATTTTAATTTTTTTTTTCTAAAGTGTTTTATAAACCTGAAAAAAAAAGAATAAGAAAATAAGAAAATTAATTTTATGGTAGTGAGTCCTGTAGAACTGAATCTTTAATATGGGCCGACCATGTCTTGTTTGACATGTTTGTCGTGTATTTCTCTCTATTTATAAACTTAAACGCAAAACAACATGCTTAAAATCAACATCCATCGGCAATAACTCATATCAATTGATGCTTCTATGACTCATCTGTAAACCTTGATTTGTAGGTATTTTTTGTGTATTAAGCCAGTTTTATCGTGTGAATAATACACTGCATTAGAGATTACGGCACCGTGTGGTTCAATTGGACCAGCGGTTTCAGATACGATTATTGTTTAACCAACGATTTACTACGGATGTTCAAGTGATAGAAATTGCTTCTATGCACAGTTTGGTCAGGTTAGATAAAATAGTAAACAAACTAATATACATGGAGGTAGAAAAAAGATGATTGATTAAAAACCAATTTAATAATATTTATGAGAGCATGGATCACATACATTGTAGATCTCCAAATAATTTAAATACTTATTAGATAACAGCATAAAAACTATAAACACAGAAAAACATGAAATACACTTACATATTTTGCTCATTTTTAAATGTTTTTTTTATGAAATAGATTAATGAATCAGACACGCAGGCCTTTCATGGAGTTTGTCCAGATGTATGGCAACTTTCTTCATTATATTAATTATATAATAATTGAAAAATTGTAAAGAATTTAAATAGCTTTTTCAAATATACTGCCTAAGGATAACCTAATGATGAATCATATATTGTTGATGGTGTTCAGATGTACCATGCACAAGGTTTGTGTTTATTTTATCATTTTTGATTATTTAAATGCATTTGCGTTGCGAACAAATATTCAAAAGTAATAAAATATGAATGAAGATATTTTTAACTTAAATGTATTTGTAATTTAGAAAGTTTACTGCAATTTTTCAATCAGAAATAACCCGATATCATCATTGTTTACACATAGTTTATCTGGTGAAGCCTGTTGTTGTTTAATGAATTGAATTAGCTAAATGATAACCAAACTGTGTACATATTTCTTCGCAATTTTCGTTATTTTTCAAAGTGCTATTTAATGATATACTTTTTAGATGTATAAGTCTGACATACAGGCATTTCATGGTATTGTCTATAATATATGACAATTTTGTCTATGTTTTAATTAATTGAAAAATGAGTAAGAATTTATAAAGCTTTGCCACATGTACTGCTTAAGGATAAGCTTAGTTAATGAATCATTCATTGTTGATGGTGTTCAGATGTACCATGCCCAATATTGGCGGTTATTTGATCAGAGTTATACAACTCTATCCTTATAATTAGTGAAATGCATCTGTGTGACAAGTACATATGCTAAAGTGATAAAAGTTGAATGCAGATCTTATTAATGCATTAGTTCCTTCAGAAAGTCTACAGGATCAGTAAGACATAAATCCATGTCATCACTGTGTTTACACATTATTTATCTGGCGCAGCTGAATATTTTATAACAAATAAAATTTTCCATGCACAAGGTTTGTGTTTATTTTATCATTTTTGGATTATTGAAATGCATTTGCGTTGCGAACAAATATCCAAAAGTAATAAAATATGAATGAAGATATTTTTTACTTAAATGTATTTGTCATTTAGAAAGTTTACTGCAATTTTTCAATCAGAAATAACTCGATATCATCATTGTTTACACATAGTTTATCTGGTGAAGCCTGTTGTTGTTTAATAAAAAGAATTAGCTACATGATAACCAAACGGTTAAAGCAATTGTTGTTATTTTTCAAAGTTCTATTTAATGATATACTTTTTAGATGTATCAGTCTGATATGCAGGCATTTCATGGTGTTGTCTATAATATATGACAATTTTGTCTATGTTTTAATTAATTATTTATCTGGCGCAGCTGAATATTTTATAACAAATAACATTTTCCCAGTTAGTTAAGATAATTGTAACGTTTCTAAATTGAATTATTTTTCAGATGAGATGCACCCTTAATTACATCAACATGCGACAAATAAGTGTTCTAAACTTTAGCCTGAACAATTTATGTTCTTAATTGCACTACGCTTTGACAAAAGAATGCGGCACGGCAGGAAGTATACAGACTTGATTTCCTAGCATTTTACTTCAGGTCAAAAGAAGAACAAAAGAAACCATGTTTCTATTTCTAAGTCATCCTGATAGTGTTTCATTTTGTCCATGGTATTTTGTTCTGTTTAATGATGCTTACCATGTTTGATAATCTATTTGTCAGTTACAATATTAAATAACATCTGCATTTGAAGGTGAACGGTGACATGTACATATTGTACCCCATCTCTTATTACCCAATATCCCCAATCAATTCTTGATTTATTTCAAACTAAGAAGTTTATCCTTATGACTGAAGATACTACTTAAAATGATCAATATTTTCGTACATTTCGTATTTTTTTCTATTTGTTTTCCAAAGAAAATTTAGCGTTATAATCCTGACAAGGCAATTGATATTTTGATATTTTGAACTCTTTAAAAACTGAAAGAAAGTAGAAAATGTATAACATGTGTCAACGTTTTAACTAAATAGGTCACTATTACAGTACTTATCTACGCTCTAACATAATAATTTGAATGCTATGGCTATATCAATTGTCATAAACACTAGGACAATGTCAACAAGTCAAAGGACACTACTATATTAGAAAAGAATAAGCTTGTATTTTGTCAGCAATGCTTCATTTTGACTCCCTGATGATTCTTAGGCAATTTAATTTCCACTCACCGACAGCATCAGAAAGTGACATACTATAAACAGCTGGCACGAATATAATTTAAAAGACATGGCAAATATAACATCGATAGATGATATATAAGACTAAAAAAATTAATGCTATATAAATTACTAATAAAGGAATAAAAGAGCTTAACGTAGGTAACTTCTTATATTGTTCATACTAACAACATTTGTACTAGTTGTAAATATATTTTTGTACTGATATCAAGTAAGTTTTTTATTGGATATTACAATTTTGATCATACAGAAACAATCTTATTTTCATATTTATCGTTGTCCGTAAAGTGTTTTTCTTCCACAGATGCAGTCTTTCAGTGCTACTGTCAATGTATTTGCCATAATCAAAATTGGTTTTTGTCTGCAAATAAAGAATTATTTATTTTAAATTTGCGTATACAAATCTTAATTTAAAAATAAATCTTAAAAAAATTGTGTTTTATTTCGTTTTTGTGTTTTGTTTTGTTTTTGGTATAGACCACCAAACAAACTTACTAATAAGCAGATAAAACACTTAGACGAAAAATGATTGTTATTAAAGATTTTTTCTACTTCAGCGGGAATATTGGCCACGTGGTAAAATACTTGGTGGTTGTAGTAGTACCGGTTTTTCCGCTCATCACATAGGATCTGTTATAGATTATGATGAATGGGCGGCCGAAGGAGCAACAGGCTGGAGTTATAGAGATGTTCTACAATATTTCTTGAAATCGGAGAACATGCAAATTCCAGCATTAGCACAATCACGTACGCATTACATGTTTGTCTCTCGAGAAGTGTTTTGTGCTTTTTTTTTGGTTGAATCGTTTCACACATGCCATGCAACGGCCTTTTATTTTTCCCCGATGATTGAACGTCGCACGATTGTCCATAACTGCTAACACCAATGTTATTTAGACTTACGTCCATAGGTGTCTCTTTTGTTATTAATTCAACATTAAAATAGACCAAAACGAGAATAGAGAAAAAAAGGCAAACAAAAAAAATAAAACAAAAATAATGAGGTGCTGACAAATAAGGATAATCATGATAATGTGAAAATGTAAAACGAATACAGAAAAAAAGTTTAAAAATATCAAAAAAAATGGTTTCACTGTATGTGTGTGGCTTTAATTCAGTGGTTGTTGTTTGTTAATGTGTTACATACTTGTTTTGCGTTAACTTTTTGTACATAAATTAGGCCGCTAGTTTTCTCGTTTGAATTGTTTTAAATTGTAATTTTGTATGTAATTTGCTAATTGTTGAAAGCCGTACGGTGACCTATAGTTGTTAATTTCTGTGTCATTTGGTCTCTCCTGGATAGTTGTCTCATTGGCAATCATACCAAATCTTCTTTTTAATATTGGAGTATTTCTCGCAAATTAGATAACTAAATATATAAAGTTGTAATATTCTACCCAAACGGCCATTAGTTGTACAAACAATAGAGCATACCAATTGCACGAATTGGTTTAATACATATATGCTATAATATCATTGTTTTGACTCTATGCAGCCTTTCATTCAACTGGTGGACCATTGACCATAACGACTGGAGCCTCCACGCCAGTACACATTTTTTTTCAAGCAGCTTCATCAGAACTGGCGTACCAAACAATAGACTGTAATGGACCAGATTCAATAGGTATGTATAATGTACAAGACTTATTTGGTATGTGTGGTAACCAGATTGGATATATACATGTACGTGTATTTATAATGGATATAGATTAGACCATTGGTTTCCCCGTTTGAATGGTTTTACACTAGTCATTTTTGGGACCCTTTATAGCTTGCTATTCGGTGTGAGCCAAGGCCCTGTGTTGAAGACCGTACTTATACCTTTAATGTTTTTGACTTGAATGGAGAGTTGTCTCATTGACACTCATGCATCCTCTTCCTAATTACGTTTGTATAATAGACTCGTGTAAAACCAAATAGGCATTAGTACTAAACCAGAACGAATGTAACATGGACTAGACTGGGTAACTATGTGTATGTGAAATATCTCAGAGTCGTTAGGTATATGTAATGAACATACGTTATGAAAACGATTCGATAGATATGTGTTATTGGCGACATGTGATAAGTATATGCATATACATATAAATGTACAACATATATTTTAATATGTTTATTCAATGAGTTTTAACATCAACATTTTACTTATGCCTTTATATCATGTAATTCACATTCAAACATCAGTTCTTAATTACTAGTATTTTATCGAGTACAAAATGTATTTAACTTTTAATCATTTTCTGTTTGTTTTACTCTCATTTTCAGATGTGGCATGTAACATGAATTATATCTGGACATAACTTTCAGGATTTAAATTTACCATCATTTAGGCAATATGCTTACGGACTAGGCGTGAGCTAACTGCCTAGTACTTTCAGTGTAAGCAAAATACCTAGTTGTAAGTTATGTCCCCTTATATATGTTTACATGTAATAGTATATACAATGCAATTAAAATTTTGTAGGATTTTGTCCATTACAAAATAACATCAGGGATGGTGAACGGTGCAGTTCTGTTAGCTGTTTTATTAGAAGAGTCATCGACCGTCCAAACTTACAAGTTTCTGTAAATACTCTCGGTTCCAAGGTAATTCACAATGATCACAAGCTCTGTTATCTGTTTTCGAAGAATAACCCCCGACATTTCACAACTTCATATTTCTGTGTATACCCACGGCCTTCAAGTATTAAAAAAGGCTAACAAATCATGTTAGCTTTTTTTTTTAAAGAAAATCAAGATACCTTTTCACCTTCAAGATTCTGTATAATCTAACGAGTCAGTCCAAGACAAATTTAATTCTAATGCAATCATTGGGTATCAATGGTTCTGATTGGATGACAGTTAGCATAAAATTCTCTATCTCCTTGTCTGTAACTAAGGATACCGACGTTTAAATTGTTGAATGTATTGACATGTATTTTCTACAATAATAAGCCAAAAAAAAAACTCACATGTTGAACCTAAAATTCTTCTTTTTATCAAATTTTTACAACATTCTGAAGCAGCACAGAAGCCAGAAAACGCCCGGTGTTTATGTTTGAAGCCGGAAGCATACATATGTCGGCACTTCGTGTCAATGTTACCAAAGAAGATAACATCTTTTCGCGGGATTTTCTTAAATGAAGATTTTACACTGAAATAATGATTGAAATTTAATTATGAACTTGTTTTGCATTAGAATAGAGATAACTGTATTGTATTTGAAGCTTTGTGGACGTCCATCGGTTTTTTGACTGTCGCAAATACCCGTTTACATGTACCTGTCTCCGCTGCACGTCGCCAGGTCAACTAAATTTGCGATAGTAAAACTACCGGTGGACGTCCTTAAAGCTTCAAATAAAATACAGTTATATCTTAATTTATAATGTTAACAAGTTCATGATATTGGATGTGTAATGATTAATAGTTTAGTCGTAGGTGCGTTTTTGTAAATGTTTTTATTGGTTTTGAACTAGCTTTAAGTGGGTCATTTTAAAAAAATGTCGAATTTTGAAATTGAAAAATTTATTAAAAGTTACTTATTCAAACAACCCTCTACATAAGCAAATCAAAACAAATAGTACTTTAAGAACAACATATTAAAAGATGCAATCTTAATGATGTCATACAAGAATATCTTGAAACATTTTTTGATCGGTGGTACAATATTTTGTCTATCCTGTTACCATTTTCAAAAGAAATTTTGGGTTATCAAGAAAAGGTTTAGATAAAATGTTAAGCTTGTTTTAAGTTACCAATTAGACGGTTTTCAAGAGAATAAACTTCTATATATATCCATTCTGTAAAATAATAGATTATTTGCCAATTTTCTAGGTTGTACGGAAAAATGGCTCTAAAAATTGGTTTTCAAAGGTTGTAAAAATTACCACCAGTAATGCAAGTCTAAGATAGCAATTTATATTGTTCGGCCTTTTTTCACCCTTTCAAATAAACCCAACATCAAGTAAATCCCTCATAAGTTAATTTACTTTTCTCTTTATTTCGTTGGTAACAGGAACGTACGTTTCTGATATATCACTATATAAAAGTCTATCCTGTTACCTTTTTGTCTATCCTGTTACCGATATCAGTATTGCACCTGCAAATGCTTAATTGTGAAGATTAAGACGTTATAACCTTAAGATGAGTTCAAACAATGAAATATTTCATTCGTTGTACACCTACATGTTAAGATAAAAAAAAATAACGACGTTTTTGTCTATAATTGTCTATCCTGTTACTGTAACCATAGCAACCATAGTAACAGGATAGATATAACAGGATAGACAAATTTATTCGTTTTTGATTGCTGTTGTGAAATAACTACTCCCTTTGGTGAAGTGATTATGGTTTTCTATTGTGAATTTGGTTTCCAACACGTTATTGCACTATTTACAACCATAAAGTTAGTGTAATTAATCAAAATGGTTGGTAACAGCATAGACATGAAAAAAGTACGCTTTATTTTTTTCACTAAATGTCTTGAAATTTCTTTTCTCTACACTGTCGTTCAAGAAACGAGGAGTTTTAAATGTAAAGATTACTTTGCATTTTTGAAATCAACACTGATTGATTCAATATTCATAGGGAGAATAATTTAACGACTGATTTAAGTAGCGGTAACAGGATAGACATGAACCTCCTGTACGCTGATTGAATTTAGTTTGTAGATAATCTGTTACATACAGTGATAAAGAAGCTACGATTTTTCGTTAAAATTATAATTAACGTTCTTAAAAAGTCCCTTTTGCAGATATCAAGGCGATCAGAAAATCGGAAAAAAATCAATTGAAATGTGTTTTTCTGACAATGTACGCACACAAATACCCCCAAAATCGGACTTAAATGCAGTTTAATCTTATTAAAATAGATGTAAGGTGTGTTTATTATTAATGTTCTGAATCACAAATCCGACAAGCTTTCATTTAAACCATTACAGTTGAAATTCATTAGAAATAAAAAATTTAGCATGGGTGTACTGAAAATTCGACATTTTTTGAAAATGACCCAAGTAACTGCGAGTACTCTCAGATCTGCATTTATTGTCTTTTCGTTGTTGGGATGAACAAGTACCCGTCCACGTCCACTACACGTATGTCACTTCTAGCGACAATATCGACCTGTGGATAGACACTAAAAATAACACTTGCACATGTTATACTACCACCACAAAAAGCTTATCAATACATTTACTGACTTAAGATAAAATAGAATGTCAATTTATAAATTTATAAAGGTTTTTTTTTTTATATTTATTAATCTTCAATGATTTACATACGTAATCAAATATAGAACAGTATGATATTCCCGTGCTTGCATTTCCTATCATGATTTTCTTGATAGAGGGTTGCTGCTCACAAAGGAAACTATTAAACCAAGAGTTCCAAATGGTGAAGTTGAAATCATCCCTTCGTAAATTTTACGGACGCCATCACGAATTGGTTGGCCGTTATGGAATAACCGTATCACAAATGATATCGGATATGTTCCTTACGTTGTAACTACAATCCCCTTCCCTTTCCTGAATGTGACCTACCGAATTAGACTATTTACCGGATTTGTTATCACATAAGCAACACGACGGGTGCCGCATGTTGAGCAGGATCTGCTTACCCTTCCGGAGCACCTGAGATCACCCCTAGTTTTTTGGTGGGGTTCGTGTTGTTTATTCTTTAGTTTTCTATGTTGTGTCGTGTGTGCTGTTGTTTGTTTGTCTTTTTTCATTTTTAGCCATGGCGTTGTCAGTTTGTTTTAGATTTATGAGTTTGACTGTCCCTTTGGTATCTTTCGTCCCTCTTTTATGTTAATCGATTTTTAACAACTACACTGTTTGCAAACTTTAAGGGATGGTGTCAAACTTGAAAGTCACAATAATATCAAATTTGCCATATGGTCTAGTTAGGAAGTGATGAATTAGACGGAATTATTGATAAAATGTGACAAGAAACTTAACATTTTCTAAAACAAATATTGAAACAAATATGGAGATGTTAGTACTTTTTTTTCTTTTACTTGTTTTCTTCCTTAAAATAACAGATCATTTTGAAAATTTCTACAATAGTTTGATCTTCGAACATCTCAAATGAACTGTAGCAAATAGTAAACATGTATGTCACTTACATTTTTCTATTTAAATTTTACATTTACAATTAAAAAAAGTCTGACTATCTATACTTTAGGTAATCATCCGAGACAGACGAGCTGTAGGTGTCGAAGTTCTGAAGAATGGAAGACGGTTACAAATATTTGCTAACAAAGAAGTTATTTTGTCTGCTGGAATTATTAATACGCCTCAAATACTTATGCTTTCCGGAATTGGACCAGCATCTCACTTGAGAATGTTTGGGGTAAGAAGCATGTATAGCTTTTTTTGCTTTTGATTGTTGTAATAATATAACTTAGTTCAAATGCGTAGGCTATAATGTCAATGAATACAATAAACTATTGACACTAAGCTGCATGTATAGTACACGTTTGCCTTGCTTTGTAATATGCATTCAAATGTTTAACACAAAAAATATACAAATTAAGGAAATGGTGGCAATAGCAGCACGGCAAAACATATCAGTACTTACATAAGTGAAACATATTGTGCAAATGCTATTACATAATTTATGCGTTTCAGGTTCTTTCGATGTCCACTAACTGTAAGCCAAATTACACCAAGTGATAGTTCTCAATATACTCGTTTTGCTTTAACGACTGAGTTATTTTGGTCTTTTTAACACCCACATACACAGGTACATGTAAACGTATCCATCAGTAGTACTATTTCTCACTACATATATCTAGCAAATCAAATGACATGTACATGTACATGTGTATATCGAATTGAGTTGTAATGTAAACGTTAGAATTTAGCACGGGAATTAATTTTATAAAGTTCGTGTCACGTTGATGCAGAATAACCTCCGTTCAAATTGACAGACAAAAAAGAGATTGATAACTCGTAAAAATAATGGTATATTAGGGTCTGGAGTGATTTCTTCATTTTTCTATTCTTTAGCATTTTCTTTTATTGTATTTGCCTATTTATTCTGCTTTTCGCACGCCATTCTTCTAACCCAATCCAGACCCTTGGTTATTATGACAGTTTTGATTAAGACATTTGTTCTTTTTTAAGATACCAGTGGTGTCAGACTTGCCCGTTGGGAATAACTTACAGGATCAACTAACGATATTAATGCATTACACCATCGATTCAAATATAACATACTCCTCAAAAAAATTAAGCAGTCCTGCAAATATGGAAGAATGGTTCGTATCAAAAACAGGTAATAACAAAAAAGTGAGGATTTCAGTTCAATGCACAATGCACATGACAAATGATCATTTTGAAACCGATTTCACAAATACATATACATGGACAAAGGTCACTGCGTGGTAACATAATATGGCCACATATTCTTGTTTCTATACTTTTTCATTTATCCTCTCTTTGTTCAAATTAATATACAATGAAGACCTTTAGACATTATTTGTATAACACTGTTACTGGTTGTCATAATACCATTATCTTTTGTGATGGCCTTTACAGTCGTCTTATGTAATTTATGTTAGAAAAAAACACTATAATATTGTATATTAGTTCCTGAATTCATCTTAAGTAGTGTCTCGCTATGGAAAACCCTTCGATTTCTATATTGGATTTACAGAAAAAAGTGAGAAGGTACAAAGTGGGCAAACTTATAAATACGTATATATAAAATAACAAAATAACGGTTAACAATAAGCTATATTTAAAAGCAGTGTATATATACTTGCAATGTATACCATGTATTTACTTGTTTTTTTTTCTAAAGAATCAATTGCAGGATGTATAACTATGTTCTTTTCTAATATTGAGAATATATTTTTACAATATTCTGCAGGAGTTTTATCCCGAGCAGATGCAGACGGAACATTGTTTGCGAGAACCGGACCATCTCCAAGTTTACCATTAAACTATCCAGATATTTGAATATTTGGTTTAAGCTAGGCTTCTGATGAAGAAACTGTCGAGAATGGCTTCAAATTTAATTTCAGACCTGATGTGAGTTAAACGTTTACTTCCTCTACTTACTTTATTTATGTTAATAACTTATCGTAAGGTATACAAACCCACACCTTTCTCTTGTGAAATGTTTGTCTTAACTCCATATATTCTATATGGTAGCTTATAATATCTAACAAGTTTATCATCTCCAAACTAGCTTATCTCTCAACAAGCTTTAAATCTCTAAACACGCTTACATTCTCTAAACTAGCTAAGAATCTCTGAACAAGCTTATAACTTTTTGACGTCAGATGGTAGTTTTTGTTTTACATATGCAGTGCGAAGATAAACTAACAATAAATTTAATAGATTGATTTCTGAAAAATGAATTCTTCATATACTAAAAACTGGAAAGGGGTTTGTTTGGTAACCACTAAAATCAATAACAAAATGTATGTTGATTTTAAAGCTAACAATTATGAATGCACTTTATTTTAGGTAATTAGAAATCAAGTGCAAAATGCCGATTCATCTGGATTCAACCTGTTTCCTTTACTCATACGACCTGAAAGTAGAGACACTATTCGATTAAGTTCAACCAGTCCACGGGCAGAACCATTAATTATTCCAAATCACTTAGCAACAAGTAATGACGTAGATACACTGTTAGGAGGTAAATAGTGGTCAAGACTGCTTTTACAGTAATCTTGATGTACATAATTCATATATAGCAACTATTACATAGTGATCACTTGCATCATACTATATGTTGCTCTTTGTAGATACAGCTGTTTTACACGCCAATTCTATCATCTCAATGAAATATAACTTGAATAAACACACATGGTATTTGTGAAAAAATAATTTTAATGAAAAACTAAATTCTGCTAGACTTATTTGTGTCGAAATAAAGGACTTTGAACATTTCTTTAAATTTAAAATTAAAAAGTCTTGCATTTCAAATTCAAATGTTCTCTCTTAAAGATAACTGCAATCTTTATTGCAAGCGGTGATATTTTTACCGTTCAGACACATATTGTTTCATAACTTCAGGAATAAGATTGGTACAGAGACTTGTATCTACACAATCATTTGGAAGGATCATGCCTAGATTTGTACGAAGAGACTTCGGTGGAATATGTCAACAACAGTTGGATAGCGATGAGTACTGGAGATGTATGTTACATCATTTTAGTCATCATATATATCATGCTTGCTGTACTAACAGAATGAGGAATATAAATGACCCCACAGCAGTAGTTGATCCTGAATTGAGGTAATAACTCATTCCTACCCTTAACGAATCGTGAAAAATATCATTTCGATAGTTAAGGCATACCTATCTTTGATCTAATTCCACAGAATTTTATTAAATAACTTATTAATACTTTAGTGTGTGCTTCGTTGAGCAGCCTTCATCATATACATGCAAGACACAAATATCGGCATATAACAAATATACAAATTTCGATTAGCAACAATTATCTTTCGATTTAATCACACATCATATATATAATTCTTATTTAACAAAGTTTTTCATGGGTAAGTGGTGAATTTGAATGAAAATATACATATGCTTAAGTAATTTTATATTTATATGCCCAACCTACGATAGAAGAGGGGCATCATGTTTTCTTGTCTGTGTGTCTGTAAGTCTGTTCGTTCGTCCTTTCGTCTGTCCCGATGCAGGTTAAAGTTTTTGGTCAAGGCAGTGTTTGATGAAGTTGAAGTCCAATCCTCGTGTGGAGCAGGATCTGCGTACCCTTCCGGAGCACCTGAGATCACCCCTAGTTTTTTGGTGGGGTTCGTGTTGTTTATTCTTTAGTTTTCTATGTTGTGCCATGTGTGCTGTTGTTTGTTTGTCTTTTTTCATTTTTAGCCCTGGCGTTGTCAGTTTGTTTTAGATTTATGAGTTTGACTGTCCCTTTGGTATCTTTCGTTCCTCTTTCAATGTTAGTACACTTGTGCCCTATGATATGATATTTCTAATATTAATACAAATTATAATTTCTATCAAAGTTTCACGGTCCACTGAACATAGAAAATGATAGTGTGATTGGGGCATCCGTGTACTGGGGACACATTCATGTTAGATTAATAAATAAATGCAATAGTTTTAGCTTTCCTCTTTGATTTTAATGACACATGATGTAATCAACTTTTAGCAAATTTAAAAAAAACAATTACAGTAAGATTAGAACATTACTGTGTAATAATTCCATTTTATATCAAGAAAAGAAAAACAAGTAAAACAGACATCAAACAATCATAGACATTTTATTCATTCTAATAAGCCTTATATGTAGGGTGGTGACTTTTTAAATAAAAATCATATTATAATTGAGTCATCAATATGGTTAATATTTTTTGTTATCTTAATAATAATTTAATTTTGGATGAAACGCGTCTTCTTATTGGCTGACGTTATTTTTGTTATCAGCACATAGACATAATTTAGTCATGTGACCGTGACGTCATCAACGTCTTTTCATGAAGGTTTAAAATTGAATTTAGAATTAAATTATAAGAAATGACTGTAATATTTTTTCTGTGTATTCGAAATAACATAAACGATGTGGTGCACACTGTTAAATAACCTGCTACGCGCGTTATTCAGTGTGAAACATATTTTTATGTTATTCCTTCATAGACCGAAAAAATATTACAGTCATTCCTTAAGTAAACTAAATAGTATTACTAACGTTAAGATTTATACATGTAAAATTTCAACTGTAGAACTTAAAATACAGATTGTGTGTTTGTATTGTAGGGTTACTCATGAGTCTTTTGTAGACGAAACGCGCGTCTGGCGTATATACAAAATTAAGTCCTGGTATCTATGATGAGTTTATTTAATAGGATATTTGGAGAATAACAAATATTTACGTTCCTTTTAAATACAATATTACAATAAAATATTGTGTATTGAGTGCCATGATTCAGTTATTATTGTTTGTGGATAACAATCAACATGTGCGTGTTATGATAGTTCATACACATTACACAACAATTAATTTGAAAAAACAGTTAAGATATTTGCTTTGTTTGTCAAATATTCGTCCTTTGTGTCCTTATTTTATTGTTTTGAATGGATGTTAACCATGATAACGTCTAGCTGCTTTTTGCAATTTAGAATAAACTTTATAATACTAGATGAGTTTCTAGAAAACATGTATCCCTTAATGTAACAGGGAAACAGAGATAAATGTAGTAACTACAAATTTAAAAATTGCATAAGTATTCTTTTTCATAGATATAAAAAAAATAATATACAAATAATGGAATCGATTGTTTGACAAAAACCCAGTTCACCACATGACTGTTTTATTTAAACATATGAAGAAGATGTGTTCAACTAGTCATTCTCCTTCGTATTTGCCACAACTTTTTTGGAATTTTGGGTCCTCAATGCTCTTCAAACTTGTACTTTTTTGGCTTTTTAACTGTTTTGATAGGAGCGTCACTGATGACTTTTATATTTAGTTCTCAACAGTATTTATCCAGCTGTAATTT
This sequence comes from Mytilus edulis, assembly GCA_019925275.1. Taxonomy (NCBI): domain Eukaryota; kingdom Metazoa; phylum Mollusca; class Bivalvia; order Mytilida; family Mytilidae; genus Mytilus; species Mytilus edulis. Next base: position 88,738,014 of record CM034354.1, on the reverse strand, counting down.
TTCCTACAACTTAGCTATATTTGTATATAGTGAAGAAGTTTACTCAAGATTTGGCAACTGTACATTATACAAAATGACCATGAACAGTGCAAATTAATACCAAAGAAAACAATAACTAAAGGGAAAAAAAATGTTATTATTCATATAGCTAGCCCAAATACTTATCTAACTTTGTGATGTTTTTTTTTAATTGAAAATGATACGTGAAACGAGCATGATAATGATAACATGTAGATAAGTTTGGCGGATTTTTTTTTTATTGAATTTGGTATGTGACACAAAAGATGAAATAACTATAAATGTCCTTGTATAAGCCTTTTCGGTTGCATTAGACGACATTCCTTTGACATGGCCACTTTGTTGTTTTCTAATTTGTATAGCATTGTGAGTCTCGCTTCTTTTCTTCTTTGTTCTAGGGATGTCCATTTCAGATGTTGTAGCATCAAGTTAACGCTGGAGTGGTTATGATGTTTGTTAGATAAGTAGCAAACTCCTCTTCTTTGTACCATCTCAAGTCTGTCAGTCTCTGTCTTAAGGTATGGATCCCATACTGGACTGGCATATTCTACAATTGGATGTACCAATGTTTTATTGACATTCTCCTTCACTGTAGTTGATCCTATATTTAAATTTCTTTTTATGAAATCAATTGATCGATTTGCCTCATTGCATTAGTTATTTACGTGGCCATTCCATCTGAGTTCGGATGTAAATGTGCAGCCTAGATATTTTGCACTGCTAACTGACTCAAGATTTTGACCAAAATAATCTGAGTTCACATCATTTAAGGAAAATAATAGTGTAATGAATAGACTCTCTCTGTAATGTCCATGTTACGGATTTTCAATCCCGAATCAAACATATAACCGGGCTTGTACTAACATTAGCAGCACGACGGTTGCCACTGCAGAGCAGGATAAGCTCACACTTCCAAGTAACAAGCGTTCCCATCAGTGTGTGTTGGGGTTCGTGCTAATCAGTCTTCAGGTTTCTATGTTGTGTTTTGTGAACCATTGTTTGTTTGTTGGTATTTTTAGCCATTGCGTTGTTAGTTTATTTTCAATAGTTATCAAAAGTACCAGGATTATAACTTAGTACGCCAGACGCGCGTTTCGTCTACGTAAGACTCATCAGTGACGCTCAAATTGAAATATTGATAAAGCCAAACATGTACAAAGTTGAAGAGCATTGAGGATCCAAAATTCCAAAAAGTTGTGTCAAATACGGCTAAGGCAATCTATGCCTGGAATAAGAAAATCCTTAGTTTTTCGAAAAATTCAAAGTTTTGTAAACAGGAAATTTATAAAAATGACCACATTATTGATATTCATGTCAAGACCGAAATTTATTTATTTATTATGTAGTTTATTTTCAACTTACGCGATTGAATGTCTTTTTTGGTATATTGTATCTGTCACAAATACAGAATCTGCCAGTAAGTAACCATGATAATACTTTAGTTAAACACAACGCACATTGTTGACTTAGATAATAAAATGATAGTATCATTCGTTTAGGTGTAATACCACTAAATAATTGTACGGCACATCCGGTTGCATAAGACAATATTTCGAAAAAAACTTCCCCTGAACTTGACAGCTGTAGATAAATAATCCATTGCAGGAAATATGGTCATAAACATATATCTTGTGTTTTTAAAGACCGATTATTCTTTAGTTGGGGTTACATGGTTACTACAGCTGGTACATAGGTTAAAAGAAGTGGAACTTGGATCGATTAACTTTAAGTGATGGTTATTTCCTTATATGCAAAGAAGCTATATGCATATTTGTTTCTCTAGTACTGGACAGGATAAATAATAAATAACATAAACAAAACCAATTTTCTTGCACCAGATGCACATTTCGACAGTACATGTCTCTTCAGTGATGCTCGTGGCCGAAATATTTGAAATACAAAGCTTAAATAAAAGGTGAAGAGCTATAATCCAAAAGGTTAAACGAAGTATAGCCAAACCCGTGAAAGGAATCAGATCAAACTTAATTCATGTATTCAAGTATTTCCTTATTTAAAACAGTGATGACTTCTGCAAAGTTTTATGAAAAGTACAAATTTAATAAAGACTTATAGGGAAAGCAGGTGGTGTTACACCTTTACAAGAAAATTAAACCATACTGTCTACGAATCTGCTTAAGCCAAACCCAGAAAATAGCATAAACTACATCTTGTACATATATGCAATTGTTTTCCTCTACTGGAGTTTATTTTAGAGTTATGAATGTGTATCGATGCTACTGTCAGACGAACCAATCTTTCTTTTTTTCTTTTTCTTTTTGAAACATTGTTTTTTGCTGATGAATATCTTATATATTCACGATGAGTTTAGATAAGGAAAATCAACTGAGCTACCATAAAATGAATGAATAAGTCACATCTAAAATCAATTGACGCCGAATAAAAGTATGATTTAGAGTTCAATTTAAAATCAATCAATTATAACTTGATGGCATTACTGTTGACAGCCACTTTATGTGGTGCAGCATGCAGTTTTGTTACAAATAAAATTAGCTCACTGATAACTAATTACTGTGTCATTTTCAAGTTATTTAATATATCTAATATATTAACAGAACTAAAAGTTATTATCTTTCAGACAAGATACAAATAAGTCTGTGTCTGTATGCAACATTACCTGACATTGACGTAATTAATTTCTTATCCCAGTTCATTCTTTAAACCGCTCAATAATATAAACATCACATAATTTGTGCATATACAGTAAAGTAACACAGTTCTGCACTGTTAATGCACTTATCTCTTTCAATTTCACATTACTGTATATAGTGATTTTATTACATCAATCCATTTTCAATTAAAATGCTAGTTACGTGTTACAACCAGCACATAGCAATCATAAGTATGAGAGGCGTTGTGTAGTTTTACTTCCTGGTTATATGGTAATTCAAAGTCAAGTTATCATACATCTCGTCTTGACATTTGCTCTTAGAAATAGGTTCGATGACAATATAACACAGATATAGAAAGTAGTTGTTTGATTTAACAAATTATAATTGATATTCTTACATATATTTATGCTGCAACCAAAATTAAATGTGTGTCCTAAGGATCGTATATAATAATTAAGATTGATGTATGTCATTAACTATCGAATAATTTATATCTAACTGATTTTCTCAGACGTAAATACGAGTTATTTACATTTTGTCTGGTTTCTGTCATTCTTATTAGCTTATATTATATTATATAGGTCATATCTATGTAAAGTACATTACTGCAGCTACAAATTTGTATATATGCATACTTGAAGAAAATATTTCTATTCTTAAATGTTAATCTCTTCTTTAAAGTCTCCAATTAATGATCAGTCCGAATTTATGTTTGTTTTCGCATAAGTATTTCCTGAAATAGATATAAAAGATAAACGAAACACGCAACAACATGTCAAAAAAGTGTAGACTTAAATTCCCATTGCAATGATTACAAATCCAACTTGTCACACAATCAATGCCATGAGGAAAAATCACAAACCGAAAAACGACACCAATAAGACATTTTAAACCGAGACAACCAGCCATTTACATTTTATATTCTGCAATACGTTTACATAAAGGTAATCCTTTTATTGAACAAATCATGAGTAATTTATCCTTGTATTATTATAAAATATATACCAGTCATCCTCATGTTCAATACCAGTGAGTTCTTTCTTTTGACTTAACTATTTACATACGTTTGTGGCGACTTCAACATTTACTATAGGGTTTCTTTATTAAATCGTTTGTAATAAATATTTTTGCGGTCTTTAGAACTTTTGATACCAATATAGTCGTATGTTCTGTAATCTAATTGTTTGTTTAATATTCTAAGTTTTAAAATTTCACCTAAATAATTTGAGTGTCAATCGAAAGGCTAGTAATGGTAAACTAGGAAAGCTATCTAATATTACTTCTTGTGGAGTTACTGCGACGCATAATTTATCGATTTTTTTGTGAGAGAGGAATCAAATATAACATCTGCTGGTAAATAGACGATCTTTCAGATGAATGTCAAAGTCAAATGTCAGACCGGTAACTATAACATTTCGATTATAGCACAATCTCTACTACAACTTAGCATCTTACCACTTTCAATTGATGGTATCAGAAAAATAACAACAGCTGAGTGGATCTGAATTAATGCAGACTAATTTGTTTTCTAGTGGGAAATCCCAATGTATGTAACTCAAATGTAAATATTTAAATGTTTAATTTCTATTCTATTGTGTTGTATTCCTCAAATAGTTATTATATGGGTTTTGTATAACTTACGATAAAATAATATTTCCATAATAAAAAAAAGTTAATATGTATATCTTTGACATGCTTGGTCCGTTTCTGTGTGTGTTACATTTTAGTGTTGTGTCGTTGTTCTCCTTTTATATTTAATGCGTTTCCCTCGGTTTTAGTTTGTTACCCCGTTTTTGTTTTTTGTCCATGGATTTATGAGTTTTGAACAGCGGTATACTACTGTTGCCTTTATTAATCATATCAAAAAATACAGTTAAACGAAACTAGTAGAATATAAGAAGTGATAAGCAGCATGTATGAATGTATACTAAAAGAAAAGGCTGCACATTTCATGAACGATCTTGATATAATAACGTAATGACAAATGAGGGGCGAAATATACCAGAGGGACAGTCAAACTAATAGATCGAAAATAAACTGACAACACCATGGTTAAAAAAAAACACAAACAGACAAATAAAAGTACACAAGACACAACATAGGAAACTAAGAATAAGCAACACGAGTCCCATTAAAAACTAGGGGTGATCCCACGTACCCCGGAATGGCAAGCATATCCTATCCACATGTGGCACCCGTAGTTTTTCTCATGTTATCACACACTAGGTAAATAGTAATGAATGAATCACTAATGGTTGATGATATTTAGATGTACTTTGCACAATGTTAGCGGCGTTTTATTGAGAATTATTCAACTCTTTCTTGCTACTTAGTGAAATGCATCTGTGTGGCAAGTTAATATGCAAAAGTGATTAAAGTTGAATGCAGATCTTATCAATTCATAATACATTTAGAAAGTCTACAGGATCCATCAGCTATACCTCGATATTTTCACTGTTTACACATACTTTATCTGGCGCATCGGGCTGTTTTATATCTAATTAAGTTTGCGGAATTATATCCAATAACCTTGTCATTTTATCAGTTGGTTTGGATCATTGTAACGTATCTAAATAGATTTTTTTTTCAGATGAGATAAACCCTTAGTTAAATCAACATGCGACAAATAAGTCTACTAAAATTTAGCCTGAACTATTTAGATTTTTACTTGCATTACGCTTTGACAAAAGAATGCGACAAAGCAGGAAATATAAAAACGTGATTTCCTAGCATTTTAATTCAGGTCGAAAGAAGAACAAAAGAAACCATATTTCTATGTCCAAGTCATCCTTGGGATGTTTTATTTTGTCCATGGTATTTTGTTCTGTTATATGTTGCTTACCATGTTTGATAATCTATTTGTCAGTTACAGTATTCAATAAATCTATGAGTTTGAAGGTAGACGTCGACATATTGTTCTCAGTATATTATCATTTTATATTACCAATCAATCCATGCTTTATTTCAATCCCAGAGTAGTTTTTCCATAAAGTGGTTAGTTCTTTACTACTTAAGATAATATTTAAACTTATATTTTTTTAAGACTTGAAATACTTTTAATAAAAATCACCTGAATATAATTTACCTTGTATAACCCAGGGAAGTATACACAAGGGGCCCTATGTTTACAAGTATCCATCGTCCAGGGATAAACAGTGGACTCTATTATTAAAAACAAATCTATTTTATATTCTTTGCATATATAAGTTCTACATTCATCTTATTAACACAAACATAGTTTCTGTATAAAAGATTTATAACATTCTACAGTAAATAAAATACATCAACATTCTTCAAAAGACACACTACAATCTACACAATATTTTACCTTTACTTATAACTGACATTTATTTTTTTGTACTTTTATCACCAGGGGCCAGTTTCACGAAGCTGTCTTAAGACTAAGACATGTCTTAGGCTGGTCTGACGACATATCCAAGTCCATCGGGTTTCACAAAGTGGTCCTCACTTGGGACATCCTATAAAGTAGGTAAAAAATTTGGGACTACACGATATTTGTCTTATGATGGTCTTAGGATAGTCATAAGTTTATTTATATAAAATACACTTATTTTCTAAATCAATTTAGCAAATATTTGTAATATTAAGTATTTTCTGTTTTGTTATTTCAAAAGCAGTGATCAGAATTAAGCGTTATTACTAGGGAACATGCATTTTTATAATTTGAACTTTAAAAAAAAAACAGAAAAAAATAGAAAATAATATAAAACGATCTTGTTTTCCTTATCACATTTGCTAAAATCGAATCAAAATAGGTTACTTAGTACAGTTTTGTATATACGCTTTAACATAATATTTTGCCTTGGTCATGTCAACAATTCAAGGACACCACGATGACAGAATAACGTTAGCTTGTTTTTGTCAGCAATGCTTTATTTTGACTCCGTGATGCGTCTTAGGCAATTCAATTTCCGTACACCGGACGTATCAGAAAGTGACATACTATAAACAGCTGGAACGAATATAATGTAAAAGAAATCTTAAATATAACCTTCAATAGACAATAAATCAGATTATGAATACTTTTCTTTTTATGTATAGCAGGAAATAAAAAATCCTGCTTTAAGAAGTTGACATATACCATGCATACACTCATTAATAAATAACCAGAATTGTAGATTAAATTTAGCTATAACTTTATTTTGAATGTATCGTCTTGTGCGTTAAAAATAACTAAGTTAAAATACTCCCCTCGGAATTCTACAGAGGCCATTCAGAAACGGTTGTTCGTGAATGATAATTTTTCTTCACAGATGAGGATATATTCTGACATTGTGTTTTACTTTGGTTCCGTTCTCTGTATATCGAATGTGATTTCCTGATAAAGACTTTTCACTGTTTTAGTGGCATGAGTAACATAATGGGTGCCTAATTGGGCGTATGATCTGTTTGTCCTTCCTGACCACTTTAGATCAAATCGAATTGGTGGGATTCGTGTTTTTAGTTTTACATACTGTGTTTTGTGATTTGAATGCTGTTTTTTGTATTTTTGTAATTTGTATTATGTATTTTGAGTGCCATTGTTTTCCCCCTGGTTTTATTGGAACGGCCTTTTTCGGTTTAATTTTGACCAATGAGTTGGAATATACGTTTTGAAATAAAACTTCATGCTTGTTTGTTTTCGTTTCATATATCTATTATATGTTGAAAATATCCATTTTCATATAATTTTCGAATATCTGTAAACTAATATCATGTATAGCTTACAAATAATATTTTTTTTCTACATTTGACAAATTTCTGTAAACTTATATCATTTGTATGTTGCAAATATCCACATAACTATCAATGGCAAATTTTAATGTGTTATATGTACAATAAAGCTCAAACGCACAGTCGTTGTCTGTTCAAGTTTAAACACATCCCCTCTAATGAAAATAATATAAAACGATCTTGTTTTCCTAATAACATTTGCTAAAATCTAATCAAAATAGGATACTTAGTACAGTTTTGTGTCTACGCTTTCACATTATAATAATTTGCCTTGGTCATGTCAACAATTCAAGGACACTACGATGACAGAATAACGTTAGCTTGTTTTTGTCAGCAAGGCTTTATTTTGACTCCTTTGATGATTTTTCCGTACACCGGCAGAATCAGAAAGTGACATACTATAAACAGCTGGAACGAATATAATGTAAAAGAAATCATAAATATAACCTTCAATAGAGAATAAATCAGACTATGCATACTTTTCTTTTTATGTATAGCAGGAAATAAAAAAAAAATTGTCTTCAAAAAGTTGACATATACCATGCATACACTCATTAATACTTATCCAGTTATCCAGAATTTTAGATATAATTTAGCTATAACTTTTTTTTAATGTATCGCCTAGTGCGTTAAAAATAATAAAGTTAAAATACTCCCTTCGGAATTCTACAGAGGCCATTACGAAACGGTTGTTCGTGAATGAGACATTTTCTTTACAGATGACGAGGATATATTCTGACATTGTTTTTTACTTTGATCCCGTTCTCTGTACATCGAATGTGATTTCCTGATAAAGACTTTCACTGTTTTAGTGGCATGAGTAACATAATGGGTGCCTAATTGGGCGTATGATCTGTTTGTCCTTCCTGACCACTTTAGATCAAATCAAGTTTTTAGCGGGATTCGTGTTGCTAAGTATTTAGTTTTACATACTGTGTTTTGTGATTTGAATGCTGTATATATAAAGGCAACAGTAGTATACCGCTGTGTTTTGTGCTTTTGTAATCTGTGTTATGTATTTTGAGTGCCATTGTTTTTCCCCTTGTTTTATTGCAACGGCCTTTTCGGTTTAATTTTGACCAATGCGTTGGAATATACGTTTTGAAATAAAACTTCATGCTTGTTTGTTTTCGTTTCATATATCAATTTTATGTTGAAAATATCCATTTTCATATAATTTTCGAATATCTGTAAACTAATATCATGTATAGCTTGCAAATAATATTGTTTTCTACATTTGACAAATTTCTGTAAACTTATATCATTTGTATGTTGCAAATATCAACATAACTATCAATGGCAAATTTTATTGTGTTATATGTACAATAAAGCTCAACGCACAGTCGTTGTCTGTTCAAGTGTAAACACATCCCCTCTAATAAAATAATATAAAACGATCTTGTTTTCCTTATAACATTTGCTAAAATCTAATCAAAATAGGTTACTTAGTACAGTTTTGTGTCTACGCTTTCACATAATAATAATTTGCCTTGGTCATGTCAACAATTCAAGGACACTACGATGACAGAATAACGTTAGCTTGTTTTTGTCAGCAAGGCTTTATTTTGACTCCTTTGATGATTTTCCGTACACCGGCAGTATAAGAAAGTGACATACTATAAACAGCTGGAACGAATATCATGTAAAAGAAATCATAAATATAACCTTCAATAGAGAATAAATCAGACTATGAATACTTTTCTTTTTATGTATAGCAGGAAATAAAAAATTGTGTCTTTAAAAAGTTGACATATACCATGCATACACTCATTAATACTTATCCAGAATTTTAGATATAATTTAGCTATAACTTTTTTTTTAATGTATCGTCTTGTGCGTTAAAAATAATAAAGTTAAAATGCTCCCTTCGGAATTCTACAGAGGCCATTACGAAACGGTTGTTCGTGAATGAGACATATTCTTCACAGATGACGAGGATATATTCTGACATTGTTTTTTACTTTGATCCCGTTCTCTGTACATCGAATGTGATTTCCTAATAAAGACTTTTCACTGTTTTAGTGGCATGAGTAACATAATGGGTGCCTAATTGGGCGTATGATCTGTTTGTCCTTCCTGACCACTTTAGATCAAATCGAGTTTTTAGCGGGATTCGTGTTGCTAAGTATTTAGTTTTACATACTGTGTTTTGTGATTTGAATGCTGTATATATAAAGGCAACAGTAGTATACCGCTGTGTTTTGTGCTTTTGTAATCTGTGTTATGTATTTTGAGTGCCATTGTTTTTCCGGTTTTATTGCAACGGCCTTTTCGGTTTAATGTTGACCAATGCGTTGGAACATACGTTTTGAAATAAAACTTCATGCTTGTTTGTTTTCGTTTCATATATCAATTATATGCTGAAAATATCCATTTTCATATAATTTTCGAATATCTGTAAACAGTATCATGTGTAGCTTGCAAACATTTTATTTTCTACATTTGACAAATTTCTGTAAACTTATATCATTTATATGTTGCAAATATCCACATAACTATCAATGGCAAATTTTAATGTGTTACATGTACAATAAAGCTCAACGCACAGTCGTTGTCTGTTCAAGTGTAAACACATCTCCTCTAATGAAACTTATTGGTCAATCAAAACTGAAGTTATACACAATGGTATTATAATAATTGATAAAATACATTCGCCTGATGAATCAGCCTTCAAAAGACCAAATGAGTAGCATACATGTGTGTGATATTCTGATGACTTTTCAAGACAAAGACAATATGTCTGAGCAAACATGCTCAAACTTTTACGATGAACCTTTTTTTTCAATTTTAACCAAAATAATCTGTCGACCGTTTATAAATGTAAAAGACGAATTTAACTATAAACATGATGTTTGAGGTTTGATTTTCTTGTTTGACATTTAAACGACAATAAAAAGAGAACAAGACTATAAACTAACAATTACCACAGTTAATTATACATGTTGTCGTTGATGGTTACTTTCCAATATGCATATCATGCACTTTTGTAAATGTTTTCTCTTGATTATGTAATGTGAACAGTCAGTCTCTTGTGAGAAGTAACATATCCTGATTGATTTCTAAAGTTTTGAAATGCAATTAATTTCAATTATAACAACATTTTGTACTTAATCAAAACGACCACGTTTTTGTAAAATTGAAATAGAAACAAATTATATTATTAATTTTATTATTTCTTCTGGAATGCATTGACATTTGTTATTGTAAATGTTGTTGCACGGTTTTTTTTATATATATAATATATTACACTGGAGTGCATAAAAGGCATAGTGGTCAAATTTTCAAATTAATTGCCACAGGTTTCTGTCATTTAGAAAATTATAATAAATAGGTACCAAGAGAAAAGTTGCAGTAGCAAAATGAGATCTACATATACCTTTCTTGAAGGTGAGAAAGCTTTTTGTGCTGTTTTTTAAAAACTGTTAATTTTGGAGCCAATTTAATTGATACTAAGCATTCGTAAATTGCACATATTACCAAACATGTATACAAAGTCAAACTAAAATAACATCATTTAAGAAATACACACTAAAAATTTTCTACGCCGAAACGCGTTTTGTCTACAAACGACCCAATAGTGACGCTAGGGAAAAACAAATTTTAAAGATTGATTTTGTTTTATTCAATATTTTAATCTGTGAAGTAAAAACTTTTAATAACTTTCTAAATAACAAATAAATGTAATCATTGATATGCACAACGTACTGACAATGCTATTCCATCAATCAAAAACAACCTTGGAGGCACAGATTAATATATATTATTGGTTTGTGGCACCTGATTTAATTATAAATATTGACAGTTTTCTTTCTGTTATCTATACATGCTATAGTAAAGCACTTTAAACATGTTAAAGAGAGCTTTTCTCTCAATTATGCAATACATGTAATATGCACAGTAATTCTCTTGTGAGTAATGAAACTTTTTGATTGATTTCCATAGTCACGGAAAAGCAAAACTTAAATTAATTTCAGTTAAGACAACCTGTTTTGCGTATTAACACAACCACATATTGGTGAAATTTAAATACAAATACATGATATTATTAGTTCCAAGCATGCTAAAATGATATCTGCAATTCTAAAAGTATTAAAACGATTGTTTTTTCCTTCCTTAAATATTAATTTTGCTCTCAAAATTTGACTTTTTACATTTCTCATCTCCTTTTCATGTCTTCTTAATTATAAAACACAATATCTAGCGTAGTGTTAATCAATTAACATACACGATCCTTACGTAGAAAATGGTGGGTTAAACCTTGTTGTATAGCTAGCTAAGTCCTTTAAATGAAGGTGTAGAAAAAGAACGTACGATACCAAAAGGGACATTCAAACTAAATTGGCAATGCCATAGCTAAAAACGAAAAAGACAAACAGACAAACAGACAAACAATATTTTAATGAAATTATTTTGTATCAATGGTTCTGATTGGATGACAGTTGGCGTAAAATTCTCTATCTCCTTGTCTGTAACTAAGGAAGCCGACATTTTGAATTGCTGAATGTATTGACATGTAATTTCTACAATAATAAGCTAAAAAAACGAATGTTGCACCTAAAATCTTCTTTTTATCACATTTTATTACATTCTGAAGCGGCAAAGAAGCCAGAAAACGCCCGGTGTTAATGTTTGAGGCCGGAAACATACCAATGTTGTCACCTAGTGTAGGGACCAAAGAAGATAACATATTTTACACTGCGCGTCGCCAGGTAAACTAAATTTGCGACAGTAAAACTACCGATGGACGTCCTTAAAGCTTCAAATACAATAAAGCTATCTCTTAAGTACACAAAAAACAAAACACAAATCCCACTAAAAACGTCGGGTGACATGAGTTGCTTTGACATGGTCAAATTCGGTAAAAAGGAACAGGATTGTAGAACTGGCATTAGGAACATATCAGCTATCATCTCTAAAACGGGCATTCCGTGCCGGTCAATCAACTCGTGATGGCGTCCGTAAAATAAAAAAAACACACTACGATTGGATTATTTCAATTTCACCACTTGGAACTCTTGGTAATGAATTCCTTGTGACTAGACACGTTCTAATAAGTAAATTATGATAGGAATATCATTCCAACATGGCGATACATGTATATATTCAGTATACAGGCGCTGTAGGGAGGTTGCGACATAAAAATGAAGTGTTTATTAATGGGAACCTACATTTATGATCCTCCCTTTTGTAATAAATTTTTTTCAACCAATTGCTAGATGCAAGTCAAGATATGGGACATGCAAATGTATACCTTGAATAAAGTCGCACACTAATTATCCGGGGGTAAAGAAGAATAAATATAGTTATTTTTGTATCTTATTTAATTGAAATTACATAAACGGTACCAATTTTTCTACACTAGCTGCGCATTTCGACAAAATATGTTTCTTGATCACATTGCTTTTGAGAACTGATTTAGTATTTATATACATGTATATACTGCGAGTTTTGTATTTTTTATCACCCCTTACTTCATTTCAAGGTAAAACTGAAATTAAAATGTTATACAAGCTTTGTTTTAACTTTTTTTCTTATCTATTTTAAGATTTAATAATGATTTTCTGTAGAGCTTAGTCATCATTATGTCAACGCAACCAACATTATCGGAAATGATTAACTTAACACACAGGAAAGCAACCGTGACCTTTCTTAAGTTGTATTACTATGTACTGGTTTCAAAGTTCATTTTACAAAATTACGGAAGTTAAGGATGATAAAAATCGTAATTAAAATCAAGAATCTATTAACATCGGAATCACTATAATTTAACCAACAAAACTAAATATACCAAGGACATTTAAATCAAAAGCAATTGGTTGCTTAACTATTGTTACAAGGAAATAATATCCTGCGTATGCCACTGGGAGCTCAAAGTTTCCTATTGCTGATGACTTTGTAAATTCTACACAAATAGAATTGATAAAATGATCATTAGACTAAGGAATTATCTTAGTATTTGTTGACACACTGTTATTAACATCCGTAAACGTAGCATTTACATTAGGCATTTCGATTATTTGGTTTGGAGATTAATTATGACAGTTTTGTTCAATACTACTTTATCTTTGGTTTTGCGTTTAGAGGCTACAGAATACATAAGAAATACTCAATTGTGTGGTCTAAACTAAAATGTCGTTATGTAAATACTTTTGCAGGCGTAGATGTAAATATTTTATTATTATTATTATTATTATTATTATTATTATTATTATTATTATTATTATTATTATTATTATTTTTATTATTATTATTATTATTATTATTATTATTATTATTATTATTATTATTATTATTATTATTATTTTCTATTATTATTATTATTATTATTATTATTATTATTATTATTACAAGACATTTTTATAGCGCATTATACAGGACTACAATTACTCTATGCGCTTTACATGTTAAAACAAATATACACAAGTTCGTACAAACACGAATCTAAAAAGTATACAACATCAAATCGACTATCAAAAGTTAAGACTCTTAAAACTTTATTAACTTGGTTAAAAATTACTTAAAAGATTTATACATGAATAAGATAAAATTTCAAAAAGTGTTATCTTAACTAAATATTAATAAAATTATTGAATGCTACTACTGTTTTGCATCTAAAAAAAAGTTACTAAAATACATTGGCTTATAAAAAAATGTTATATCAAATTATTCAGAAATTTATTAAATTATGATGATGCTTATCGAGTTTTACGGTACCAATCCCTAAGCCAATATATAAGTTTTGCTACTTGAGTAGTGATGTGATTTAAGAACCAAGGATATAGATTAATAAGAGAAACACAAAAACAATAACCTTTTGAACGCTTCCACCCGATAACTGAGTTGATGCATGTGTCTGCAGGATGTACAAGTCCGTAGCAACCTTGAGTCGGTAGAAATGTGAAAGCTTTTTTTGGTATAATAGGATAGTATGCACAAAAAAATCAGAGTCGTAAATATGGTGCACATTGAAGTGGTCAACAATTGTTTACCTTCATTCATCTTCTATGCTTTTATATATATTTTTTATTTTTATTTTGGGAAATATCTTACTCTCCATCTTGTAAGGTTTATTGACTGTTAAAAGCACAGGAATGTATAATAATGGTAAAAACAAATTAGAACTACATATATCTGTTAACCTCGAGGGTGACTAAGAAAGCGAAATACTTCTTCCGACTGGCAGAACAAAAGCAATGAAAACTGATTTTCATATTTTCTATAATGTCGCTGGGCTTCTAAAATGTTGTAAATTACAAATTTTTCAAGAAAAAAATATCTCACAAACAGGCTTTGAAAATTTTGACAAAATGCATGCTTGAAAATGTCATATGTGAACTTGATTTTTTTTGTAAATAGCGGTGAAATAAAAACTTTCTCATTTCTAGATTATCCAAGAACTTAAATTATTTTCACAGAAATAAAGAAATGTACAATTATTTTTTTCCCAAAGCCATTCTACAACGATTTTTAAGTGTTCATACAACATTTTGGAAGCAATTTTACAAACAACTGACATTGGCAATTTTGTAATATGTCTTATTTCACACATTTTGATTGGTCTTACTGTATGCTATTTTGTAATACCAAAAGATTTCCTCCCGCCTAGACCATTGGTGTCAAAAAGTATTTTCAGCCAAAAAAATTGTATACGACATTTTAGAAGCCCAGCGACGAATTATTATGTATATCATCGTATTTTTCTGTCACCCATAATGCAATTAGAAATATAAATTGTTCGGCTATAAGTTCAGTAGACTGATTTGTCGCTAGTGGATTTATTTGTGAATGCATCTCATCTGGAAGATAATTACATTTAGATCCGTATCAATGATATTTAATAACCGAAAATGACACATTAATTGCTTATCATTCAGCTAATTTATTTGTAACAAAACAGCAGACTTCCATAGATGAAATACGTGTTAACATTAATGACATCGAGTTATATCTGATTGACAATACTTGTGTTGACTTTCTAAATTAATTATAGTTAAATTAAATCTACAATAAGCGATTATTCCTTTGAACAGAGAGAGAGAGAGAGAGAGAGAGAGAGAGAGAGAGAGAGATAGAGAGAGAGAGAGAGACGTAGATCAAGTCGTAGATCAAGTCGTAGATCAAAAACAAAAAACATTAAACAGTTGCATATGTGTGGCTCATGCATGCACGATTACTGCTGAATCTTGAGGAAGTCCTATACATTTCTAGGATTATGATTGGTAAAGAAAAATGTGTGGATACCGTGTATATTTCATTTTAAGTTAGTTGACGGGGCTTATTTCAAAACACGATTAGTAGTGGTGTTAGGTCCTTTTATACAAACGATATTGAAGACTTTGTCACTTTTATAGGCCACTAGTATAGCCTAAATACCACATGTTGTGATAGTCGGTAGGATAAATTTGTTGGAATTTTCTGACCCCATATATATCGTATTAGGTCACTATGCAACTACTAATATCAATAACTATGACTCAATTCGATGAAAAATGCCGTCTAGTACCAGGTGTTATTATACATTATAAATGCAGATACGATACATTCTTATCGATATTTGTAGTATATGGATATATAGGTGTGTCATGCTTTTCCTTCATTACTCTTACTTTCCGTATTATAAAGCATTATGCATGTTATATATGGTACTATATATTAACAATACATTAATTACATCTTTCTAAACTTTGACTTCCAATATCATGCAATGGAAAATTATAAATTTCATAGAACAAACTGATATACGTATACAATATTAAAATTATTTTAAAACCTTTGTCAGATTATCTGTTTTATAACATACACATTTTGTTTTGTTATTTTTCAAATAGGTCTTTTACAACCCTGTCGTATGTTTCACCTTGTCCGTCTATTGTTTTTGTATATACTCTGAAACTTTTGGTCACAATCAGTATTGGAGTATGTTATCACAAATATTGAAACGGAAATTAACAAGACCTGTAGATAAAGAATAACAAATGATACAAATTGACTTGCGTTATAAATTCTGAGTGCTGAATCCGTGTTACTTTTAAGTTTCTTTATAGTTTATTCCTTGATTATGCATCCAGTTTAACTCACCATATATGGGTACCTAGTACTCAGATATAATGCAGTTGTTTTTAACTCTTTCCATTGGTTTATAACGTTTGATGTTGTCTGTTTATATGGACTTCCCTAATGTTTGTAATAACCTTGAGTTAAATTTTGTTTATATGCTTGTTTGCAGATCACAGACATATAGGACAACTCATTTTATATTTGTTTACATAATTATACAATTATATTGGCCATTTTTAATTTTAAAGCTTCTGTATCAACGGTTGATAAATTTTGTTTTAAAATATGTATAGTACATTTTGTATATAGAATACGAATAGCATGTAGTTTGGAGGCAATTTTAACGTTCTTTTTCCATTAATTTAAATTTATGATGTTGATTACCCAACCAATGCATCTATTTGTTTTCCATTTATGAGATACGGGTGTGTATTTAATGAGTCTTTCTCTGTGTGATGAAAATCCACCTTTTTGATAGAATTAAATGATGCCAAAAACAACTTTAAAGAGTGTAATGTAAGGTCACAGTTTCGTTTTATCAGATAGAAAAAAAAGGATCTTGTTATCTATATCTCATTTTAAAAAAGATAATTCGAATATAAACTATCTAAAAATTAAGTATAAAGAACAAAACAAGATAATATACAGCTTATCGTTTAGACACAAAGCCAAAGAAATGAAGAAAAGAATTTTTCTTGGGCAAGCCTGTGTGAGTTTCAATATGTTTTTCGTTGATGCTTTAAAATTCTTTTATACAATTACATTAATGAAATAGTTAAATCCTTTGTTTACATTCAATATGTCTAGAATCTAAATCTTCCAAAGGTGCCAAAGACAGACAGTATCATTCGCTGCATGGGTTTGGTGTTATTTTGAAGCCTCTGAAACATTTGGAGGACAGCCGCTCTTTTGAGACCAAATGAGATGAGACTGATGGTGTTGACTTGACTCTAATTGGTGTTAAGCTATCTGTTAGTCAATGGTGTATATCATCAAACTTGATGTATTTTCATCGTCTTTATCAGTGTGATTATTCGGTAATTTCTTCTGGTTGGCTACTAGTTTAAAGATTTTGTCTGGTCTCCTTTCTTCAATGCAAAATATAATGATTGTACCTCACTTCAAGTTTTTAATAAAAAATGTTCATGGTTTTCAGGGGTACAATTAAAAAAAAACTCTCCAACCAAACCACGATGTGTAAAAGTTAATAATTATACATCGAAGTACGGCCTTCAACATAGAGTATTTGCGGATAACGAACAGCAAGCCATAAAGGTTTCCAAAATTAGCATGCTTGAACATTTAGTTTGAAAATAGTTCGTAAAAAAAAGCCTGTACCAAGTCAAGAACATGTCAGTTATTATCGAATCGATTGATGCCTTTGATTTTCTAATTTTGCCATTTGATCGGGTATTGTTTTGTTATTTTACTTTTGGAACCCAAACGTTTATACAAAAGATACGACTATTGGCCAAAGAAGTACTGTGTCACTCCAATGTCTAAATAAAGCCAACAGTAGTACATAAGACACAACTCAATCGAGAGAAAAACAATTCCGGGTTAAAAACTATTTGCAATCTCAGCAATGACCTATCTCTAACATTGTAGAGAAAGATATAATTCAATACTAAAATCCCTTTTTTGTTGATCTTGTATTGCTGCAATATTTTTCTATTTTAAATCGTTTTTTTTTTCTAAAGTGTTTTATAAACCCGAAAAAAAGAAGAAGAAAATAAGAAAATTAATTTGATGGTAGTGAGTCCTGTAGAACGGAATCTTTCATGTTTGACATGTTTTTCGTGTATTTCTCTCTATTTATAAACTTAAACGCAAAACAACATGCTAAAAATCAACATCTTTCGACAATAACTCATATCAATTGATGCTTCTATGACTCATCTGTAAACCTTGATTTGTAGGTATATTTTAGTGTATTAAGCCAGTTTTATTGTGTGAATAATACACTGCATTAGAGATTACGGCACCGTGTGGTTCAATTTCAAATACGATTATTGTTTAACCAACGATTTACTACGGATGTTCAAGTGATAGAAATTGCTTCTTTGCACATTTTGGTCAGGTTAGCTAAAATAGTTAATAAACTAATATACATGGAGGTAGAAACAAGATGATTGATTAAAAACCAATTTAATAATATTTATGAGAACATGGATCACATACATTGTAGATCTCCAAATAAATTAAATACTTATTAGATAACAGCATAAAAATTATAAACACAGAAAAACATAAAATACACTTACATATTTTGCTCATTTTTAAAAGTATTTTTTTATGAAATAGATTAATGAATAAGACACGCAGGCCTTTCATGGAGTTTGTCCAGATGTATGGCAACTTTCTCCATTATATTAATTATAGAATAATTGAACAATTGTAAAGAATTTAAATAGCTTTTTTTCAAATATACTGCCTAAGGATAAGCTAATAATGAATCATATATTGTTGATGGTGTTCAGATGTACCATTCACAAGGTTTGTGTTTATTTTAGTATTTTTGATTATTGAAATGCATTTGCGTTGCGAACAAATATCCAAAAGTAATAAAATATGAATGAAGATATTTTTAACCTGAATGTATTTGTCATTTAGAAAGTTTACTTCAATTTTTCAATCAGAAATAACTCGATATCATCATTGTTAACACATAGTTTATCTGGTGAAGCCTGTTGTTGTTTAATAAATAGAATTAGCTAAATGATAACCAAACGGTGTACATATTTCTTCGCAATTGTCGTTATTTTTCAAATTTCTATTTAATGATATACTTTTTAGATGTTTAAGTCTGACATGCAGGCATTTAATGGTGTTGTCTATAATATATGACAATTTTGTCTATGTTTTAATTAATTGAAAAATGGTTAAGAATTTATAAAGCTTTGCCACATGTACTGCTTAAGGATAAGCTTAGTTAATGAATCATTCATTGTTGATGGTGTTCAGATGTACCATGCCCAATATTGGCGGTTATTTGATCAGAGTTATACAACTTTATCCTTATAATAAGTGAAATGCATCTGTGTGACAAGTACATATGCTAAAGTGATAAAAGTTGTGTGCAGATCTTATTAATGCATTAGTTCCTTCAGAAAGTCTACAGGATCAGTAAGACATAACTTCATGTTATCACTGTGTTTACACATTATTTATCTGGCGCAGCTGAATATTTTATAACAAATAACATTTTCCCAGTTAGTTAAGATAATTGTAACGTTTCTTAATTGAATTATTTTTCAGATGAGATGCACCCTTAATTACATCAACATGCGACAAATAAGTGTACTAAACTTTAGCCTGAACAATTTATTTTTCTTAATTGCACTACGCTTTGACAAAAGAATGCGGCACGGCAGGAAGTATACAGACTTGATTTCCTAGCATTTTACTTCAGGTCAAAAGAAGAACAAAAGAAACCATGTTTCTATTTCTAAGTCATCCTGATAGTGTTTCATTTTGCCCATGGTATTTTTTTCTGTTGAATGATGCTAACCATGTTTGATAATCTATTTGTCAGTTACAGTATTAAATAACATCTAACATCTGAAGGTGAACGGTGACATGTACATATTGCACCCCATCTCTTATTACCCAATATCCCCAATCAATTCTTGATTTATTTCAAACTAAGAAGTTTATCCTTATGACTTAAGATACTACTTAAAATGATCAATTTTTTCGTACATTTCGTATTTTTTTCTATTTGTTTTCAAAAGAAAATTTAGTGTTATAATCCTGACGAGGCAATTGATATTTTGATATTTTGAACTCTTTAAAAACCGAAGGAAAGTAGCAAATGATACCAAATGACCTTTTTTCGTATAACATGTGTCAACGTTTTAACTAAATAGGTCACTAGTACAGTACTTTATCTACGCTCTAACATAATAATTTGAATGCTATGGCTATATCAATTGTCATAAACACTAGGACAATGTCAACAAGTCAAAGGACACTACTATATTAGAAAAGAATAAGCCTGTATTTTGTCAGCAATGCTTCATTTTGAATCCCTGATGATTCTTAGGCAATTTAATTTCCACTCACCGACAGCATCAGAAAGTGACATACTATAAACAGCTGGCACGAATATAATTTAAAAGACATGGCAAATATAACATCGATAGATGATATATAAGACTAAAATAAATTAATACTATATAAATTACTAATAAAGGAATAAAAGAGCTTAACGTAGGTTACTTTTTATATTGTTCATACTAACAACATTTGTAAACGCGAAAGATATCTGAGCCACATTGTACTAGTTGTAAATATATTTTTGTACTGATTTCAAGTAAGTTTTTTATTGGATATTACAATTTTGATCATACAAAAACAATCTTATTTTCATATTTATCGTTGTCCGTAAAGTGTTTTTCTTCCACAGATGCAGTCTTTTAGCGCTACTGTTAAAAAACTTTGTTACACTAATCGGATATCAAATTTTACAGCGATATGCCAATGATATCAAGTCATACATTTCTTTACATTCATTATACTTATTCTTTTCTTCAATTTCACATTACTTCCTTGAAAAGTGATTTCACTACGTCAAACAACGTTTTCCTGTAAAATGCTTTATAAGATACGTATGTTAACAAGTTTATAGTAATCCTAACTTAAAAAAGGTGTTTAATGGTTTTACTTCTTAGTTCTAAGACACATAAAAGTGCATTTATAATACAAATCGTCTTGAATATTTTGGATGAATAAGGTTTGGCACTATACATTCAATTTAGTATTTGTCTTAAATGTACTATGTTTGTTAGAAACAGTTACCATCGAAGTACAAAAGAAATGGATGAACCCGGAGGCGAACTTCAGCTGGTCCCTAAACAAAAGAGGTTACTAGTGAAAATGACGTCATTCTAAACTCCTAAACATATAAATACCCTGTCAGTTAACATCATTATTTTCTTGGTGACAGGAATAGTCAGTTACAAAAGCAATGAAAGATACAAAGAAGACACTCAACACAAATAAAACAGGTAGAAACTGACACAGTCACTTTGAATACATGTTTTACATACACAACAAACATGAGAAGCAAAAAAAAATGGACCTCAGCATTTTAAGATATCAAGAAAAAGTGTCTCTCAATTTCCAAAAAAGCCATACTTATTCGTAAACTTGGTTTTTGAGGGAATATAACGCAGGTGCTTTAACAGCAAATACATTTTCTTTGTTGTTGCATGCAATATGGAAAACAAATATGAACGGGTCATTCCGCAGAGAAAAACAATGTATCTAAATAATGTTAACATCGAAACTAGAGTAAATAACTTTTGCAATAAATATTAAAAATTAACAGGAAGATTGCTGAATAACAAATATTTAAGTCCCTTTGAAATTGAATATTACAACAAAATATTGTTTATTGAGTGCCATGCATCAGTGTTTAGTGTATGTGGATAACAGTAAACATGTACGTGTTATGGTCATTTAAACGAATTGCAGAGCCAATAATTTGCAAAACGGTAAAATTATGGATTTTACTTGTCAAATTGTCGTCCTTGTGTCATTATTGAAATTGTTTGCATTTAACGATTTAAGTTTCAAGGCGTTTTTATTTCTAGCAAATATTTTTTCTTTTTCCAACAGCTGTAAACAATAGCATACACTTTCTTATTGGAGTACAAACAAAAGTAAATTGATTATGAAATATAAAGAGGAATGAAGTGATTGTTAACAAAAATCCAGTTCACTACTGGATATTGTTTTAATTTTAAAACATAATAAGATGTCATCAACTAGTCATCCTCAACAATTGCACACAATATACCCACGTACATATCATGTTTCGAGCTGGAGTTCGCCCTGAGACTCAGCTATATTTGTTTATATTGAAGCAGTGTTCTACAGATTTGGCAACTGCACATTGTACACAATGAACAATAACAGTGTTAATTTATATTAACCAAAACAAAAGCTAAATACAAATAATGTTGTCAACTACATTAAAAGTCCAATGTATTCATTTAACTTTTGTGTTTTTTTTCCAAATTGAAAATTACACGTGAAACTATCATGATTAAAAAAAACATTAAACTTCTGAATAGGAGATAATCTTAATTTGATATAAATTGCTGAGGAAAACTATATACTTCTTTTTTTCTATGGACACGAAGTCATATAACTAGAGATAAAACTGTCGGAACTTTTTTGTTTATTTTCATTATCATGCTAACAAGCCTCGACATTACGAGGATTTCATCTTTTTTATGAGATTTTTTATGAGACAAAAGAGATGGAATAACTGTAAATGTCTTTTTATAAAATTTAATACGTCTAGAAAACTAAAATTTCTTTAATTTGAAATGCATGAAAACTATAAAGTGCTGTTTTAATTGTTTTAAGTTACGACAAAATGCATTATAATATTTCGTGTGGGTTAAAACGATAGATAATTGTTTTGACGCATATTAAAAATTATCATGACCGCCTAAATTGCCTACTTTGTTAGAAAAAAACTCTTTAACTTTTATCACTTTGTAATCTATTTCCATTTGAAAACATCTACGTCGTCAACACTTGTTGTGATGAATAGTTATTTGGTTTTGAGTGAATTTGAGATCATGTCTGGTCTCTACTTCGATTTGATGCAAATCTATTTGTTATCGAGCATGCTTTAATTTTTTGATGTCTACACAAGTTTATAACTATAGGCCATGTCCTTTACTTATGTTTGTGTTCATCTACAAAAATGGCGATTATAGAAATAATATAAGAATACCTCACATGTGGGCAGTTGATCAGAAAAAGAATAAGTAAGAATATTTATACTACTTGATTAATTTTCCTAATCCTCTTTATGTTATAGATGTTATAGGTGAAATGAAATATGTAATCATACATTAAGTCTAAAATGTAATAAGAAATATCATCAATGTTGACATAAAATGCAGGAAACAAGTTCGCATATGACATGTATGAATTCCTGTATTGTTTTCGAGATAATACATGTAAGAAAATGTGGTATGTTATAAACATTAAGTGTTATGAATAGGCTCTTTCTGTATTGTCCCTGTTACGGATTTTCAATCAATGTGACCTACCGAATCGGAATTATTACCGGGCTTGTTATAACATTAGCAGCACAATGGTTGCCAGTGCTGGGGCGGATATGCTTACCCTTCAAGATCATTTGAGATCCACCAGTATTTAGTGGGGTTTATATTGCTCAGTATTCAAATTTTTGTTTTGTTTTATGAACCAAAGTTTGTCTATTGGTCTTTATAGCCATTGCGTTGTCAGTTAATTGTCAAAGTTTGAATGTCCCTTATGCATATTAAATCAAGTGTTGCCTATACAGAAACAGTCAGTTATGAACAATTTCATTCAATTCGACACAGCTCGTTGACTTAAATTATAATAATTAATTGTATAATATCGTTCACAAGAAAATGAAACACTATTTTCAACGAATCTGCATTAGCTCAATCCAGAAAATGGTATACACTTCACCTATGCAATTGTCTACCTTTATTGAGGTTTATTTTAAAGTTATGAATGTGTATTGATGCGTCTGTCAGACGTAACAGTTGTTCTTGTTTCCCCATATATATTGACACTCTCTTTACTTATGAATATCTAATAGTTCAAGATTTGTTACGAAATGTTGTATCAACTGAGCAACCTTAAGATTTATAAATAATTCGCTATATCTAACTAATATAACCGAATAAAAATCTGATTTATCTAGAATTCATTCAAAAGTCAATCATTTGTAACTCAATGGCATTATCGTTTACAGTTAATTTATGTGGTGCAGCCTGCTGTTTTGATACAATCAAAATAAACTGAATGGTAACCAATTACTGTGTCATCTTCTAGTTATTTAATAAACTCGTAACAGATCTAATTAGTTGTCCAATGTACCAGGATTATAATCTAATACGCCAGACGCGCGTTTCGTCTACATAAGATTCATCGTGTCGCTCCGATCAAAATATTTATAAAGTCAAACACGTACAAAATTGAAGAGCATTGAGGACCTAAAATTCCTCAAAAGTTGTGCAAAAAACGGCTAAGGTAATCTATTCCTGAGATAAGAAAAGCCTTAGTTGTTCGAAAACTTTAAAGTGTTGTCAACAGAAAATTTAATAAAATGGCCATATAACTGATATTCATGTTAACACCGAAGTGCTGACTACCGGACTGATGATACCCGCCGGGACGAAACGTCCACCAGCAGTGTCATCGATCCAGTGGTGTAAATAGTTATCAAAAGTACCAGGATTATAAATCAATACGCCAGACGCGCGTTTCATCTACATAAGACTCATCAGTGACGCTCAGGTCAAATTAGTTAATAAGCCAAACAAGTACAAAAGGTTATTATCTTCCAGACAAGATGCATCCGTGAATAGATTAACAAGCATCAAATTAATCTAATGAACTCTTAGCCGAATAATTATATTTCTAATGAAATATTGTCTGAGAAGGATACAGCGATGTCAATAGTATTTAACTGAGTTATCATAGCATTTTACACCGATGGGTGGCAGAATAATAAAAGGCATTATATTCTGATACCAACGACACCCTTTACCATGGAGTTAAAAATTGCCCATTTTAGACTTCGTGTGTTCTATTCCATGTGAATTTACATGTTAAATCGTCTACTTTGGCCTTTAAGATTAATAGTAAACACGTATTTGCTGCATTTGTTTCCACATTTCCCCTGCCAGCAACCCGATGTTCAGTGGTTGTCGTTTTTTTATGTGGTTCATAAGTGTTAGATTAGACCGTTGGTTTTTCTGTTTGATTGGTTTTACTCTTGCAATTTTTTGGTTCATTTATAGCTTGCTGTTAGCTTTAGGCCAATGCTCCGTGTTTCAGACAGCACTTTGACCCATAGGAGTATAATGCAAGTAACGATAGGTCACTGAACGACCTTCAATAGTGCAATTATGTTTATCATGTTTGATGCTTCAATTAAATCTTCAATGTAACAAGTAATTTCCTCTTAGACTTGAACATCTTTTTATTTTTATATTCTAACGCAAAGCAATCATAGTGCATTCAACCTGACGAATACACCCGGAAAATTAAGCTACATATTAGTTATTAATTTTTCTTTGGATCTTTTGTATAACAAATTCATACCGCAAAATCAACAGTATGATGTAACTTGTGGAATAACAAGAATGAACGACTAATAATTGTTTAATTCGTGCCATTCCAATTATTTGATTTACACAAGTGATTTTTCCAATAAAACGCACGACTTTTTTATGTATATAAATAACATATTCATTGTTCGTTCCTGGAGTTGGTGCGTTTTACTTACTTTCGGATAATTGTCACTAATGTACTTTAAGATTACCGAAAAGTATACATAAATGGAAACGTAAATCAACTAAATGTTTTACATTGAAACATATACATAAACATATATTCTATAAGTATACGCATACCATTTGCATTGCCATAAGATTCATATTTAGTGATTCCAAAAATAAACATTTATTTGTGTTGTGTGCAAATTGTAAGTGGTACAACTTAAAAAAAATTACAGGGTATTTGTTCACTTTATATGTGTTTTTACACTTACCTTCTTTCAAAAGGTGATACAAGTTTATTTCAAAAATTATCCCGTTCAATGTTTTATTCACAAATTTATTTACTTCAATACAACATTTACCTCTATTTCCTACCTATGTCACCAAACTACGTATAAAACTACGTGGTTTTTAATGCTAGTATACATCATCTTGCTCAGAAACAATAAGAGAAACACAAAAACAATAACCTTTTGAACGCTTCTGCCCGATAACTGAACGAAAGTTGATGCACGTGTCTGCAAAAAGTCCATGGCAACCTTGAGTTGGTAGATATGTGAAAGTTTATTCTTAGTATAATGGGATAGTATGCACAAAAAATCAGAGTCGTAATATGATGCACACTGAAGTGTTCAACATTTTTTTTTTACATTCATTGATCTTCTATGCTTTTAGATATTTTCTTTTAATAGAAATTTCGGGAAAGATAGTGCCATTTTTAAAAAATAAAGGTTAACTCTCCATTTTGTAAGGTTTATTGACTGTTAAAAGCCGGGATGTATTGTAATGGTATAAACGAATTAGAACTCCATATATCTGTTAACCTGGAGGAAACAAAGAAAGCGAAACACTTCTTCCGACTGGCAGAAACAAAAACCATGAACATTTATTTTCATATTTCCTATATTATGTATATCATCGTATTTTTCTGTCATCCATAATGAAATTAGAAATATAAATTGTTCGGCTAAAAATTCAGTAGACTGATTTGTCGCTAGTTGATTTATTTGTGAATGCATCTCATCTGGACGATAATTACATTTAGATCCGAAAATGACACAGTAATTGGTTATCATTCAGCTAATCTTATTTGTAACAAAACAGCAGGCTTCCCTAGATAAAGTATATGTTAACAATAATATCATTGAGTAATATCTGATTGACATTAATTTTGTTTACTTTCTTAATTAATTTTAGTTTGATATCGTACTCAATATGCGATTATTCTTCTGAAACAATTGTTTTTATTTCAAAAACAAAAGCAATACACAAACAAAAATAAGAAAGTAAATTACCACAACACAATAGAATGCATGTGAATACCATTCATAAACACAATATTCATTCGTTATTCCTATGTTTTAACATATACAGTGGCATTTTATCAACTAGCAAAATTGATCTTGTTGTCTATATATCATTTTAAAAAAAAATCATAAAAGATCATGTCGTAGAAATAACTTATTTGAAATTTATTTCGATGATTATAAAGTGAAAAGAAAGGCAATATACAGATTATCGTTTATACACAAAGCCATAAAAATAAAGAACAAGATTATAGTTTTTCCTGATTGTTTTGGTTGATAACAAGCCCGTGCATTATTAGGGTTTCGATATGTATTTTGTTTAATGATTTTATACGATAACATTAATGAAATAACTAAATCATTTATATACATATATGTCTATTAACTGAATCTTCTTTAGGTAAAAAAGAAAGACAGTGTTATTTTCTATATGGGTTTGGTGTTGTTTGGAAGTCTTTTGAAGGAGGACTACTGCTCTTTTAAGACCAAACAAGTTAAGATGGCGTTTGACTTGAATTTTATTGGTGTTAATATATTATGTTAATTAGTTACGTGTAACATCAAAACAGATTCGTTTATCAATGAGATTTTTCAATAATTTCATTTGTTTGACTAGTGTCTTTTTTATTATGTCTGATTTCCTTTCTACAGTGCTAAATTGCAGATTTTACCTCACTAAAATTTGGTAATAAAAATATAAATCTCCCTGTAAGTCTTAATGTGCAAAAGTAAATACTTATATATAAAAATACGTCCTTCAACATGAATTATTTCATAACAACGAACAGTAGCATATAAAGGTTACAAAACTAAGTATGCTTGAACTTTTGGTTTGAAAATAGTTCGTTGAAAAATACCAGTACTAAGTAAGGAATATGACAGGTATTATCCATTTGTTTGATGTGCTTGATCTCCTCATTTTGTTTTTTGAGCGTATCTTGTTTTGTTTTTTATTTTACTTTTTACACCCACATTTATACAAAAGATACGACTATGAGCCATGGAAATACCCCAAGATCTAAATAAAGTTAACAGTAGTTCATTGGTGTTCAAAAGACATAAATTAATTTAGAGAAAAACAATTCCAGGTTACAAACTATGTACACTATTAGCAATGGCTTCCATCTAACATTGTCGAAAACGATATATTGCAATACCTAAATCCCTTTTTAGTTGATCTTGTATTGATTCAGTGTCTTCTATGTTAAATCTATATTCATCTTCTTAAATGTTTGATAAATTATGGCAGTGACTCCTGTATGAACTGAGAATTTAATACATGCTGACCTTGTCCTGTTAGCGATGTTTATTTATGTATTTTGTTTTATTTATAAACTTAAAAACACAAAATGATTCAAATCAGCATCTTAGGACAATTGCAGCTCACTTATAGTAACTCATCTGTAAATCTTGATTTGCAGATATGTTTTTTAGTTTATTAAGACATTCTTATTCGGTTGATAATAAACTGCAATGAAGATAACGGCACTGTTAGATTCAATTGGTCCAGTAGTTTCAGATACGATTATTGATACATTTACCCAACGATGAACTATGAAAGTTTAAGTGATAGGAATAGCTCGTTTGCACGTTTTGTTTAGGCGAGCTAAAACAATATTCCAAAACTTATATGCATGCAGATAGAACAAAGATGATAGTATATAAATAAAATTAAAAACAAAACCACTATGATAATCTGTTTTATTAGCATTTTGTTATTTTAAGTTTGTTATTTTAAGTCACTATTTAGAAGGCGCAATTACTCTATCGTTCATACCAAAGTTAAGGGAGTATGAAAGCATGGAACACATATATCTTCAAATAATATAAATACTGATTAAATAATAGCATAACAATTTCTAACACAGAAAAAACATGAGCTACATATACATGTAAGCGATTGGACTAAATTATTTAAAGTTTTCTTTTACGATATATATTTATATATCAGAGTAGCAGGCCTTTCGTGGTGTTTGTCATGATATATCGCAACTTTCGCCATGATATAAATTAATTAAAAAACTGTAAAGAATCATATAGCATTGTCAAATATATTGCATAATGATAAGATTGATGAACGAATCATTTAGTGTTGATGGTGTTCAGATGTACCATGCACAATGTTGGCGGTTATTTGATCAGAGTTATTCAATACCCTTGTCCTTGTAATTATTGAAATGCATTTGCGTTGCGAACAAATATCCAAAGTTATAAAAGTTGAATGAAGATATAATTAACCCATCAGTCATTTAGAAAGTCTACTGAAATAACTCAAAATAGAATAAGCTAAATGCTAACCAATAATGCATCCATACGTGTACGCACTTGTCTTTATATTTCAACAGTTTTAGTATGATATAGATTTACGAGTCAGACACGTAGGGGTGTCAAATGGAAAAAAAAAAACACTTGACATGCTTAAATATTGTAATAGAAATGTGCTGTCTAAGCTGTCAATTTTTATACCAAAGGTAGAAAAGATGCTTGTCTTATTTAAAACTGTAATAAACATAGACTTATTTCTGAAGACGTATAATTTTAAAATGTATACTGTTTGTATTATGAACTATGTTGTAATTAATAGTGTGTATACTATGCTCCTATTACGCAGTCTTCTGCGACTGAGTTTTCTTTAATAGTCTATGAATTTATGAAACTAGGGTGTTTGTCCAAATGTATGACAAATTTCTCTATGTTTTTATTCATTGAAAAATGGTTAAGAATTTATATAGCGTTGCCAAATGTATTGTTTAAGAATAAGGTAAAAGAATGAATCATTTATTGTTGATGGTTTTCAGATGTACCAAATACACTTTAGTGGTTATTTGATCACACCACCCAACTTATAATTAGTGAAATGCATTTGTGTTGCAGACACATATCTTAAAGTAATGAAAAATGAATGATTTACTTATTAATGAAAAGTTCATTTACAAAGTTTACAGGATCCATCAGCTATGCTTCGATTTCATCACTGTTTACAGATACTTTATTTTCCGCAGCCTGCTGTTTTATTATAGATACAATTAGCTAAATGATAACCATTAACGCATACACACATGTACGCATTTGTCGTTATTTTTCAAAGTTTGTTAGTATGATATAGATTTACGAGTCAGACACGTAAGCTTTTTGTCATGATATAGATTAATTGAAAAAGTAAAGAATCTATTACGTTTTATTAATTCAATTAGGGATAATAAAATCATTGTGTACACATACTTTATCTGGTGAAGCCTGCTGTTTTATAACAAATAGAATTAGCTAAACGGCATATATATATTCTCGTCATTGTCGTTTTTTTTCAATGTTTTATTGAATGATATAGATGTATAAGTCTGACATGCATGCATTTCACGTTGTTATCTAAATATATGAAAATTTTGTCTATGTGTTTAATTAATTGAAAACTGGTTAAGAATTTATATAGTTTTGCCAAATGTACTGCTAAAGGATAAGCGTAATGAATGAATCATTTATTGTTGTTGGTGTTCAGATGTTCCGTGCACAATGCTGGAGGTTATTTGATCCTAGTTAAACAACCGTCTCCTGATATTTAGTGAAATGCATCTGTGTGGCAAGCAAATATGCAAAAGTGATAAATGAATGATATCCAAAACTGTCATTTTCGCAGTTAGAAAAAATCATTGTAACGTATCTAAATATAATTATTTTTCAGATGATATGCACTCACAATCAAACACACACATGATAATTAAGTCTACTTAACTTTAGCATGTTTAGCCTGAACAATTTATATTCTTAATTGCATTACGCTTTGACAATAGAATGCGGCACGGCAGAAAGTATACAAACTTGCTTTTTTATCATTTTACTTCAGGTCGACAGTAGAACAAAAGAAACTATGTTTCTATTTCTAAGTCATTCTTTTGGTGTTTCATTTTGTCCATGGTATTTTGTTCTGTTGTATATTGCTGAACATGTTTGATAATCTATTTGTCAGTTACAGTATTCAATAAACCTATGAAAATGAAAGTGAAAGTTGACACATTGTACTCGGTATATTATCATTCAATATTCTCAATCAAATCATGATTTATTTCAATCCAGATTAGCATATCCCTACATAGTGGCGTATAATTCTTTATTTCTAAAGATACTATTTCAAATGTGAGTTGCGTACATGTCGTTATATTTTCTATTTTGTTCTAAAGCAATGATCAAAATTTAGCACTATTATCTTCACTAACTAATATACATTTTTTATATTTTTATAACTCTTAAAAAACCCAAAAGAAAGTAGAAAATTATACCAACCGATCTGTGTTTCGTATAACAGGTGTTTATGTTTTAACTAAATATGTCACTTAGTACAGTACTATATCTACGCTCTAACATAATAATTTGAAGGCCTTGGCCATATCAACTGTCGTAATCACTAGGACATTGCCAACAAGCAAAAGGACACTTCAATATAAGAGAAAAGTCGGCTTGTTTTGTCACCAATGCTTCATTTTGACTTCCTGATGAATCTTAGGCAATACAATATCCGTACACTGACAGTATCAGAAAGTGACATACTATAAACAGCTGGAACGAATATAATATGAATATTAATCACGAAGATAGCTTTCGATAGTTAATACATTAAACAAGGATCTTTTTTCAATATGGTGGGTACTACAATCCTGTCTTTAAGAATTTTAAATAAACCATGTATACTCTCATTAATAAATGACCAAGATTTAAGATATAATTTAGCATTAAAATTGTTTTAAATATATTGTCTGGTCTTGAAGACTATTCTTATTTTTTCTTAAAACATTTGCATAACGATTAGAAACATATGTACTGGATTATCAACAAACAACTGGTAATTATTCAATAAATTACTAAATCTTAAGTAGTCCAAATATGTATCCTTTCTTCTAATCACTTGCTTAAAGGCAATTTTTTTTTTATAACAATGGTAAAGTTTGCTGCGTAGTTAACTATAAAACCAATAGCATCTAGAGGTGAGAATAAATAATCCATTCGGAAGTCTACTGACGCCATCACGAAACTGTTGTTCACAGATGACGAGGCTAAATTCTGACATTGTTTCTACTTTGATCCCGTTCGAATTAGATTTACCGAATAAGACTCTTTACTGTGTTTGTACTGACATTTGTAACATAATTGGTGCCTCATTGCGCGTAGTATATGGTAGTCCGTCCGGAGCACTTGACATCAAATCGAGTTATTGTTGCGATTCGTGTTTTTAAGTCTTTAGTTTTACAGGCTGTGTTTTATTTTTTGTCTTTTTTAATCTGTGTTTTGTTTTTTGAGTCCTATTGTTTTTTTTTCTGGTTTTATTGCAACGGCTTTTTAAGTTGAATGTTGACCAATGAGTTGGAATATACCTTTCAGAATATAACTTCATGCTTGGTAAGTATAACATACAGATAAAGGGAACGTTTCATAGCTGACTTTTATTGTTAGTACAAAGAATACTGTCTATCATAAGAATAATTAAATGATTCTTTTTGCCATTGAAGAGTATAATGACGAAGAAAACGACCGTCTGACGAACGGAATTATATAGCTGGTACATGTATGTAAGAAACGCTTGTTCACATATTCTTACTTATGAATGAGTTTTGAACAGCGGTATACTACTGTTGCCTTTATATATCCGTTCAAATGTTCGTTTTCGTTTCATAGATTAATTGTTTGTTGAAAATATCCATGTTCATATAATTTTCTAGTTTCTGTAAGCTTATATCATGTATAGTTTGTAAGTATTATTTTTTCTCCATTTTGCAAATTTCTGTAAACTTATATCATGTGTTTGTTGCAAATATCCACAAAACTATCAAGGGCAAATTGTAATGTGTGATTTATTGTCATCTCTTTGCATTCTTTGTCAGTCGTCGTCTGTCCACGTTTACACACATTTTCACTAATAAAAATCATTGGTCAAGCAAAACTGAAATTAGAAACAATGATATAAGAATAATTGATAAAAACCATTCGCCCGATGAATCAGTCTACATATTTGAAAATCATCGGTTATAACAGAACAAACAGGAAACATTAATTAGTATGATATTCTAATGACTATTATACATTTGCGGAAACTGTCATATACCTACGATTAGGATTACAATTACACTTACAGGTAGCATATACATATTTGGCTTTCTCAAGGTGCAAAATAAACCGTCGATCCAAAACAATGTAACGATATCCCTGGATGTTTTTCTGTAGTTGAAAAACGTTGTTTTTCTAATAAATTTGCAGCAATATGTAAACATTATTTATTGTATACAGTGATATCCAAGGTAGAAAATGTTGCAATTGTACGAAGTATGATAGAATGAACTAACATTATTTTAAAAATAAATTAAACATGAGACACACACAATATCGCAATTGTCGTTGCGGAAGATAGATTGGGGCAATTGATGTAAAAAAGTCAGCAATACTTTGTGTAATAAAGCTGCAATCAACCATGGAGCATGTTAGCATGTTATGCTAAGAATACTTTCTCTCTTTTATTTTGTTTAAAAGAGAATGAGGAAATACAGCGAACGGGTGTTTTTGAGCTATTTATTCTTCATGAAATTTCACTTGCCGCTCGGTATAATTTTGAAATCTCTTATTTATCCTGAATAGGACAAACACTTTGGTCTACGTTTTTAGTTTCAATAGAAAATCACAGCTATTCGAGACCTCCCCTCCCCAAAAAAAAAGAAAAGTTATCAACGAACTTTTCTGTGTCGGAAATATATGTAAGACTGTTCGCCAGTCTCAGTTGAAATGTAAAATAGCTGTACTCAAATAGTTAAAACTTTGCTTTCTATGTTTTCAACAAACAAAAAATGACAAACGAGTTCCAATTTTTTTTTTATGCACTTATTATAAAAAGATCTTAAGAGTCATAAAGTATGGACGTTTTTTTCCCCATGTCGATAATTATCCCCCATACACATGGATGGGACTGCTCAAAACATGAGTTTTATTAACCCCTGTTCCGAGACTATTACTCAGTACTACTATTATATAGAGTGCACTGACGACGCAGTGGTCGATCCAGCCATTTTTAAAAGTGGATTCCAGCCCAAGTTAAAGAGGGGAGTCCGACCATATTTGCCTGTTCAAAAGCATTGATCGGCAAGAAAAGGGGTATTCAAACCCCCGGAACAGCCCGTGATCTCTCACTGCGACGTTGTTCATTTCAACACAAATTTATACGCAAATCTATTCAATTGATTGTTAGGGATAAAACTGCAAACGTGTAGCAGACGAGAAGAAATTATTAAAAAAAATTACAATTTATTTTTTATGTCGGCAATGCAACAGTTTCGGATACAAAGTTGTAATTGTGCAGTAGAGTATCATCTGAAAAATATTTTTGCTGGTTTTCGTATAGTAACAATTGCATTAAAAAGTACCTTGTTTCGCGGGGAAAGTCCTTTTCTCCTGCGGATAATATAGATATCATACATCTATCAACACCTTCGGTCCTTTTAAATCATTGTCTCTGTGCGGTCTTGATGGTAAATCCAGAAATCCATGACACATGAAATTTAACGTGTTGCTTACATCTTTTTTGTTTAATAGAAGACACCATTTGCTATTTTGTATCTGTATTGTTGGATTGATTTTGTATATTGAGATGACCTCTTGTTTTTGTCACCTGTAATCGTAAGTCTAAATTGTAATCCTAGGTATAGACATAGTTTCCGCAAATGTCTATTAAAGGTAGGGACAATACATGCTCAAATGTCTATTAAAGATAGGGACAATACATGCTCAAATGTCTATTAAAGATAGGGACAATACATGCTCAAATGTCTATTAAAGGTAGGAACAATACATGCTCAAATGTCTATTAAAGATAGGGACAATACATGCTCAAATGTCTATTAAAGGTAGGGACAATACATGCTCAAATGTCTATTAAAGATAGGGACAATACATGCTCAAATGTCTATTAAAGATAGGGACAATACATGCTCAAATGTCTATTAAAGATAGGGACAATACATGCTCAAATGTCTATTAAAGATAGGGACAATACATGCTCAAATGTCTATTAAAGATAGGGACAATACATGCTCAAATGTCTATTAAAGATAGGGACAATACATGCTCAAATGTCTATTAAAGATAGGGACAATACATGCTCAAACTGTCTATTAAAGATAGGGACAATACATGCTCAAATGTCTATTAAAGGTAGGGACAATACATGCTCAAATGTCTATTAAAGATAGGGACAATACATGCTCAAATGTCTATTAAAGATAGGGACAATACATGCTCAAACTGTCTATTAAAGATAGGGACAATACATGCTCAAACTGTCTCGAAAAAAAAACTGTTTTTTAATTTAACCCAAAACGTATGTCGACTGCTAAAAAAAAAAGTAAACTCACAAAAATACTGAACTTAGAGGAAAATCAATTGGGAAAGTCCATAATCACATGGCAAAATCAAATAACAAAACGCATAAAAAACGAATGGACAAAAACTGTCATATTCCTGACTTGGTACAGGCATTTTCAAATGTAGAAAATGGTGGATTAAACCTGGTTCTATAGCGCTAACCCTCTCACTTTGATGACAGTCTCGTCAATTTCCGATATTTTTACATTGATGCGTTAAATGAACAGACACAATAAATATAATAGTCAAAATAAATCTTAATGGCTTGAAAGACGATTTTGACTGTATACATGAAAGATGCAATTTTATTTTGTTGTTTGACCTTTAAAATGACTATTAAATGAGAACGAAACTATAAACTACAAATTATCACAGATAATCATACATGTTGTCGTGGATGGAAACTTTCCGTTATGTATATCATAACTTTTGTATAGCATGTACTTTAGACAGACTTATTTCTTGATTATGTAATGTGCACAGTAACTCTCTTGTGAGAAGTAAAATATCTTGATTGATTTCCAAAGTTTTTGAAATGCATTTAATTTCAATTATACCAACATTATGCACTGAATCATACAACCACGTATTCGTGAAATTGAAATAAATGATATCATTAGTTTCACTATTTGTTTCGGAATGGACTTACATCTGTTATTATAAAAGTAGTGAATATACGTCTTTTTTTAAATATTAATAAGGATTACAATAAAAGCATACTGGTAATATTTTCAAATTAATCTATTGTGAACTGCAACATTTTTCTGACATTTAAAAATTATAAAAAAAGGAATCCACCTATAGCAATTCGGTCAGTATGCTATTTCTTTAGTGATTAATTCTACATATTTCCATCGTTGATATGTCAACACAAAAGTTCAAATTCATAACGATGTATTGAAAGCTATATAATTTAGATTGTTTATAATGTTTTTCCTGCATTACCACACTTCTGCGTAAATGCATATGAATGTACATTCTTTATCATTACGTGCAAGTCCATTCTTGTTTGCCAGGTTACCATTTTCAAATGCTTGAGTTTCAAAAAAGCTCAAATGTTAAGATGCACCATTTGCAATATAAATAGTCAGTCGACTGCTTATAGATGTAATGGCCTTCAAAATCGATTTGTATGTAGGACAAATCTTCTCCGTTTATGTCAGTGAAGGTAAAAATAAATCTTCCTTACCCACTTTTGTTTTAAAGGAATAGGAAAAAATAGCAGCAACACAACACGATTTACATATCCTATACTTTAAGAGGAGAAAGCTTTTTGTGGTCTTTTGTTGATTTTGCTGCAAATTTAATAAACACGAAGCTTTACTATTATTAATATCAAACTGATACGCAAACATGTACAAAACCGGCTTATATAACGTGAAACGAAAATATAAAATAATTGGTTATAAATAGACTTATATCAAATTACGCTTGACGGAAATCGGTTATTTGTAGACTTTTTTCCTCCTCGACCAGTGTTTTGAAGTAGTAAATGAGCAATTGGAATCAAGTGACCGCTGGACCAATGACCTTTCAAACAAATAAAATGATGTGTTTCATTATCTCGATAAAAATTACGGAGTCATTGAAACTCTTAACTACGCATTGTTAGTTGTCTGACCAACTCATAAGTATGTGCCATTGTATTGTCAATCATATTATACCGAATGACATCATTGTTAATTATCAACAACACGAAGACATCTGTTTGTGATGGCATAAAATTTGTTGATTATTGCTTGTACGGTACACAACATTTATAACACTATTTTCATTTTTTCATGTTTGTTGTTCAGTGTCAACTATTACAAACGTCATCCCTTTATTTCAAAGAACATCAGCAGGGTGTAGTATTCGTTGACTTGAAAAGTGTTTTTGTCTGACCTTTTTTAACCATTAAAATACAATACCGCTAACAAATTATTTGTTCTTAAACCATAAGAAAATAAATATCAGCTATTATAGTTATCTTTACGATAAGATTAGTTTTTAACGAAGGAAAAATGCGTTTTAACATCTCCTAATCCTAAAAATCTAGCCGATTTGTGATATGACGCAGCATAACCTTACAATAGTATGTCTCCCACAATACCATATTCATAAAAAGACTTACACAAACACAATATAATACACAAATATTGAATGCGAGATGACAGACAAAGACATTTTACAATGTAGCTGAATTAGCTAATTTACGAGAACTTTATCACTCTATCTATAACAATTTAAAAAATAACTTTTGCTATTGTAATCACTGGTCGAATATGTCTGCATTTATGATTCAATTTGTGATGAAGCCAGAATTATTCGTAAATTTGTGTTTACAGGTAATATAATACATGTGCTGTTATAATTTCAAAAGCAATTACATTATTATTATAGGCAATATGTAAAACAATATTATTGGGTAATTTCCGAAGAGACAAAAAACACATCTAAACAATGTTTACACCGAAACTAAAGTTGATAACGTGTGCAATATGTATCGATAATTAACAGGGAAATTGCAGAATAGCAGATATTTACGTTCCTTTGAAATTGAACATTACAATGAAATATTGTATATTGAGTGCCATGAATCAGTTATTACTATTTGTGATTAACAATCAACATGTACGTGGTATGATCATTCATACACATACACGGCAATTAATTTGCAAAACAGTTAAGTTAAGAGCTTTATTTGTCAAATATTCGTCCTTTGTGTCATTAATTTATCGTTTTGCATTGGATGATAACGGCTAGCTGCTTTTGCAATATTGAATAATTTTATACTTTCTTCTCCCAGGCATAGATTACCTTAGCCGTATTTGACACAACTCTTTGGAATTTTGGATCATCATTGCTCTTCAACTTTGTAATTGTTTGGCTTTATAACTATTTTGATAAAAGCATCACTGATGCGTCTTATGTAGACAAAAAGCGCGTCAGGCGTACAAATTGATTTATAATCCTGGTATGTTGATAACTATTTACACCACTGGGTCGATGCCACAACTGGTGGACGTTTCGTTCCCGAAGGTATCACCAGCCCAGTAGTCAACATTTCGGTGTTGACATACATATCAATAATGTGGTCATTTTTATAAATTTCCTGTTTTCTAAACTTTGAATTTTCGAAAAACTAAGAATTTTCTTATCCCAGGCATAGATTACCTTAGCCGTATTTGGCACAACTTTTTGGAATTTTGGATTCTCTATGCTCTTCAACTTTGTACTTGTTTGGCTTTATAGATGTTTAGATATGAGCGTCACTGATGAGTCTTATGTAGACGAAACGCGCGTCTGGCGTACTAAATTATAATCCTGGTACCTTTGATAACTGTTTTAATACTAGATGGATTATATTATCAAATTCCTGGTTTCTAGAAAATATGTATCCCGTAAAGTAACAGGGATAAAGAGATAAATGTAGTAACTACACATGTAACAATGGCATTAAGTATTCTTTTTCATAGATAGAATAAAATAAGTTACAACCCGGAAAGTATAAAGAAATATACAAATGAAGGAATCGATTGTTAACAACACCACAGTTCACCACAGGGCTGTTTAATTTAAACATATAAAAAAAATAAGCTAGTCATTCTCAACAATACAAAGGTCCGTATCATTTTTCGAGCTGTAACTCCTCCTGCAACTCAGCTATAGTTGTATATAGTGAAGCAGTTTACTCAAGATTTGACAACTGCACATTATACAAAATGAACATTAACAGTTTAAATTAGTATCAGAGAAAACAAAAGCTAAAGGAAAAGAATGTTATTATTCAAATAACTAGCCCAAGTATTCATTTAACTTTATGGTCTTTTTTTAATTAATTTGAAATGATACGTGAAACGCATGACTTAAACATCATACAAAAATCTGATCTCAAATTTACTAAAATTGATATAAAATGCTAAGTAAAAATATGTACTTTTTGTCAATGAGGAAGAAGTCATATGCATGCAGATAAGTTTGACGGACCTTTTTTTCTATTTTCTTATCATGCTTACAAGCATCGACATTACAATGGTTTCAAAATGTCTTTTTTTTTTAAATTAAATTTGATTACGAGACACAAAAGATGAAATAACTGTGAATGTCCTTTCATAAGCCTTTATATGTCTAGAAACTGAAGAGAATTTAATATAAAACGCAGGAAAAATATTCAGTGATGTTTAAATTTTTTTAATTTACAAAAAATGCATTAAATTATTTCGTGTGGGTTATTATGAACTATTATTCTTTTGATGCTTTTTAAAAAAGGCTGGAGGGCCGAGGCTACTTTTGTGAGTAAAATCTTCTACAGAGTGTTAGAATAAACTTTTAGTATTAATACGTTTGTAATCTATTGGCATTTGCAAAATCTACGTCGTCAATAGTTGTTGTAGTGTTTTGAAATTTCCTCAACTTTACGAGTGAATTTTAGATTATGTCTGGTCTCTAATTCCATGCAAAAACTATTTGTGTTCACCTCACTTAACATTGTTGAGCATTATTTAACTGTTTTATGTTCAACAAGTTTATAAGTAGAGACTGTGTCGTTCACTATGTACATCTACAAGAATACCCACTCTAGAAATAAGATAAGAATATCTCACTTTTGGTCAGTTGATCTAAATAAGAATGAGTACAAATAGTTATACTACTTGATTAATTGTCCAAGTCTTCATTATATTATAGGTGAAATGAAATGTATAATCATACATTAAGTCTAAAATGTACTTGGTTGGGAAACTATAAATATCATCAATGTTGACATAAATGCAGGAAACAAGTTTATATATAAGTTCCTGTATCGTTTTCGAGATAATACAAAGTCATGTGGTATGTTCATTAAAAATATAATAGTGTTATAAATAGGCTCTTTCTGTATTGTCCCTGTGACTGATTTTCGATCAATGTGACCTACCGAATCAGACTTATAACCGGGCTTGTACGAACATTACCCGTACGACGGTTGCGAAGCAGGATCTGCCTACCATTCAAGAACATCTGCATTCCCACTAGTGTTTGTTGGGGTTCGTGCTAATCAGTCTTCGGATTTTTATGTTGTGTTTTATGAACCAGTTTTGTTTGTTGGTCTTTTTTAGCCATTGCGTTGTTAGTTTATTTTCAACTTGCGCGTTTGAATGTCTCTTTGGATTAGTGTATCTGTCACAAATGTAGTAACTGTCAGTAAGTAACCATGCTAAAACAGGTGGTATTACACCTTTACAAGAAAATTAAACATTTGCTTATGAATATCTTTTATGTTCACGATTAGTTTAGATAAGGAACTAAGCTACCATAAGATTTACGAATAAGTTACTATTTAAAAATCAATTTACGCCGAATAAGAATCTGATTTATTTAGAATTCATTTCAAAGTCAATCAATAATAAATAAATGGTATTACTGTTGATAGCCACTTTATATGGTGCAGTTTGCGGTTTTGATATAAATAAAATTGCTGACTGATAACCAATTACTGTCTCGTCTTCCAGTTATTTGATATATCTAATATTGTAACAGAACTGAATGTTATTCTC